>CM076576.1:270553853-270911191 GCA_034641835.2 Pinus albicaulis
CGGAGAGCTCTGCTAGGGTTTCGCGTCTCCTCTGCTAGGGTCTGTTGCCGCCCCTGGCTCTGAGCCGTCTAACTCTGCTACCTTCTGCACATCTTCGACTGTCGCTCTGCCTATGCGTGATTTGAGGAGGGTCTTCACACAATGACGGGCCCCACGGGGGGGGGGGGGCACTCCGTCTTCCCCCTCAGGACTTAATCTTTCTGCTACTGCAGGAACTTCAGTGACAAATGCTCTGGATCCGCAGGCTTCGAATGTCCAGGACAAAAGGACACAGGATCAACCAAAAGGCACAAACGACAAAACTGCAGAAGAACAAGCGGGGAAAGCATGTCAAAACGACATCCCTACAGTGAAGTCGGCGACCTGTAAACCTATAGCAATGGAAAGACCGAAAATAGAGCTCCTAAGCCACATAATAAATGGACGCATACAGTTCATGAAAGACCACGCGCTCATTGGAAAATTTATAGGAATCTGGCCAACAGAAAAGGTACTGCAAAGCTGGATAATGGCAAAATGGAAACCAAAAGGAGACATCACCCTCCAGCTTGGAGCAAAGGGATTCTTCACGGTGATTTTCATATGCATTGAAGATCGAAACAGGGTACTCGACGGAGGACCCTACTTCCTCAACTCTGCGGGTCTTTATCTGAGAGACTGGGTGGAGAGGTTCAATCCTGATAATGAAGACCTAAGCTGGGCACCAGTTTGGATACGTTTGTACTCGCTACCGCTGGAGTACTGGGATGAAGAATCCCTGCAGGAAATTGGCAGCGGACTCGGAGAGTTTATAAAAATAGCGGAGGAAACAAAGATGAGATGATACACGTCGTACGCCCGCATCTGCGTCTACATGCGTCTGGACCAAGCTCTTCCTGACTCGGTAAACATCTTTCACGATGACTATGAATGGATTCAACCCCTAGATTTTGAGCATGTACCATTCCGATGTCGTAGGTGCCACCTTCATGGACACCTATACAGAGACTGCCCGCTCAATGCCTCCTCAAAGAATAAGGATTGCCCTGCCTCGTCTTCTCCTGATGGTTTTACAAAGGTGACTAATCGTAGAAGATCCAACAAGAAGACTCCTCAGGGAAGAAAACCCACCTCTACTGTCAACCCCGCTCCCCCCTCTAGCAACAGCTTCGAAGTCATCAACTCCATCCCGGATCAAACGCCTCAAGCGGAAGCCACCTCTACCCCTGCTGACAGCACCACCATCCCCATCATTTCAGAGGTTTCTAAATCAATGCCTCTAGCTGAAAATATACAGTTTGGATTAGTGGAAGATCCCTTCAACACTGGAGAAGGGAAAACTATTGGCATGGAAGTGGACGGCCATCAGGATCATCTGGAGGCAGGCAGCAGTCAAGTTCAGATTATGGATGAAGAGCCAGAAAGCATAAATCTGGAAGGACTTGACTTATTAGAGCTTGAAAGAGCATGCAGAAAAAAAGAATTTGATAAGATACAAGCACATCAGCTAGAAACACTGGAGGTGATTATAGCAAGAGCCTTCCAACAGAAAGAGCTGGGGATCCAACCAGGCAGCAAATGGGATGGTAATACAATCCAGAAAGACTCCAAGAAAAGAGGACGGAAAACAGATCTGGAGAGAACCATCACAGTTGGAAAAATACTGGTTGATTCTGGAAGATATGCTAAGTTGACTAAGTTCTATAAGCCCCTCCCAAACAGTGAATCATGAAGCTCACATCATGGAACACTAGGGGACTCAACTGTCCTGGGAAACACAGAATGATAAAGAACATGATAAAGCAGGAGAAACCTCAAATATTCTTCATGCAAAAAACAAAATGTAATAGCAGTGCAATTGGAAACATTCTTTCCAAAGCTTGGCTCGGCTGTCAAACAGTAGCGGTTGATGCACAGGGAGCCTCAAGGGGGACTCGCAATTGCTTGGAACCCTCAAACTATTTCCCTTATAGACTTTCATGCCTCTCACCATCTTATTCAGGCCACTTTTCATATTGTGGGTACCAATATTCATGGCCATCTCACCAACGTCTACTTTCCTCAGGACACGATGAGTAAATCTGCTCTGTTAAACACTATAGCAAGTCTCAACCAGAATAGGATACACCCCCTATGGCTCATTGGAGGCGACTTCAATATGATCACTAGGCTAGAGGACAAGAGGGGAGGAAGACACAAATTGGAAACAGAAAGCAGCTTGTTTAAAAATTTCATACAAAACCAACAGTTAATAGACTTGCAATTCTGCAATGGCTCGTTCACATGGAGCAATCGTCGTACAGGCAGACAGCACATTGCCTCCAAGATGGACAGATTCCTAATATCAGACAACGCAATTCACATAGGGGGTGATCTCTCTGCTGCTATCCTCCCTCTACAGGGTTCTGACCATTGGCCAATTTCTCTTCAATGGCTAAGAATGGGTCAAACTTCACGTCGCCCCTTCAGATTTGAAGCCTTTTGGCTAAATCATCATGCGTTCAAGGACCTCATCACCTCAACATGGAAAAACTTTGTCTCGCCTGAAGGGTCGGAAATGTACAAATTCCAACAAAAACTAAAACACCTGAAAGGTCAAATCAAGCTATGGAACCACTCCACTTTCGGTAATATCTTCCAAGCTCAGCGGCAGCCTCACCAAGAGATGGCCGACCTCCAGCAACAAATTATTCTAGAAGGATGCACAGATCAACACCTGGAAAAAGAACAACAGCTTAGAATGTAGATGGAGGAAAGAGCTAAGCAGGAGGAAATCCTATGGAGGCAGAAATCGCGCATTCGATGGTTGAAAGAGGGAGAGCGAAACACTAAATTTTTCCACAGATCAACCATTCAAAGACGCATGAATAACAACATCACCTTCATCAAGAATACAGAAGGGGAGCAAGTGGAAGAACATGAGCAGATAGAACAGGTTCTCCTCAATCATTTCCAAGCAATGCATCAAGAACCCCAACAGGACAGATCACAGGCCATTGAAAAGATCACTAAGAATATCCCTAAGCTAATTACTGAAGAGCATAATCAACTCCTGCTCCGCCCTGTTGATCACTTGGAGGTTGACACGACAGTTCAACAACTCAAAGAAGGGAAGGCTCCGGGGCCAGATGGCTTCACCACCACTTTCTTCCACAAATTCTGGGATCTGATAAGGGAAGAAGTCTGGAGGGTTGTGGAAGAATCGCGCTCAATGCATTGGCTCCTCCCATCGCTGAATGCTACCTTTATTGCTTTAATACCAAAAGAGGAGGATTCTTGCACTCCGGACAAATTCCGACCTATAGCTTTATGCAACATAATATACAAGATCATCTCCAAAGTTATAGCCAACAGACTCAAACCGCTCTTGCCTCTTCTCATCTCGCAGGAGCAAGCTGGATATGTGGAAGGACGGCAGATTCTGGACGGCATTATCCTTACGCATGAAGTCATACACTCCCTGAAAACGACTAAACAAGCAGGTATGATGCTTAAGATTGACCTATCTAAAGCTTTTGATAGATTAAGCTGGACATACATCCAGAAAATGTTATTTGCATTTGGTTTTTCTCCAACTTGGATCAGATGGGTTCATAATCTTGTCTCTTCAGCTTTTTTCTCCATTTTAATCAACGGAATCCCCTCTCGTCCTTTCTTTCCCACTAGGGGTATAAGACAAGGGGACCCCTTGTCTCCCTTCCTCTTTGTTTTAATGGCAGAAGGCCTGGGGCGCCACCTCAAAAGCGCCCTCCACTCCCAACATCTTCAGGGCCTCTCTGTTCACCACTCCCCTGCTATCACACACCAACAATTCGTTGACGACAATATGGTCTTTGAATATCCTTCTGTGCAAGAAGCCACTCGCCTCAAAGCTCTTCTGCTCGACTTCTCTGATGCTTCGGGAGCATGCATAAATATTGCCAAATCCCAGCTTTTCTTCTTCAATACACCTCCCTACACTCAAAAAGCTATTGCCCGTATCCTTGGCTTTTCCATTGCCTCTTTACCTTCGAAATACCTTGGTGCGCCCCTCATAGACTCAGCCTTAAAACATTCCTCTTGGCGAGATCTTCTAGACAAAATTGATGCCCGCCTCTCCTCTTGGACCTACAGAACTCTTAACACTGCTAGTAGAATCATTCTCATAAAATCTGTGCTACAAGCCCTGCCTCTGTATCTCTTCTCTATCTTGGCTTCTCCCAAGTGGGTTCTAAAACGAATCAAAACTCTACAAAGGCAATTTTTATGGGGATCCAAGGGTTCTCATAACAAATGGGCTCTTGTCAAATGGTCTCTGGTTTGCAAGCCTAAGGTGCAAGGAGGATTAGGATTAAGAGATCCGGCCCACAGCAATGAGATAATGGGAGCGAAAATCTGGTGGAATTGGCTAAAGTCCCCTAGCAAACCTTGGGCCACTATCTGGACAGCAAAATATGCTAACCACAGACCTCCGGAGGAACTAATACGGCTCACTCCCACGGAGAAAGGTTCTCTTATCTGGATGGCAGCTAAACAACACTTTCTTTTGATCCAGAAGCACAGCTTCTGGGAACTGAGAAATGGGAAAAATGCAAGATTCTGGACAGATTCTTGGGATCAATTCCCAAAGATTACTAACACTTACAGCCCCCCCCCAGGACCGGATTGGGACAGACAGCAAACAGAAACGGTTCACCAATATTGGGAAGCTAATGAAATACAGGGATATCGACAATGGAAATTGGCGGATCACATTGTGGGACACATTGAGGAACAAGATCAGGCAGCTCTAAATGCAGCGCTCAAACGCCGAAGCACCAGAGTCTCTCCTCATCAGGATATTTTAAGATGGGGATACATGCCCAGAGGTACCTTCTCCTCACAAGAAGCTTACAGGTTAATAACTCATGATCCAGGACCCAATGATCCTATATGGGATAAAATTTGGAAACCCTGGATATGGCCAAAAGTCTCAGTTTTCCTATGGCTTCTCGGGCATCAAAAAATTCTTACATGGGATAACCTTATCAAAAAAGGTTTTCAAGGCCCATCTATCTGTCTCAATTGCTGGGCCCAAGAGGAAACGCAGAAACATCTATTGAATGAATGCCCTTTAGCAAGGCAATTATGGGAAAAAGCAAGCTTTAGATGCCAACGCAGCTGCAGACCCTCAGAAGATCTAATCAAGACCATTAGAGACTGGCATCAGCACCCCTACACCAGTGATTTACTCAACCACCTTTGGAGCCTTATTCCGGGGCTACTTCTATGGTCCATCTGGAAGGAGCGCAATAAACGAATTTTCAGAGACCAAACCACACCTCTGGAAGCTATATGGAAAACCTTCTGTCACAACTTAGAAGAATCCCTCAACTTGAGCTCCTGGGGTATAAATGATCTCCCCACCACGACCAAGGAAAAAACCATCTGGGACAATTGGGGATTTAACCTTCACTATTCTGAGCCAAGAAGTAAAACACCTCAAGATGAAAAAAGCAAGAGAATATGGATTCCCCCTCAGGAGCACGCCTTCAAACTCAATTTTGATGGAGCCTCCAAAGGTAATCCAGGCAAAGCAAGGTACGGAGGCATTATCAGAGACCACAAAGGCACTCCCTCAGTCATATATTTGGGCCAGATCGGTTGGGACACAAACAATTCGGCTGAGCTTGAAGGTCTCCATCAGGGTCTTATTCTATCTCAACAATTAAACCTTCATCCTCTGGAGATTGAAGGGGATTCTCAAATCCTCATTAACATGGCCAAAAAGCTTCTCAACGGAGCCCCTGCGCAGAAAATTGCCCAAAGTTGGAGATTGGAAACACGTTTGCAGAACATTGAGGATTGGATCCTCAATAACAGGGCTATCACTTTCATGCATACCAGAAGGGAAGGGAACAGAGTGGCCGATCTTCTAGCCAATGCTGGAGTTGACAGTGAACACTACCTTATCACAGGTACACCGGAGATTTTTCAAAATGAGGAACAACGACAGGCATACTACTCACACGCTCCATCGTGATGCAGAAAACCCGGATGCGGGTGATTAATTCTGGAACAAAGTGGGAGCCAGACGGCACTACGGCATGCAGCTGGCCTCATCGCATTGCAAATGTCTGTTGGCGACTGTACTCCGGCGTGAGACATTTATGTCAAACCTTAATGGGCGCGGTTCACAATTCTCCAAACGCAATTCGAGATCATTCTCCGCAAGGTAACAAAGATCTGGTTATTACTCCTTCAATGGCGCAGTTAATACGCTGGGACGGCAACAGATTCGAGGTCTTTGATTGCAGAATGGTGAACGAGCACGCTAATAGCAGCTTCCCTCGGCCTTCTGCTGTGTATTGTTCGCCCACAGTGAGGCTCTCCTCCGAGCGCACTGTCACAGGCAAGCGAACCAAACTTCATGGCTGCCTTGAACTGGGCGACAATATTCATTTCTCCATTGCTGGTAATTGTATGCGTCAGTCCGGGATTTGGTTTGAGAATTTTCTCAGCAATCCCATAGCTTCCCCGCTCTCTCACTTAACCATCGCTCAGCTTGGGTCTCAACATTCCTTCAGCTTTCCTGCAACGATTGACAGCATGCCTCGTTTAAGGCACATAATGAGATGCCGTCGGGGTCCTTCCAGGAGGGTGTACAGGCGCTCCTCCCCGTCCTCTAGTACCTCGGCTGCAGACTTTACGGGCTTGGCCAGCACCTCTCATGTTGCTCGTGGTCGTATTCTTAGGTCTGAGAACTGGAACACCAACTACCAGAATGCTCCGGCTCACTCTCAAACCAGGCATTTCGTTTTTCAAAGTGCATTGATTCGCCCTTGTATAACAGCCACTGTCACCATTGTGTTCCGAGAGTCCCCTAACGTTGAGGGGCGGGTTGGTCTTGGTGTGCAGAATGATGAAGGGCGGGTTGGTCTTGGTGAGCAGAATGATGAAGATATGCCCGAACGGAACAGAGCCAGCACCGAGGAAGTTGAAGGACAGGGCAATGGCATGAATGTTGATATTGAAATGATACAGGAAGAGCAGCATAATGCAATTCAAGACCGGGATAATGCAAACGCTCAGCACCAGCAACATCCGGGCGATGGACTGTGCACCCCTGCTGCAGAAAAGATCATTCACTCAACTGCGGACCTCTACAATTCTGATGGTGAACCAGATGAGTTTTGGTGCAGGGTCGAGGAAGAGGAACCGGATGAGTGATCATACTCAGCCCCAGGTTTTTTTGCTATGGCACTGTCTTCAGTTTGCAAAATGTCAATGTATGTTTTTTCTGGTTTTGGTAAAGGGTCTAAAGGCTATCTTTAGATTTAGACATTGCCCCTGTGTGGGTCTTTTTTGTTGGATCTTTGATTGCACTGGTTTCCCTCTACGGGCAGTGCTAAGTTTTTGATTTTCTGCTCTATAGGCCTCCTCAGGCCTAGACCTGGTTTACTCCTGATGTACATATCTGTTTCTGATTATCAATAGACTAAACTTATTTACAATTTAAATTATTAAAAAAAAAATTCATAATTTAAACAATCGAGAAAAACTTGTTGTTCTTGTGGGTCATATCGTTTTATACATTGTGTATATGTGCATGTTACTATATTTGTAGATGGAAAATTTCTTTTCTATAGAAAATTGCTTTCTTTAACCAATAATTTATTAATAGAAAATTGAACTGATGAGTTTGTGTTCTGTTTCGATGGTGTACGAGGCACCAATCGAATAGCTACCGATTTCACTGCGGATAGAGAGTGAACCATAAAATTTATACCCAGATGCCCTTTGAAGACAAATTAGTGAATAGGGTTTCAACATGCTTTCAATTTCCTTGCAGGAACATAATGGATCGTAGATATATCTCACAGCTCCGACAATTTTGCAAAGAAATCAATGAACAAGAAGCTGCACTTCTTAATGTACAGGAGCGATTCCTGCGTCCACCTACTCTACCTCTTTACTGGTTGCGCCCCACAATACAACTACTGCAACGGATAAGAAATTGGATGAATCTCCTCATCCATATTCATGAAAGGGATGCACATAGAGAACTCCGAGCATACTATCTTGACCGTGTACCTACTCTGGACGTCAAATGGTATTGTCGTTGTCGAGCAACACCTTGTCTATACGACTAGTATTTCCCCCTAGTGGGAAACCATCTAACCACTATGCTACACATGATGCAATTCTGTCAATACATCTTATTTTTGACATTTCGTAAGCCTTTTTAAGGAGATTTTTGATATATATATATAATAACAATGAATCTGCGAAGCATTTTTCAATTTAAAAATTAGCAATGTGGTGCCCTTGTTTTATTATAACAAACGTATCAGAGCCTTTAATATCTGAATACTTTTTATGCAACTATTAAAAAAAACATAAAATACATTTAATAAGTAAAAAAAAACATAAAATACATTTCATAAGTAAACAAAAAGCTTTGTAATTATAATATTAGTATTATTACACCTCCCATCTTGGAGGAGGATCTTGTTGTTCTTGTCGATCATATCGTTTTATACATTATGTATATGTGCATGTTACTATATTTGTACACGGAAAATTGCTTTTCTATGTTGCTTATTCTATTCACCATTAATTGAAAGTTGTTTTGTTGATATCACGTATGTTTTCTTTTATGTTAGGTGATTTCCTTGTTTTATGATGGATCCAGCTATTTGGAGTTGTATTCCATTTGAAATTCTTGAGATTGTCTTCCTTTGGCTCCCTTTATCGGTTGTCATAAAGTTTAGCACTGTTTGTCAGCAATGGAAGACTGTTTTGCAAAATCCTTGTTTCTTATTGCGTTGCAAGCATATCTGTACAGATGAATTTGGATTTATGGTTCCTTTCGTCAATGATGAAGACAATTATTTTTCTGCTGAATACCTTAATTAGAATGGGCGGATATCTCGTTTTCATTTGCGATTCATAGATTCAAGTTACAAGGTGGAGTCTACTATTGGACCAATGGTGGTTTTATCCTTGCCAACAGAATTCTCCCATTCACGAAACTATTTTGTGATGAATCCATTTACAAAGGCCTTAAAAAACATTGGGCGAATACGAATTGGAGACTGGGGCTTCTTTTCGTTATTGGAGAACGTCAGCAGCAAAAAATATGACTGGGTTGTTCTAAAACATATCTATGATAGAATTCAGTCTAAATTTTATGTTTAAAGTAGTCTTTATAGGGTTTGGTGAAGGGCTGATCTTCCATTTGGTGGCACCTCACCCCCTCAAAATGGAGTGTTTTATAGAAGTAAATTGTTTTGGCTTTACCTCGACACAGAGTATGAAGATTATCCTCGATATGGGTATACAATCTACTGGTTTGATGTGATAAAAAATGACTGGGGATTTTCATTTGTTCCAATCACTGATATTCGGTGTATGTCATTGGCAGTATGCAAGAATGAGTTGATATGTCTTATCAATGATGGCTCCACTTCTGTGTGGTCAATTGAAGAAATAGATAATTTTCAATTTGGTCACCCGTGTAGTGAACGAAGAACTGATTACTTTGAGGATGATTGGGGCTTTAGATGGAAGTTGTTGGAAGAAATGTCTATAGATATAAATATGAAATGTCCTGGTTATCTTCCTCTTTGAACAATCCAAGGTGTGGTTCTTATGTGCAAATGCAGTGAAGTTCCTTTCGTGTTATATGACATGATGGCTGGCCTTTGCTTCCCAGTAGATATTGATAATTCAACTAATGAAAAAATGAATGGATTTTGGTCTCCAACGTTGCAGGATTGCAACGATTTGATCGAGTCTGGAAATGTCTTTGCAATTGCTCCGCGTATGGATTCTATAGATGAGATTCCACCATTAGATGTAGACATGGAGTCTTAGGCTATTTTCCATTTTGTATTCTCTCTGCCGTCGTGGAAAATATTTCTTTTATGGTTTTATTTACTTTGCATACTTTTGGGTATGTATGCTAAGACTATGGATATTTATATGGCTCCATTCTGAGGGGGTGTCTTCTATATGTGTATGTAACGGATGTTGGACATTAAATTCCATTGCAATAAGCTCGATTTTTTTTTTTTTTTTTTGTGTCCTGTTAATTGCATTTGAATGTGTTTGGATGTTATCCATTTCTCTCTGTTTCTATAATTGTAATTACTGTGACTTATTCTATACATGGTGTTTCCATCAGTTTTTTGTCATTGATTCTCAAACAATGTTATATCTTTAGGTTTTTTTGATGGTATATAGTTCCAACTGTTTAGATATATTTCAAATTCATATAAATATTTAGAATTTTAATCTTTGGAATGTTCCCCATTACAGTAATAATATGATACAATAAATTTAATCCTTTTTTGTTTTGGCCATTTCAAAAAATCCATTTTTCTTTTTAGCCATTTGGTTGGAAAAATAACGTGAACGATTTTAATTTGTTTTGTGGGTGGAAAACAAATGTGTTCCTTTTTCATCCTTTTTTGTTAATTTATATTGGATATATTATATCTGTTCCATGTTTACTCTTCTATAACAAATATTTTATTATTTGTTGTAGACATGTCGTCTGAAGGTACAAGCAAACGTACAAGAAAAAGGAATAAGTCACCTGCATCGCGTGACAAGTCTAATGAAAGTCGTCGTTTACGGTATCAACAAAATAAGGACACAATAAATGAGCATAGAAGAGCTAAATATCGTAGAAGAACGACTGAAACAACTCTTCAAGACGATTTTATGGTTCCTCCTAGGTATCGTACTATGGATGATATCATGGAAAGAACATTTCCGCTTGGTAGTTCGTTGCTAGAATATGCTCCTCGTCAGCATAATTCTGTTTTTCAATGCTCTCCTGAAAATTTTCATAATATTGAGGAAACATCTCGCAATAGGGAGGAACATCATATTCATAACGTGGATGCAAATCTTCACCCTAACCCTTCTGTCTCTGCAATTGCATCTTCTGAGAAAGGCCAAAGGTTGCAAAATATCCATGGTGGAGGGAATGATGAAATTGTATGTGGTGACTTGGATGATAGTTTGATTGGCCATTTGTTTGATAATATGGATCCAGCTCATCGAAACGTCGTCTCTTCCAATCTCCCTTCTGAAAATAATGTTGTCCGACGAACAGAAGCAGTCATCCCTGATAGCAATTCGCGTGGAACAATGGAGGTAATCCAATGATATCTTTACAGTTCATGCAATAGTGGTTGTTTTATTACATTCCTCTATTTACATTTCTTTAGTGAAAAGGTATTTTATTCTCTTGGAGTAGGATACACCTCATTTTAATAGAGGTCTAGAAATTTTCTCCCCGCGTCTTCCATCTCTTAATATGAGATTTGAATATGAAGCACATCATATCCTTCCACTACATTGTCCTCGAGAATCAAATCGACAAACTAATGTTAATTTTCAATGTGTTTGATTTGATTTTTCTTTATTTGAATTTTTTGGTGCATATTTTGTTTTTCTTCAAACAGGACACAACTCATTTCAATAGAGGCATACAAATTAACTTCGTAGATGTTCCGTCTACTGATGTTACAATTGAAGAGGAACCATCGCATAACGTTCATCCAGATCGCCAGCAAAATGTAAATGTTGAATGCATTTGGTATTTTCCCCCTTTTTTTCATTTATTGTTAAGTGTAACATTACAAATCTATCCTTTTTTGACATTTATTTTTATAAAATATTTTGATTCGTTTTAACAGGAAACAACTAATTTGAATGGAGGCGTCGAAACTAAATCGCCAAATGTTCAATCTACTGATGTTAGAAGTGAAGAGCAACCATCTCATACACTTCATCGACATCGCGAAACAAATGTAAATATTGAATGAATTAATTTCTTTTTTCCATTTTTTCAATTCTAATTATTTGGACATTCAATTTTTTTTTAAATTATGCTGAAGAAACCTTTGGAAACTCTTAGGTTCCAGAAATGCAGACCACACATTTGGAAACGCCATGTCGTAGATTTGTTCCACATGTTTCAAATTTGGGGAGGGAGTCTCGTGGTGCTGAAAATCAAATAAATCTTAGAAGAAATTATACTATTCCACATCATTCTCGACATGCTCCAACCAATACAAATCATATTTATTTTGATGAAAATATGATTGCAGTGCATAAAAGATTTCGAGAAAAGCTAGATAGCTTGTCAGTTGTCCAAATGTGCCACATTTGCAATGAATCATATCCTGGAATCCACGTTTTGAGAGATGCTGAAGGACCTGTTTGCAGATGATGTAAGAATGAAAGAGGTTCACATCGTTTTTGTGGCTATAATAACATGGATCCTGGCGAGCAACCTCATATTTTAAGAGTTCTTACTCAAGTTGAAGAAATGTTAATAGCACGTGTAAATCCTATTTTGCAAGTGACACATGCTCAAGGTGGGCAATATAAGTATAGCGGACACACAATTAGCTTTCCCCAAGATATTTCAACAATTGCACAAAGACTTCCGCGCCATGTTGAAGATCTTGACTTTCTGATTGTGAGGAGACATGGTGCTCAGTCTAAACATTATGAATGTTATGTAAAAATATCCCGCGTTATGGATGCATTGCGTTTCAAAATTGAATGTGATCCATATTATCGAGATGTTGTGATTGACTATGATTCAGTGAATGCTCTGCCTGAAAGATCAACAGATGTCTCCTCCAGGCTTAAATTTGTTGATTGTGACATTGCAGAACCTGAGTTCAGTGCATCTAATAATGAAGGGTTTCCTCTTAACCATTTTCCCTATCATCCTTCGTCTTTTATTGCTTGCCTACCTAATGAACGGAGAGAAGTGGAAGAAATTAGAGCATTTCTTGATAATGTTGATTCTTCAGATGTTGATGAAATGGATTGGCCCAGTATTGGAACGTCTCCAGTGAATGAATATAATACCGAGGGGTTATTGGATATGGCATTCCCCACATTGTTCCCCACTGGTGCTGCTGATTGGTTGCAACCACGCATCTGTACTGTTGAACTTCATGAGTATGCATTGCATCTTCTTAGATACTATGATCAAAGGTTTGGAAGCCATCCTCGCTTCCAATATTTCCTGTTGAACATGATAATGAGGCATCGTAGCCAAGCAACTGCTTCAGTTTTTGTGAAGAAAAATTTACATGATAACTCACCGACAACAATTGATGAGTTGCGTCAGCAACTTTCTGATTTACCAAATAATAAGTTGGCTGAGCATCTTATGCGGTTTGGGTCTTGTCTAAGAGGTACAAGGGCGTACTGGACTAAATTTCGAGCTGAATTGACTGACATTATTACTCAGTTGGGATGTCCATCTTTGTTCTTTACTTTGAGTGCAGCCGACACAAAGTGGCCAGAGCTGCATAGCCTCATGCCTGCACCGTCACATTCTCGTTCCTTAAATGAGCATCGTATGAAGGTTGAAAATGTTATCCAATACCCTCATATTGTTGCCACATTTATGCACCATAGATTCAATATATTTCGAGAGGAAGTTATCCAAAAATATCTTAAAGCTAAAGACTTCTGGTACAGGTCTGTTTTCTTGAATTTATTTTCTATTCATTGTCAATTTCTTATTGATTTTCCATTCATATTTTTCATATTAGCTCTGTGTTCATTTTTTCCAGATATGAGTGGCAACATAGAGGTTCAACACATATCCATGGTTTCCTATGGTTGCAAGGATCTCCTGACATGGAAAGACTTGATTGGTCAAATGATTGTGATTTGCAACATGCAAAGAGATTCTTTGACAATTATGTAACTGCATGGAATCCACGTGAAATACATCATCGCAATATAATGGTTCCAAGAAGTCTCAATGATGACCCTTTCCTACTGAATACTGATCATATTTTCTCTTGCAATCCTCATAATGATTATGAAGAATTGTTGAACCGTGTCCAAAGGCACACAAAGTGTAGTGTAGATTCTTGTTTGCGCAAAAAGGGCACTATTCTCGCTTGTCGGTACAATGCCCCATGGGATCTTTCTGGGGAATCAAGATTGTTCATAGATGACCAAGGAAGAAAAAAATATGAACCAGCAAGAAATGATGATAGGCTCAATGTACATAACATTGACCTTCTAACAATGTGGCGTGCAAATGTTGATTGCCAACCAGTGCTTTCTCAACATGATGTCCTGAAATATATTGCTAAGTATGCATCAAAAGCAGAGAGAAGGTCTGAAAGCTATCATGATATGTTAACTATAATTTCAGATTCTTTTGCCTCTGAGGATCATGATTTATGTGCTTACAGGAGGTTTCTTGCAGAAACAGTCATTGAACGCGACATTGGGGCACAAGAAACATGTCATATGTTGCTTAAGTTGCCTCTTGTTGTGTGCAGTCGACAATTTGTTTCCTTGAATGTTGGGAGAAAGGTGTTCAGAAAAATTTCAAGGGATGGCCTACACTGTTCATCTGAGAATACATTTGTTCAAAATTATCAGAAGAGACCTTCTTTCCTCGACCATCTATCTTTGATAGAAACAACGAGATCTTGGACCTATGAGAGCAGCCGTAAAAAAGATCCATGGAGGCCAAGAGATGCTCATGCAATTGTTCGGGTGTGGCCACGGTTTTACTCTATTCCTGGTGAGGATTCAGAGGAATTTGAAACGTTTTGCTGGTCAGAATTGCTCTTGTACAAGCCGTTTCGTGACATTTCTACAGAGATTGGGCTTTCAACTGAAATTATTGTTGAAAACTGGAGGAATTTACGATATCGAGCTTGGCATGTTGATCGAAATCCATCAATTGATGAAAATATTGAAGATGGATAAGATGGTGATTTTGCTAACCAGGAAATGAATCTTGAAGATGATTTTCAAGAGTGGCAACTTGTCTCTCGCTTGGTTCCACCAAATAGTGTCAATGTTTCTGATCTTCACACCCTTGGTCGAAGGGATTTTGATATATCCTTCGACTGGCAAGGTACAACTATTTCTGATGATGTGGCTGAAGAAGCTATTAATTTTATAAGGAATACAATATCAAGGGGTGATGTAGGTGAGATTTCAAATAGAACATTTGTCTCTCCTGATTCATTGGCAGAAAAACAACGACTTGCTTTTGAAATCGTTTTAAGGCATTCTGCTGAATATGAGATTCGTGAAGCTCTTCTTATGATTATTCAAGGCACTGCAGGCACTGGCAAGTCTTTCCTTATCCAGTGTATTTCTGAGGCTCTTTCTAATCTGTCAAGTAATGGGAAAAGTCCTTTGCTTCTTCTTGCCCCAACAGGAATAGCTGCTTTCAATATACATGCAAAAACAATACACTCTGCTTTGAAAATCCCAATTAGAAATATGAAACCACTACAGGGTCAATCATTGGCACTATTACAAGAGGAAATGAGGCACATTCGATATATATTGATTGATGAAATGAGCTTTTTAGGATCAAGGTTTTTCATGCAAATAGATGCTCGATTACGAGAAGCATTTCCAGATAAAAAGAATTGTCCTTTTGGTGGTAGATCGATGATCCTTGTGGGTGACCTTGGCCAGCTACCTCCTATGAGAGATAAGCCTTTGTATGCAGGTAATACAACAGGGAAAGTCTTATGGAAAAAATTCAATACTGTTGTCACTCTTGACACAATATTTCGCCAACAAGAGAGCGATGAGAAACAATCTTATTTTTGTCGAGTCCTCAATAACATAAGAAACGCAGAACATGTTCTTGATGATTGGGAGTTTCTTATGTCACGGGCTTATATCAGGTTGCATCCTAGAGAAAGGGATTTATTTAATGCAGCAGTTCACATGTTTCCAACAAATAATTTGGTCTCCTTCCATAACAGACATATGTTGAAATCATTAAATTCTCCAATTGCACGATGTATTGCTGTGACTTCAAGATGTTCAGAAATCAGTGGTGCCAATGATGATCAACTGGACCGTGAAGTTTTGTTGTGCCGTGGCCAGCGTGTTATGTTGACATGTAATTTGTGGGTTGAAGCTGGCTTGGTGAATGGTGCACTTGGGTATGTGAAGGAAATATTTTATATGCCCAACTCTAAGCCACCTGAGTTTCCAATGTTCACAACTGTTATTTTTGATAAGTATTTTGGTGTTCCGTTTGATGCAAGCAATCCGAACATTGTGCCTATCGCACCAGTGATAAGAGGAAAAAAAAAAAAAAATCCTTTAAAGATGGCATGGGCTCTTACAATTCACAAGTCACAAGGTTTGACTTTAGAGCAAGCATCAATTGATATCGGGAATAGAGAACAACAAGGGCTAACCTTCACAGCCATATCAAGAGTGAAATCAATATATGGTTTGCGCATTGCACCGCCTTTCTCTTATCAGCGGTATGCCAAGATGAATAATAGTGCATATGTTACAATTAGGAAGAAAGAAGAGGAGAGATTGAAGTCCATATCGCTATGATATGGAACTATTTATATAATAATAATGCTTTTGATATATTAATGACATGTCTACATTCATCAAATTCATAGTAGTATTTTGGATTGTTGTTTACATCGTTTTTCCTGTTCTTTAATTTTCTTGTTTTTATAATGTCGTTTTTTGTTATTTTTCTTGCAATGAACCATTCACAGGTAGAAAACTAGTTACACGAGCCAGCCATTAAAAATCAATATGGAATTCCATGTCACTGTCACATGTAGCTAATAGTGTTTTGACATATTTATATAATGTTTTATAATTGTTTTTATTATCGTCTCTTTTTTCATTTAGTATAGGAATTCTTTTGATGTATTAATTAAATGAATACATTCATGAGATGCAATATAGTAATATATGAGAAATTCCAGACATCATTTTTTGTGTTGTTCAATATACCTCCATTTTTTAGTCGCTATTTTTCTTTTGTTTATAGTAAACCATTCAGACTTATATAGCCAGTTTTATTAGCCAATCATTAAATTCAAGATTGAAGTCCATATCGCTATTACATGAAATTAAAAATATTTATCAATGTGGTTTGCTAAATGTGTTGTGGTTTGGTTCAATGACAAGATATTTATATTTGTTAATAATATTGGACTACAATTAATATATACATTGAAATTAATTTGAAACAAATATTGAATTACTAACATTATTAAAATTTCATTATAAACATTGAGTTTAGAATTTTGTGCTTTCTTGTTGATTATTGTAATATGGGTCATATCACACATTTATTTTTATCATTCTTTTCATGTGTGCAATATGTTTTTCTAATGAGGTTTATAGCATCACATTTTTAAGATTCAGTCTTTAAAAAACAATAGAAACGGGGTGTTATATACTGTTATGTATTAATTAAATGAATACATTCATGAGATGAAATATAGTAATATATGAGAAATTCCATACATCGTTTTCCGTTTTGTTCAATATACCTCCAGTTTTTAGTCGCTATTGTTCTTTTGTTTATAGTAGACCATTCAGACATATACATCCAGTTATATTAGACAATCATTAAATTCAAGATTGAAGTCCATATCCCTATTACATGAAACTAAAAATATTTATCAATGTGGTTTGCTAAATGTGTTGTGGTTTGGTTCAATGACAAGATATTTATATTTGTTAATAATATTAGACTACAATTAATATATAAATTGACATTAATTTAAATACAAATATTGAATTACTAACATTATTAATATTTCATTATAAACATTGAGTTTAGAATTTTGTGCTTTCTTGTTGATTATTGTAATATGGGTCATATCACAAATTTATTTTTATCACTCTTTTCATCTGCAGTATGTATTTCTAATGAGGTTTATAGCATCGCATTTTTAAGATTCATTTTTTTAAAACAATAGAAACGGGGTGCTATATATCTATATATATATATATTGTGACAACAATTGTCTCAATGTTTAACTCAATTCCCTTCGGTTCACCAATAACTTTGGTTTATAATTTTTTCGGTAATGATTTTCCCTTGGTTCACCACTTGCTTTGGTTTATAATATTAAACCCTTGGGTTTATTAGTTTTTTTGGTTTATAATATTAATAATCGATCAATGTCATCCATGATCAAATGACACATTATGAGAAACATTGTCTCAATATGGAAATCGCCCATGGCCAACCATGGTCATAGTTGGTCCAACGTCGCATTGGGACAACCATTGTCTCAATTTTAAATCAATTCCCTTGGGTTCACCGATTCCTTTTGGTTTATAATTTGTTGGGTAATGGTTGTCCCTTGGGTTCACCAATTCCTTTGGTTTATAATATTAAACCCTTGGGTTTATTAGTTTTTTTGTTTTATAATATGAATAATCGATCAATGTCATCCATGATCAAATGTCGCATTTTGACAAACATTGTATCAATATGAAAATCACCCATGGCCAACCATGGTCATAGTTGGTCCAAAGTCGCATTGCGACAACAATTGTCTCGATGTTTAAATCAATTCCCTTGGGTTCACCAATTCCTTTGGTTTATAATTTTTTGGGTAATGATTTTCCCTTGGGTTCACCACTTTCTTTCGTTTATAATATTAAACCCTTGGGTTTATTAGTTTTTTTGGTTTATAATATGAATAATCGATCAATTTCATCCATGATCAAATGACACATTACGAGAAACATTGTCTCAATATGGAAATCGCCCATGGCCAACCATGGTCATAGTTGGTCCAACGTCGCATTGGGACAACCATTGTCTCAATGTTTAAATCAATTCCCTTGGGTTCACCAATTCCTTTGGTTTATAATATTAAACCCTTGGGTTTATTAGTTTTTTTGGTTTATAATATGAATAGTCGATCAATGTCATCCATGATGAAATGTCACATTCTGACAAACATTGTATCAATATGAAAATCACCTTTGGCTAACCATGGTCATACTTGGCCCAACGTCGCGCTGCGACAACAATTGTCTCAATGTTTAAATCAATTCCATTGGGTTCACCAATTCCTTTGGTTTATAATTTTTTGGGTAATGATTTTCCCTTGGGTTCACCACTTAGTTTGGTTTATAATATTAAACCCTTGGGTTTATTAGTATTTTTGGTTTATAATATGAATAATCGATCAACGTCATCCATGATCAAATGACACGTTATGAGAAACATTGTCTCGTTATGAAAATCCCCCATGGCCAACCATGGTCATAGTTGGTCCAGCGTCGCATTGTGACAACCATTGTCTCAATGTTTAAATCAATTCCCTTGGGTTCACCAATTTCTTTTGGTTTATAATTTGTTAGGTAATGGTTGTCCCTTGGGTTCACCAATTCCTTTGGTTTATAATATTAAACCCTTGGGTTTATTAGTTTTTTTGGTTTATAATATGAATAGTCGATCAATGTCATCCATGATGAAATGTTACATTCTGACAAACATTGTATCAATATGAAAATCACCCTACGCCAACCATGGTCATACTTGCCCCAATGTCGCATTGTGACAACAATTGTCTCAATGTTTAAATCAATTCCATTGGGTTCACCAATTCCTTTGGTTTATAATTTTTTGGGTAATGATTTTCCCTTGCGTTCACCAATTCCTTTGGTTTATAATATTAAACCCTTGGGTTTATTAGTTCTTTTGGTTTATAATATGAATAGTTGATCAATGTCATCCATGATCAATTGTGACATTCTGACAAATATTGTTTCAATATGAAAGTCACCCATGGCCAACCCTGCTCATAGTTGGTCCAACGTCGCATTGTGACAAGAATTCTCTGAATGTTTAAATCAATTCCCTTGGGTTCACCAATTTATTTTGGTTTATAATTTGTTGGGTGATGGTTGTCCCTTGGGTTCACGAATTCCTTTGGCTTATGATATTAAACCCTTGGGTTTATTAGTTTTTTTGGTTTATAATATGAATAGTCGATCAATGTCATCCATGATGAAATGTCACATTCTGACAAACATTGTATCAATATGAAAATCACCCTTCGCCAACCATGGTCATACTTGCCCCAACGTTGCATTGTGACAACAATTGTCTCAATGTTTATTAGTTCTTTTGGTTTATAATATGAATAATTGATCAATGTCATCCATGATCAAATGTGACATTCTGACAAATATTGTTTCAATATGAAAGTCACCCATGGCCAACCCTGCTCATAGTTGGTCCAACGTCGCATTGTGACAACAATTCTCTGAATGTTTAAATCAATTCCCTTGGGTTCACCAATTCCTTTGGTTTATAATATTAAACCCTTGGGTTTATTAGTTCTTTTGGTTTATAATATGAATATTCGATCAATGTCATCCATGATCAAATGTCACATTCTGACAAATATTGTCTCAATATGAAAATCACCCATGGCCAACCATGGTCATAGTTGGTCCAACATCGCATTGTCACAACAATTGTCTCCATGTTTAAATCAATTCCATTGAGTTCACCAGTTCGCACAGTTTACGCATGAATGATAAGTCAAGCTATCATCCGCAGTCAAATGACATGTTATAAGCATTGTCTCATTATGAAAATCACCCATGGCCAACCATGGTCATAGTTGGTCCAACGTCGCATTGTGACAACCATTGTCTTAATGTTTAAATCAATTCCCTTGGGTTCACCAATTCCTTTTGATTTATAATTTGTTGGGTAATGTTTGTCCCTTGGGTTCACCAATTCCTTTGGTTTATAATATTAAACCCTTGGGTTTATTAGTTTTTTTGGTTTATAATATGAATAATTGATCAATGTCATCCATGATCAAATGTGACATTCTGACAAACATTGTATCAATATGAAAATCACCCATGCCCAACCATGGTCATACTTGGCCCAACGTCGCATTGTGACAACAATTGTCTCAATGTTTAAATCAATTCCCTTGGGCTCACAAATAACTTTGGTTTATAATTTTTTGGGTAATGATTTTCCCTTGGGTTCACCACTTGCTTTGGTTTATAATATTAAACCCTTGGGTTTATTAGTTTTTTTGGTTTATAATATGAATAATCGATCAATGTCATGAGTCAAATAACACATTATGAGAAACATTGTCTCGATTAAGGCACCCATGGCCAACCATGGTCATAGTTGGTCCAACGTGGCATTGTAACAACAATTGTCTCAATGTTTAAATCAATTCCATGGGTTCACCGAACTCCTTTTGGTTTATAATTTGTTGGGTAATGGTTGTCCTTGGGTCCACCAATTCCTTTGGTTTATAATATGAATAATTGATCAATGTCATCCATGATCCAAATGTGACATTACACGACAAATATTGTTCCAATGTGAAAGTCACCATGGCCAACCCTGTCATAGTTGGTCCAGCGTTACATTAGCGACAACAATTCTCTCAATGTTTAAATCAATTCCCTTGGGTTCACCAATTTCTTTGGGTTTATAATTTGTTGGGTGATGGTTGTCCCTTGGGTTCACCAATTCCTTTGGTTTATAATATTAAACCCTTGGGTTTATTAGTTCTTTTGGTTTATAATATGAATACTTGATCAATGTCATCCATGATCAAATGTCACATTCTGACAAAGATTGTCTCAATAGGAAAGTCACCCATGGCCAACCTTGGTCACAGTTGGTCCAACGTCTCATTGTGACAACAATTGTCTCAATGTTTAAATCAATTCCCTTGGGTTCACCAATTCGTTTGGTTTATAATTTTTTGGGTAATGGTTTTCGCTTGGGTTCACCAATTGATTTGGTTTATAGTATTAAACTCTTGGGTTTATAATGTTAATCACACATTCCGTTTATTACTCTCTTGAGTTTAAAATACTATTTCTCAGGGTTTGTTAATTTCTTAGATTTTTCAGTTTAAAATATTAATTCTTAGCGTTTATTAATCTTTATTGTTTATAATATTCATCCGTTAGGTTTATGATATTTATCCGTTGGGTTTGCTGATTCCTTTGCTTTATAATATTAAACCCTTGGGTCGATTAGTTCTTTTGGTTTATAATGTTAATAATCTCATTCGTTTATTGATATCTTATGTTTAAAATATTCATTCTTATGGATTATTAATTTATTAGGTTTTTTAGTTTAAAAAATCAATTCTTACGGTTTATTAATCTCTTGTGTTTTTAATTTTGATCCCTTATGTTTATAATATTTATCCCTTGGGTTCACCAATTCCTATGGTTTATAATATTTAAACCTTTGGTTTATGATGACATTGGGTTTGTATTATTAATTATCCCTTGGGTTTATTAATATCTTCACTTTCAAATATTAATTGTTAGGGTTTATTAATCTCTTGGGTTTTTTGTTTTTAAATTTTGTTTCATATGGTTTATTACTCTCTTGAGTTTAATAATGATTATTAGTAATATTATAATATTATAATAATATTATTAATATATAATAAATATTATTATAATATTATTAATATATTATTAGTTTTTCAGGTTTGTTAATAATATAACCATCTATGATATTAATATATAAATAAATATTAAAATATTAAATATTGTTTTTATTATTTTTATATTAATAAATATTATTATTATATATTATATATATTTCAAGATAATTTATAGTATGTATATAGTTAATATTAATAATATATTAATAAATATTTTTAATATATATTATTAATACTTATTATAATATTATAATAAGTATTAATAATGAATAATAATATTATAATATTATTAATTTATTTTTGTATATATTAATAATATTATAATATTACTAATATTTATTATAAATAAATATTCAAATATTTATTAATAATGATTATTTCTAATATTTTAATATTATTAATAATATATATTAATAGTATTATAATATTTTAATATTTATTTAGTAATATTAATAATATTATAATATTACTAATAATAATTATAAATAAATATTGAAATATTTATTAATAATGATTATTAGTAATATTATAATATTATTAATATTCATTATTAATAATATATATTCATAATATTATAATATTTTAATATTTATTTAGTAATATAAATAATATTATAATATTACTAATAATTATTATTAAGAAATATTAGATTATAATGTTACTAATAATCATTATAAATAAATATTCTAATATTTATTAATAATGAATATTTGTAATATTATAATATTATTAATATATATTATTAATAATATAACCAACTATGATATAATATATATTATTAATATATTATTAGTTCTTTTGCTTTATTAATAGTATAGCCATGTATGATATATTAAATTATTATATATTATTAATATTTTTTTATATTAATATATATTTCAAGTTAATTTATAGTATGTATATAGTTAATTATAATTTATAGTATGTATATAGTTAATCATAATTTATATATTTAATATATTATTATTCTTATTAATATATAATATATATTTTTCAAATTAATATAATAAATTTATTATATATAATATTTATTTATTGATATATAAATTAATGTGATGGGTAGTGGATATAGGCCTATCGGCGTATATCAACCACATTGGTAAATGTGGTTGTAAATCTATTTTATATATGCCTATCGGCGTATATCAACCACATTAGTTTTTACTAATGTGGTTGTGCTAGTTTACAATAATCCAATTAGAAGGCCTCTCATAACCACCATCCCACCATGAACGAAACTATTTTATGTCTGCAATGGGTACAATATTCCAATTGGAAGGCCTCTTAGCAATACCATCCATCCCACCATGAACTATGCTATATGAATCCTTCACAGAGTATTCTAGTTGTCAAGGTGTTCCCCAAATATTTTGTTTATTTTTTTAACTCGAAAATTGGACAAGTTAATCAATTATGTAATTTATTTTTATCTTAATCTTAAATAAAAATATAACTCATTCTTGGTTTTCATTGTTGGTTTCCCTCTTTGTATTTCCACAAAAATAGACATCCTCCTGTTTTTACTTTATTTTTAACTATTTATTTTCATGTTAATATTTAGGATTGGTGTGTACAAAGCCATATATCCCGATGTAGAAGCTGTGGCAGATCTGGCTACAACAATCGACCAATTATATTCATGTCTTTATAGTTTCTTTTAATGTGCAGTCACAGTTACTCAAAGCATAACAAATAGAACCCAAATTAAAAAGATCTTAGCCATTAAATTTATCCTAGAAAGCTTGTAAAAATAAAACTAAAAACAAAACCCAATTAAAAAAATCTAGGTATTATTTTAATCAAAACCATTACATCAATACTTATCATATCACTAGAGGCCATTACAAAAACCCAATAAAAACATTCACACATTCCTTGAAAGCCTCAGATAAACCCAATTAACAAAATTAACATACAATAATAATAATAAAGATATTAATAATTTGTAAAATATATTTAATTGTGAAAGTTACTCTCATTTGTTAGTTTTTTTTCAATAAGATGAATTTGCAGAGCACCTTGCTTCTTGTCTGGATCCAAAGATACTATTTCTTGTAGGTAAATACTTCTTTTTTCGTATTGTCGTTGGAAATGGCTTGTTTCTCTTTAGGCTCGTGTTGTCTACTGATGCATTGAAAAGAACAAGGCAGTCTCCCAGGATGGCGCCAACACCATAATTTGAAGAATGCCAATATCCATAGGATCTGAACAAATATGTTGTTGAGGGTAACTTGTTGGTATGCAATTTCTCCTCGGGCTTCTTCAGCATGCGGTCTAAAATTTCTGCCATTCAAGAGATTGTTAAAATGCTCTGTGCATTGGGTTTCATTCTCCTAGAAAATCCAGCATATGGGGACTTTGTGGCAGAGCCCATTCCCTTTTCAATTCTTGGCATATGATTCCCAGGATAGCTGATTCTAAGGTGATTTCATCTAATTTGTCACTATAACATTAGTAAACTAGTATGCCAAACTATTTTCTTGTTTCACATTAACGTGGGCATGTAGGTATTTCCAATTTAGGTTGTGATGGATTACTATAGTTCTGAGACATACAGATCTCCAGAGGGTGCAATTGTTATATATGGTACAGAAGCAACAATCAGTGAAGGAAGAAACACATCGTTTAATCAAGAGGCACCCATGGTCACTTGGTTCTCATCCAGAGGTCCCGACATCATTAATGTTGATCAAGAAGCTGAAGATGTCATGAAGCCTAATATTATTGCGCTTGGCTATCTCATATTGGCAGCGTGGAGTCCCTACAATATCGTTGATAGCATCCTCGGAGGTGTATCCATCTACTATATCCTTGAAAATTTTCTCTTTATGAATTGAATATCAATTTCAACTTTGAAATTAGGTTGATGCATTTATATTTATAGTTGATGCATTTATATTTATACACATCTCAACAACTTGAGCCACTTATTTTTATAATGTGCAAGATACAAATTCGCATTGGTGTCTGATACTAGCATGGCAATCCCTCATATTTATCGTTAAATTTTTTGAATGATGATATTTCATTTTAGAACCATAAAAATAATATTAACATATATAATTGTAACCAGATTATCTAATTGAATTTTTTATTCTTTGTAGTTGTAGCTATCACTCATGATTCATGTGAGAGCATTTCTTCTATACTATTCTTTTCTTTTATACTGTAAATAGGGGTGCTTTTATGGTTAATCTCCACACTCTCCTAGAGAACATTATTTAAGTGTACCCCATTGTAAAATTCGTCGTTATTATGAAACAATTGTTCAATTATTTTTGTTAGTAAAAAAAACTTCTATTATATGATAGGAAAGTACAAGATACGATATGGTTGTCCACTAATCTCCGAGCTTCACTCCGACTAGTATTGTTAGCTAAGAGAGATGAAATATAATGCTTAATATTTTTCCATTTAGTGTTTATTTTTGGAGGGATAGACAACCATATATGCCAAAAGAGTGACAAAATAAGTCGAAATCCCTTGGAATACATATGAAGGTGACGGCTAAGGAGGATGCATGAATGTAGCTACCATTATTCTATGTCACTCATGCATATGGAAATCAATTTGTTCCATTCGGATATCAAGTTCATGCAGACGGTCATTAGTTTTCCATTTCTTTCTACACACATTGGCTAGTTTCTCCAGGATCTTTGTCTCACTATATTTAATATCATTCATATATGCCACTAACTTGTTTCTATCCTCATATTTTTTCTCTTTGAAAATATCTACGCTGGCATAAATTCCCCTCAGTTTTCCAGCTATCAATTCCAAAGTAATTGGTTGGTCCACATTTTGAGGAGAGAGGTCGGGGTCCTCAGAAATTTCACCCTCTCCTTCCATGTTCCCAGAGTCATCCACACTAGAAATACTTTTTGTGTCAACTCTAGCCACATGATGCCCTTGGTGACCTCCACCTTTGCATGGTCTTCACCATTGACGGGGCATATCTGGATTCAAAATAATAACCCATAACTGGAACAGTAGTCAGCAAACAACACACTTAATATCTCCCACCAAAATCCTAAACTTTAGAAATAGATGAACTGATAACATAAAACCATAGATTGACCCGGATGAGAGTGAAACATACCACAACACTCTGTGAACCCCACAGAGACAAGGGTGGAAGAATTCGCTCCCTAACTCAAAATATGCTTCTAAGGATGCAAAGTCCATTTGAAGTTAGGGCAATTTCCCTCCCTAACCATTGCACCCAGATAGATACTTCTCTGCAAAAGTCGTGGCGACTAATAGAATTCTCAAATTCAAAATGATGACATACACAATTTAACAACTCTAGGTAGAGACTAGACTAAATGCCCTGAAAAGTGCCAGAAATCCTTGAAAATGTTGGAGGTGAATCCATTTTATCTTGGGGATTTGTTTTTAGGTAGATATTTAATGAAAAATTCAACTTCTTTAGTGGATATATGACACATGAGGGTTGCATTATGTTCCTCAATCACTACTCTAGGGATAGATCATGTAACATTCTCTATAGCCTTTGTTTGGTCCTGATCTTCCTTTGATAGCAGATTGGAGAAGTATGAGATCGATTCTCGGGCCATATCTTGGTGATTTTCCAACCGTGTGCCCTCCCATGATGTGAAGGACGTGATTCTATTGTTCTGTCATTGACTAATCATGGAACAATTTAGATTTTCTTTCACCCTCCCTTAACCATTGAATCCAATATTTTTTTTTCCGCAGGTCCTCCTTGTGTTGGAAATGTTCATTAATCTGAGTCACCAATCTCAGTTCTTCCTCGTCGAGGGCTTCTGATCTCCCTTCCCTTATGATTTCCATGTAAACTAATTCCATGCTCCCCTTCAACTTTTTCATCTCTGCAACTATGTCCCCAAACTCCTTTCTACTCCAACTTTTGATTTTCAATTTGAGGGAGTTTACCTTCATTTAAAATTTTTGCATATTTGAACCTTCTTGAACCTCCATATCCTTCCACCATGATTTCATTTTCTCCACAAAGCTAGGATGCCTAATCCAAAAACATTCAAATATAAAATGCTTGTTTTTATGGAAGAACTCGAAGTCCATATCAATGCATATTGGCCAATGATCCAAGCCCATCGAGGGAGTAATTAATTCTTCCGTGAACAATATCCCTAGAAGTAGGGCTTCCAAGATAAGGAATCTGTCCAATCGGCTGGTGAATTAATATTCTCCTCTCCTTTAAATGGAGAAAATATCATGAATACGGTCATTTTTTCTAGGAATGCCTGCACATAGTAGCCAAAGAGACACAAAATATGACCAAGAAGGATGAGTATGGTTTCCAACTGGTGGGAGGAAGGTGCAACCATACAACTCAAAATCTGAAACCTCAGTCTCGCAATCGTTCGGGTCCACCTTCATGAGAAACGACATCTAGTTTATCTTTAAACTGTGTGATCTTGGCATGTGCTGTGACACTCTTAGTGGTATCATTAGGATCAAAATGTCTATTGGGGATAGTTTGGAATTTTATACATATAATTTGATTAATTTAAAGAACAACATGATTGAAATTTTCCAAGGCATAAACTCCATAGGAAATAGGAAAGGAAGGCCACATAGAATTTTTACTATGATTCAATACTTTAGAGAGGCCATTTCCAATAGTTTGATAAGCTATATATTGGGCTAAAAGCTTATCGGGCACATAGAGGGGAAACACATGAGGGTCGGCTAGGTTATCAAAAACTTAGATACAAGTAAAGGATTCCTCCCCGAACCATATCCCTATAGATAACAAGTCATTATTATCTTATTTGGAAAGCCTAGGGGATTTCTCTTTAAAGACATTTTGATAGATCAATAGCATATATCCATGGCAAATTTTGTATAAATGTGGTTGGAATTTATATTCCCACAGTATATCATGGTATATGTGAATGGGCTTAGGCCCTTCAATGGTCCATATCCATCCCATGGATGTGAAATTAGAAGTGAAATAGAAAACACCGATTATATAAGCACTTGTGTAAAATGGGGGCACCATATTATGAGAAAAATTGTGTTTTTTTCTATAATCAAGGATTTGGGAAGCTATACTATTAGATAATATACTTTCCCATTCCATTATGTGTCCATCGGAGTCAACATTGATCAAAGGTACCCACTGTTCTATGAACTTCTGAGTATTAGGATATCCATACAACCTACACAATACGAAAAATATATAATAGTATGACCCAACAAGAGTGGCAATAGAGTACATACCCTTATCATCACACGTGTTTTTATTAGGATCCCTTATCCACTTCCTCATGGGCTATGATTGATATTTATTTTCCTTCATGAACTTATGAAAAAATTGTGTGTTGTACTTCTTTTGAGGTGGCGACACGTGATACATTTTCCCTAAATACTCATTGGTAAACGACCCAATTAATTTATGCTTAGAAGTTAGGAAAATTCTCTATAAAATATTCAAATTATGACCCATTTAATCATGTCTATTAATGGAAATATCTTTGGTCAGGTCACAATTCTGTGTAGAAAATAATTGGAGACAATGGTCCACGTTGACTCAGATGTGGATGTAGAGTCATCTATTGTAGCTTTTCTCTCTACTACCCTTGGGTTTTCATCTTCAAAAAATTTATACATAGCTAGCCATGAACAAATTCCAACGCGTCGAGTGCATATGGTGTCTGAAAAAAATGGGAGCATTTCGGCGGATTCTAAAGGAGGAGGAGGTGGTTGTTGTTGTCCCATAGGCTTCTTATTTTACTTAGTAGCTTTATACATCCCCGCTATATTTTTTTGTTGATAATAGCCTGCAAGAAACATTTTAAGAGTTCACTAACACGAATGACTTATTTTATATGAATTTTTGCTTTTGTGAGAAAAATTTATCAACATTAAATCACAAGAAATAAAATCCTTTACGATTTCTAAAACATCAATTCATTATCCTTCACCATTAGTTGATGAAGTATGGGTTCTAATGGGATATTGTGTAGGTCAGCATATTTGAGGTTTGATATCAGAGAAATCCTTAGGTTGTAACTTTGAAACATGTGAAATCATTTTTCGGATAAGATTTTTATTATGTAACAACTATGTGGATAGGTGGGAAGCACTATCGGAGATTTCATATCATGGGTTTCATATGAGTGACATTTCATTAAAGGTTGCGATATGGTTGTTTCGATATTGAGAGGAAGGGCTTATTAGATATTGGAGGATAAGCGACGGAAAATATTAGAGATCAGAGGAAATAGGAATACCAGAGTATCGGACGGACGGGGGTATATAAGGAATGAGAATATCAGAGATCGGGGATTTTTGGAGGACACTCATATGGAAACCCCCAATAAGGGAACTTCTAAATGCCAGGTAGTATTTCTGTGGGGTCCAACCTTTAATTAATATTTTCGAGAGAATTCCTTAATACTTTAAGGATTTTCAAACTTCCTTGGAACTCTTAATTGAAGGATTGATATTGGAGATTTCTTTCAGAGGCATGTTGTACATAAAAGTCTCTATGTTCTGATCCCAATAAGAGTAAAATATTATGAGCGTTTTTTTCCTTGATTAACTTATTCTAAAACCTAAAATCTGATATAGAGTTTCGATAGGGGGGTTCTCTCATTTAGTGTCATTTTTTGATAACCCAAAACTAGAATTATCTGATTTTATTCAAAGAAATGGATTTTATCGATAAATTTAAAAGGGTCCCCATTATTTATTAGTTTTTATTTTAAATATAATGGAGGTTGTTGAGTACTACAATGGTAGAAAAAATTCCTCCTGATATGGATCCTAATAACTCATAATCCTGGATAGAAGTGACTCACCAGTGCTCATTAATGGGATCTCCAAAAACTTAAGCAACCCATATCGTGCTATAACCCCTATGACTGTTTTGTTCCCATGAATCTCGACATTAAGAGTATCAAAATAAAATTATCACCATACTAGCTTTAAATCATCCATACCTACAAAATACCATCATGTTTTTCTAGTTCATAGTCAAAATAATAGACATTTGGTTATTCACTTCAGCCTCACAGAGACCCCTAGACCTGTTCTTCCCTGAAGTCCACAACGCAATTTTTCCCTTCAAAACTACATTATTCAAACTTTTTTCTTATTTTATGTGTTTAAAAATCCAAAACAGGGGCTAATAACTACACTCAAATCGTGAAGAATAACATTTCTTTCCCCTAGTGAGTTGAATCCCTAATCTAACGGTTTAATCCACCAAAATTAATGTGTAAGGTTAGGCCACCTACGTCCAACTTGCAGATCAGAATTCTGACAGTCGGTTTCTCTTCTACAATATCCTCAAGATTTACATAATTCTCCTCCTCCCAAAATTATTCAACAACTCACTATGAAAATTAATTATATCGCGGGGCACACAACCCTTTTATAGGAAAAACCCTAGTTTTTGTGTCGCCCATTGTGACAAAATAGTAGTTTGGTTTGAAAAACCATCTGCATCATTCCAAACATATCACTAAGTTTTATAATGGGTCTCTCTTTGTTTTTGGTAATTTGACACTTCACTAGGAAGCCATTGTTTCCACGAGGTATCACTTTTCCACCTATTAAAATCAAATTTCATCATATGAGTCGCTTATACTCTCATAACACTTTATCCTTGCACTAGTCGACTCAAGTATCAATTTTCATCATGAGTAACCATTATTTACTCATGTATTTGTGGTCATTTTTAGGCCTTCCCCCATGTGTAAACATCATCAAGTAACCCTTGTTCAAATCATCAGAGATGAGTCAACCTTGATTCAAGGGAGTTTGTTCTGAGTCCCCTTGAGGCCTGTTAAATTTTACCATCCATATTTGTGTCACATCCATCCCATTGTGGTCATATTTGGCCACTAGCAATACTACCCCATATTTGAAAATTCTATCTCTAAGTAGTTAACCATCCCCTATGGAATCAAGTCACTTGATGCTAGGTCAAGCATGCATATCATGCTCTGAAAAGGGATTTTTTCATTCCATATCTCACCTTATATCCTTACATCATCATGCATAATGCCATTCCATCATTTACATTGCTATGACCCTCATTCCTTTGTTGAGGAATCCTCATTGCCTCACCTCTAGCGGGACCTCTTCTGTCGACTTCAACACATTTATTCTAGGAGAGTGGTCTCGAGGGCGGTGTACCTTGGTTACATTTTTCAGCATTTTTCAGTGCCACAGATCAAGAAAATGAAATCATCATTTCCATTTTACTTGGTTGTTTCTCGTGTGCTTGAATCCAACTCATTATTGCACAGTTGAAATCACGCACTTGATGGTTTTGTGATCCAGCAGATTGTACACTGATTTCCCGGGTGTGTGTGAAATGCTACAGACATCATCAAGGACTGCCCTTTAGGTATCCCCCCACATTCTTGGATGATGGTAGATTATGATCCAGCGTCATATGTAATTCTGTTGATTTTTCTGGCTTGGTTTTCATCGCTTGCAATTCCCACAACGTGCATGTCTCATTCAAATGATCCATTTTGATCTTCAAATCTTTTTCCTATTCAGTAGGGCTTCTTTGGTTGTGACCCCCCCTCACGATGTCAACTAGAGGGGAATTATGTTTCATGTAATTAGATGTTATGTATTCTATCCTGGACTCTATTTTCCAGGTGCATTATGTAAATGGGACTCATTGTATTATTGTATCACATTCTGACCCATTGATGCCAACATATCATGTATCATGTATCACGAAATTTATAACTCGGTTCCATATTGCTAGGTTCACCATTATTATTTGTACTGAGTTATATCGATGAGTATGGGTATGCCTCCCCCACATCATTTGAGATCATGTCCTCCAAACTAAAAGGATACTTATATCATATTAGTAGGTCTCTCCCGCTCCATTCCTTTCTCCTTTATTGCATTGCTTTAGCTATCTCTCTCTATCTCTCTCTCACTACCCTTTTGGTGTCTCATGGAAGTGTAACCTACAACATATCTCGGTGATAAAATTTGGTCATGACACTCTTATATTGGGGTGAAATCTTTTATCACCTAAAAAGTGATCACCTATCCATTTCTAACTAAGTGGATTGAAATAAATCATGGAGGATTAATTTTTCCATAGTAAAATCACTTTCACCATAGGAAATGATTTAGTAAACTATTTTTATTAAATTATTTCTGATTAAAATTAAAAAACCCCATGAGAACAATTGGATATATCATTATTTATTTAATTTTCTCTAGGAATAATTATTAAACAATTATTTGATAATTATTCCTTTTCACATTTGACTAAATCACCTTCGAATAATTAAATAAATCACTATTTATTTATTTATTTTTTCTTAATTTTATTTTTTGAATAATTGTTAAATCACTATTCAATAATTATTTTGAATTTACACCTTTAGTAATCCTCATAAGGTGATTAATAAGTCATTTTATTTGTTAATTGCCTAAACAATTTTCTAAATAAAGATATTTGACCACTTTGAATATATTTTCCTTCTTCAAAAAATATAATAATTTATTCCATTTCCTAATATAACCCAATATTTTTTTATAAATAAGAGGGTTTTCCATTCATTATTCATCATGATAACTACCATCGTCATCACTATCATCTTCTTACATTCAATCTACCACTTGAGTTCCATCTTGCTTTTGGGTTTTTTCTACATATTGAGAGAGATAAACTATTGACTTGAGGGGTTCTAGACCCAGGTTTAGAGTAGCTGCGTGATGAAACCTTAGCTAAAATGACGGGCGGGGGGGGGGGGGGGGGTTGAATCGGTTTATTAGATTCATGTCAATTAATACTCTTTTCTTTAAACTCTTTAACAACTTTATTTTATGAGAAGCTTAGTACATAATGAATCAACAATCTGAATGTGTGGACAACAAATAGTTAAGCAGATTAAAGCATCACATAAAAAAATAATCATGAAACACATAGACACCATATATAAGTGGAAACCCATAAGGAAGAAAACCACATCTTATTATTGTTTTGATGCCAAGCCAAGCTCCTACTCCCTCTCAAAACTGGTTTTTTGTAGTCACCAACCTACAGGAGGCTACTACCCCAATTTCTGCAAGGTACTAGTTGCAAGGAAGCTCCAACTCCCATCGATTTTATGCAGGCTACAAACCACAAGAGGCTCCTACCTCAACCAACTATAACTGGACATCTATCAAGCTACAACTTGAAATGGAAGCACTAACTCCCATGTATTTTTTGCAGGCTACAACCCATAGGAGGCTCCTACCTCAACTAGCTCCAATTGGACATCAATAAAGCTACAACTTGAAATGGAAGCACCAACTCCCATTTATTTTCTGCACGCTACAACCCACAGGAGGCTCCTACCTCAACTTCTACAAGCTACAACTTGCAAGGAAGCTCCAACTCCCATAAATTTTCTGTAGGCTACAACCTCCAAGAGGCTCCTACCTCATTGGGCTCCAACTAGAAATTTATCAAGCTACAACTTGAAAGGAGACTATAATCCCCTCACTCAACATGAAAATAAAATACTAATTTACCTAAATGTCAGCTCTGTTATCCTCCTTATTCATTGTTTCTTTTTCTTCCTTCATTTCTGCTTCATATCAAATCTTGATGTGCACACCATATATATCTACTCTCTCTATTTCTTCCACTGCCTAACCTCACTAAGCTCACTGATATTACATCTCTTGTACAGATAAATCCTCACTGTTTTCATTCTACAGGGAATACGAAGTGAATAGGCCAAACTTTATGCCTTCCATCCATTCGATTCCTCACACTTCAGTTCAGGTTATTACATCAACAAAAATACAGAAATAATCATTTCAACACTCATTGGAGTTTTTCCTATGCCTATGGAGACTTGTCTTTACATCATAAATAATATAAAATTATCAATGAATTTACATTTATAGTTACAACAATATTTCACTCAGCCCCTTCATTTCTTGGCTCATTGTGCATTTTTCTTTTATCCTTGTTGTGATGTCTTTTTATGTTTCTGCTGTTATATTCTAACAATTCTGCATAAACGCATTTCTCCCCGACTCCACCCAGTTGTTGCGTTGCCAATAGTGCCACCATATTATCCTTTTTCGTGACTCTACCTATCTTCCTTCCTTCTCTTTCCCGTAGTGTTCATCCTTCTCCTTGTCTCAACACCTGACTCTACCCCAAAGGTCGTTACCGCAACATTCAAATTTTCTTTGCCTTTCTCTCCATGTCGGGTCACTTACCTGAGTCTACTGCCCACATTCAAACTTTTCTTTATAAACCATCGTAAGACCTGGACCTAGAATATATTGCAATGGAACTCTAAACACAATTTCATTTGACATCCTTTATCGCATTTTGACATTTTCGGTTATTTCTCTTGTTCTTCGTTTATATATTTCTCTTCCAAATCGTGATGCAATTTATTAAAGGACTTTCACATACACCTGGATTTGAAATATATTATATTTTAATTTTAAAATGTATCGTGTCTGGGCCCATCCCACATTTAAAATTTTGGTGTTTCTTTTGTTATTTGGTTCTATATTTCTCTTCCATTATCTGATGCGATTTATGAAAGGGAAACCTTATACCTTCGGATTTGAAATCCTTTATAATTTTTCTTTGAAACTACATCACATCCAGTACTCTTATCACATTTAACATTTTTGCGTTGTTCTTGTGCGCTATTCCTCCCAAAATTTGTGATTTGTGATATCCAATTAGGTCCCACGCTGGACTTTAAATCTTTTAGTCTTTGGCTTTGAAGTGTATTGCATCTGAGCTCTTTATCACACTTCACATTTCGACATTTCAATGTGGTTAATGAGTGCTATCCCTTCTGATCTTTCCGATCTACGATATATGATTTGGGATAAAGAGTTTGGGTCCCACTGGGGTGCCACATCATCATGCCACGTCACTTCTTGCAGTTCACATTTTCTTTCTCTACAAATTTTAGATATTTCGTTCTGCTACGATTGCAATATGCGATTTATCTCTACTAAACACTGTTATGAACGTGTATTTGCATGACTCGGCCCTTAACTTGCACTGTTCTGAACGCATATACCAACCTGAATCTTGAACTATGTTGAACATAGATTGCACGACTTGACCCTACACTACACAGTTTTCTTCTTTGCTGCATAACGCTTATCTTTTGCCTCTTTTGCTGCTCCTTGCTTCTTTTTTGATCCTTTGCCTTAAGTAATAATTCTAAAGCTGGTTTGTGCCTCTTTGTTATTCCTCTGTGCTCCTTTGCCTTATATCATGATTCTAATGGTGCTCCTTGCCTCTTTGTTGCTCCCTTGCCTTAGACTATACTTCTAATGATACTCCTTCCCTCTTTTTTTCTCCTCTACCTTAGAATATGCTTATAATGCTACTCCTTTGCCTTGCTCCTTTGTCTCTTTGATACACATTGCTGCACATTGATTCACATTGTTGCTCCTTGCCTCGTTTTTGCATAATGTTGCTCCTTTGCCTCTTTTCTACTCCTCCACTGTACTTTTTTCCTTTTTTCATTATTTCTTCTTTATACTCCAGCTGATCCTAATCTGGTCCTTTGTCCTCAATGATAATTCTGGTGATGCTCCTTTACTTTTTTCATTTTCCTCTTTGTTGCACATTGCGACACATTGCTTCTCCTTACCTCATTTTTGCATACTTCTCCTCCTTTGCCTTGTTTCTACTCCTCCACTGTACTTTTTCCATTTTTCTTTACTTCTCCTTTATACTCCAACTGATCCTGATCTACTCCTTTGTCCTAAATGATAATTCTAGTGCTACTCCTTTGCCATCAATGACAATATTTCCAACATTTTGCTACCATCAAAAACCTCCATTACCATCCCTTTTGGGAATGATCTGTTAGGGAGGATGCAGTCTCTCCCGATTAAATATTAGGGGATGCTATAGCTCGGGTTCTACATCCAGAGGGACTATGATGTGTGGCTTTTATGGCTTATCTCTACTTAGGGCTAAATCCGAGCTTCGATGAGTCATTAAATTTCTATCACATATGTTGTTCAAGTATTCTATTAATCACCTTGCGCACTGTGAATTTCTATTATAACATGAAGTATTCAGCATATAAAACAACCTTCAAGACTTTGCAATGAGATTACTCATTAAATACAGAGAAAAACCCTAATCAACGTAGATAATTCATAAATAAATAGCATATAAATACACAGGAAATACATAGGTTTGTTCAAATAATCCTTTTATTATGCAAAATCCCTCAGCTAAAACACTTTAACCATGACCACACAACTGCGGGGGTTTTCCCACACAGTTGCAGGCTTCCGAAGCCCTCCTAAGGCCTCTCCAAACCACGGACAGAGCTTAAAACATCCAAAACTAACTCGATCCCTTTGCAAAAAGATGGGATTCGACGCACCCCAAAGCCACTAATACTCCTAAAACTTCACATAAAGAATTTAAACTCTACATGATTGACTTCGTTCTGCTAGATCACACACTCCACTTCCTCAAAATGTGGAGTCTTTAACTTAAAACTAGACCACGTTGGGCCCTTCCTAATAGGCCTCCGATACTCACATGTGACCCATCCTGAGTCACTTTTTTGGTGCACCCTAGGTATTTTCTTTAATGCTGGTGTAGGATTCCCTTAATGGTTGAATCATTGTTACAAACCGTGTCTTCTCCTGGTGCACTTATTCCAATAACTTTTATGTAGTTGGACCTGCGATATTTTGAAGCATATTTTTCTGCTTATGCCTTAGCTCCTTAAGCTTAGTATCAATAGTCTGTGATAACTGCATGGCCTCATTTGGCTAAGCATGGGTTTGTGCTATGATGATCTATTATTTTCGATCTATTATTTTCGTCTCAAATCCTCAATCTGAATCTACAGAAAATTTTCTTCCTGTAAACGGGAAAATATTTGTGTAGGTGCGAGGGTCCTCATCGTTACTTTAATTTCATCAAACAGTTTATCTTTTTCCAGAATATCATCTTGAAACTAGGTCCAAATCACCATAAGGTCTTCGAATATCTTCCCATATTCTTTGACTATGGTTGCAATAATTTCTAATGCATCCTTCATGTCTATCTCTCGTTGTTCCCATGCCTCACGTGGTGTTCCTGGTTGGATCTGGATCTGCAGCTCATTGATCTGCATCTGCATTTTGAATTTGACCTTGTCCATTTCATTTTTGGACTCTTTGATTGTTGTGGTGAGCTTTGAAATATTTTTCTCTAGGGCTACCTTGACTTGTATCCAGAGACCGGGCATCTCATAGGACGTCTTAGTGATAATCTCCTCCAACTTCTGCCTATGCTAAGTGGCCTCATCATAATGCTTAAGAGCCTTATTCATGTTATTGAACATAATTTTGTTGTCATGTTTGACTTCCTTAATAACTATCAAAGTGCGCTGTTCACACACCTTCAGCTGATCCACGAACCCTTGGTGAATATCATGCAACAGAACGCTGGGGTCACACTTAGGCGAAAAATCACAAATCCAATTCTTAGTGAGAAAAGTGTCCAAATGTGGAGGAGGATGCAATATTTATAGAAATATTGAATTTTGGACCACATGATCCTCTTTAGATTCATCTTGTTAATGCAAATTTGGCAAAACATCTCCCCGTTTGTGCTCATTAAATGCACTTTCCCAGCTTCTTTTAACTAAAATTTCCTTGTCAAATCAGCTATTTCACCTCCAACGGTCATATTTCTGGTGGAATTTGACAAAGCCTCGCTTTTTGTGCATTCATTCCTCCCTTGGCGTAGTTTCTTCGAACTCTGACATCTTCTTAAAATCGCACAATAATATATCATTGACGAAGTCCTTCTTTGGAAGAGTAGTTTATAGTCTCGCACCCACTTTCAACTGCATGTGGCATTAAAATTGTTACATGTCCATATAGTCAATGTGAAGTGCGAGGGACAGAGTCATCCTTGTATATCTTCAATCTGCTTCCATTTACTCATCAAGAAAATGGTTCACTATTAAGCTTTGCAACCTGAACTACACCTTCAGCTAATATAATCCAGAAAATATGTGGCCCCAACAAATGTATCTTGAAATTTCTTCGAAAGTTTGTGAACTTGATACCATACAAAAAATACAAGGTCCCCTTCCTTAAATATTTCCTTCTTGATATGCATATCATGCTAGGATTTTTCCGTTTCTTTCTGTACTTGTTGATGATATCCTACAATGAATCTGTCCTCCTCAAGAGGAAGAAATGGTTCGAAGGTTTCTTCCATGATATATTTGTCCACCATGTCTGTTACTGCTGTAATTCTCAGACTAGGCATAATTTCTTCTTTTCCATAAACCAGTATAAAATGTGTTTGTCCTCTCACCTTCTTGCATGTTGTTGTATATGCCCATAAGACTGCTGGAATTATCAAATCCCAATAATTCTTGTTGATATTGCATACTTTGGTTAGATTATTCTCCAAAATCTTCTTAAAAACTTTGATTGTGCCATTTTCGTGAGGGTGATATGGTGTGATTTTGTGATGATGCACTTGAAATTACTCAGTTAATGCTTTAATGGTATGATGAAAAAAATGTGACCCTTCGTCACTCGTCAAAATCTTTGGGCACCCAAATATGAATAGAATGTACTGAAAGATGAACTGTGCAGTAGTATCTACACTGCAATCAATTAATGGCTTCGCTTTTTCCCATCTAGTTAGGTAATCTGTGGCAGTGATGATATACTTCACGCTAGTCTTCTTCCCTAGTGGATTAATTGATCCAACCAAATCTATTTCCCACCTATCAAATTCCTTCAATTTCACTTTTGGATTCAAGGGAATTTCGTCTCTCCTAGATGGTCTTCCTATTCATGAACAATCATCACATGATCTACAATACTCTTTTGCCTCCTTGTGTAATGTAGGCTAACATAATCAAGCTCTCAATATCTTCTATGCAGTGGATTTTCCTATGTAATTTCCTCCTGCAACTCAAACATGAGCTTCTTCTAAATTGCTCTATCTTTCATTCTAAAATACATATCTACAAAATATTTCATCTAGCCCCATTGTATACAAATGTCTTGCAATGAAATAAAAATCAGCTACCTTGACTACCAGCTCATTTTTGTGTAGTGTAGTATACTCTGCAGGTCCCATACCTGTAGTTAGAAAATTAATAATGTCTGCAAAGTGATCATATGAAACTCTTATTGAAAATACTTGCGCATCGAGTAGGTTCACTTCAATGTTCGTGGTTTCTTCACCTGTCTCTATCCTTAAAAGATGATGAGGTCTAGTGTTGAACCTTCTTGGCTTGAATATAAATTCAAAGTCATCCTCTTGAAACAACAAGAACTATCTAAAAATATGTCCTCCCAGAATAGGATTTTTCAACAAATACTTCAACATGGAGTGATTTGTGAACATATTGAAGTGCGCCCCTAATAAGTAATTTGAATTTCTGTAGTGCATACACCATATCCAATCATTCACTTTTTTTTTGTGAATAATTATTCTTTGCCTTGGAAAATTTCCTTCTTGCAAAAGATATGGGGTGATGAATATCTCCATCACTTGGTTGCGCTAGTAGTGAACCTAGTGCTATGCAACGTGCATCGAAATGAACATGAAAATCCTTGTTCCAGTCCATGAAAACTAGAATTGGTGTAGTTACCATATTCTCCTTCAGCACGTCAAGGCTCTTTTGGCATCCATCATCCCAGAAATAAATAACATCCTTATTCAGTAGCTTCTCCATCAGTGCAGTGATCTGCGCATATGCCTTTATAAACTTTCTATAGTAGGTAGTATGTCCGAATGTTGTGCGCAATTCCTTGACTGCCGTAGGTGGATCCAAGTTCAAAATAACAACAAAATTCACATGGTCTACCATAAACCCTTGTCTGCAAACATCATGCCCCAATAGTATAATAAAAGGTACACAAAATATGTATTTTTTCAATTTCGATGATATTTGATATTGCCTGCATGTATCCAACATCAATTTTAAGTTCACAACATGTTTATTTAGAAGTCCAAAGATTTTCCAATCATCAAAATAAACCTCCAATAACTTGTCTATATATTCCTTAAAAGTTGCAACTACTACTCTAGAGAACATTGTCGGAGCATTCTTTAATCCAAAAGGCATGACTATATACTGAAACGATCAACATTCAATTGAAAAAATTTTCTTCCTCCTTTCTTATAGTGCAATTCTAATCTGATGGTACCTTAAAAACCAATATGTAAAGGCGTACGCCTCCTACCCTCCAAAATTATCCAATGCTTCATTTGTGAAAGGTGTAGGGAATGGGTCATGCACATATGTATCATTCAACATCCTCAAATCAACAAAAATTTCGATTTCACCTTCTTATTTTTTCTCCTGGAAAACCATAGGAATTACCCATTCAGATTCCTCCAAGGTTCAATTATCCCAGCCTTAATCATCTTGTCCAATTCTTCCTTCACTTTTTCCTTGTACTTTGGGTTCAATCGATCATGTCATTGTTTTACAGGCTTTGCATATGGTTTCAAATTGATCCTCATAACTCAGGCGTCTCCTACTATTCCATTCATTTTAGATAAATTTGTTGGAAATATCTCTTGATATAAATTCAACGGCTTTGCAACCTTGCTAACTTTATCTACATCCCAATAATCCCCAATCAACACCAACTTTCGCTCCTCTTTTTTCCCTATATTCACCTTTTGCGTCTTCATGACCTGCGTTATGTAAATTATCTCAAGTTCTGGTCTAGAAATATCACATTTCCCTTCTGATTCTAGGATACTAATATTATGCAAATCTTCCTCATCCTCTTTCGCTGTCGCATCATAGCATTCTACTACAAGTTACAATTGCGCGGCCCAAGTAGGTTGTGTCCAGATTGGCCCAGTTGTAGTCTTGAAAATATTTTCTTAGAAAGCTTGAAGAGATTCGTTTATGTACTAACAGTCATCTTCAAAACTAAAATTCACTAAGAATCCTTCAACCAAGACTTCCTAATTCATTGTTCCATGTCACAGATTAGTTTTAACATACCAATTCATAGGTATACCCTCTAATGTGTGAATGAATTTATGTGCCCATTCTGGTGTTGGATCTTTTCCCCACATCGTAATCCAACAAAATATGTGTGCGAGGGGATCGTCTTTGCCATCATATTTCACTTTGATTCTACTACTTACTTGATCAAATATTATCTTCATAAATCTGTAATATTTTTATTACTATGATGGGAAGTTGGAGAGAATATCAAGGAAAAAATTGACATCTCCTATCCCATTATAGTAATAAAAATCGCATACATCTATAGTGATGCAACAAAGTGATGTTGTAATCCTCTTACATCTCTTTGTAGAAACTTCCTGGACCCTATTATGCCAATTATCCATTTCTTCATCAGAATCTGAAATACATGAACTCTCCTTCTCCCAGCTCAGTATTTCATTTATAGTAGGGTTGATACAATATTCATTTTGCATGTTTACTGTATATATATTATCAATATCTGCTATGTCCCTATATTACTAGTATAGTCCCTTATTGTTATTAGTGTAACCCCCTTATTGTTATTATTGTACCTTTGTAACCCCCATTTTGTTATTATTGTGCCCTTAAATTATTATTGTTAGGTCGGCTAGGATTACATTGTGGCCCACTAGGATTACATTATGGCCACATGGACTCCAATATATAGAAAGGAGGTTTTGTAAATTGTATCATCCAAGAATTGTTCATTTATGTAATGTATTGGAGGTTTCCTCATCAAAGTGGCTTATTTCTAAGGCGTTGATATCTCTTTTCTTCTATTTTTGGAGCTGGTTACACAACATTTGGTATCAGAGCTTTGGATTTTAGGGTTTCGCTACTCCAAATAGGTCGTCGTGGAATTTTCGCTATAACTTCTTTTATACGAAGCTTCAGAAGCTGAAATGTTTAGGGTATGAAGCCGAAATCCTGAGGAACATCATTCAAAAATTTCAGAGCTTAGTTCGCAATATTTTCGAAGATATGATTTGCGGAAGTTAGGTCTTTTTTTAGGCTCCTAAACAGGTCATCGTGGCATTTGTGCTATAAATTGTTTTCTACGAAGGTTCAGAATCGAAACTTTTTAGGGTGTGGAGCCGAAATCGTGGGGAAACTCATCAAAAAATTTTAGATCTTGGTTCATAATATTTTCTGAGATATGATCTGTGGAAGTTAGTGTTTTTTCAGGCTCCATAATTTCATCTCAAAGAGGTGATAGTGGGAAAATCTTCATAACTCTCTCTTTGAGCATCGGATTGGAGTGTTGTAAAACGTGGTCACAAGTAAATGGATTGTATCTTTTTGGCTATCAATTTTAGAGCTGAAGGAAGAAAAAGTGACACGTGGCAAGTCGTACAAGTTCACTCTACTGAACTAGTCCATAATTAAGTCATTGTGGGAGATTGGACACAATTTTGTCTTGGAGAATCCAAATCAGGTCAGACCTATGGCATTCGAAAGATAATTCAAAGGGCTACGATGGTACTGAAATTCAAATATTGAAGTACTAAAATTATAGAGATAATCCAATTTCAATATCGAGCTCCTCAAAATCAAGAAAAATGTGTGTATTTTTTTTCCGAATTGCATAAGTCTTGTTTGAAGAATCAATTTTAATTGATTCCAAGGGCATATTGTAGAATAGATATCAGTATTAGGTTCTAAAATATGCCCCGTAAAAATAATTCAACACCCATTAAGCTTTCAGAAGGCTCTACTATGACTCATGAAGATGAAGAATTTAAACATGATCTATCAAAATTACAAGAGTAAGTGCAACAAATTTCACTCTCGCAAAGAGCAACAAAAAATGAAATGGAAGTTTTGAAGAAAGGCGTGGAAGTGAAGATGGACGGTTTGAAGAAAGGCATGGAAGCTAAGATGGATGGCATGGAAGTTGGCATGGAAGCTAAGATGGATGACATGAAAGACAACATGGAAAACATGAAGAATGATCTAAAAGCAAACATCGAAGGTTTGACAAAGTTGATACAAGAAATGTTTCCTAATGGTGAAAAGATAGTAGAAGAACCTCATGATGAGAAAAAAATAAATGTTAATCGTGATTTCATAAACTCTAATGTTGGCGGGAAGAACCACCAAATTCCAAAAATGGATATGAGGAAGTTTGATGGAAAGGATCCTGTAACATGGATACTACAGATGGAGCAATATTTTGATCTCCATAACGTGCAAAACACACAAAAGGTACACATTGAAACTTTACATTTAGAACAAAATACATTTGTATGGTATTGATGGCTTTGCTCCCGTAAAAAAATTGTCACTTGGTCAATTTTTACGGAGGAAATGATAGCACATTATGAGGATACAAAGAGCAACACCTTATTTATCCAATTGATAAATCTCAAACAAAAGGGTTTAGTGGGGCAGCATATTGAGGACTTCCAAAAATTGAATATAAGGGTAACCGATATTCTATAGGAACACAGGATTGACCTCTTCATAGGCACTTTAAAGGATAACATACAACATGAAGTTCGCGTTTTGGAACTGGATTCATTGGAGAAGGCATTCAGGTTGGCAAGAAAAGTTTAATGTAAAATAATGGCGACAAGGAAGCCTACCACTCAATTATATAAAGAAGCAAGTATTGATACGCCTAGATTTCCACAACCTACAAGGTTGACACCACAACAATTGGAAGAAAAAATAGCAAAAGGGCTTTGCTACAGTTGTGATATCAAATACACTAAAGGTCATAAGTGTGCTGAGAAGAAATTATTTTACATAGATTGTGAAGAGGAAGAAGAAAATGAACAAGAAGAGGATATACACCAGGAACCAGCCCTAGAAGAGGAAGAAAGGAATCCGACCATATCGTGTAATGCACTGGCAGGAATTACCACTCCTCAAACTCTCAAGATAGAAGGACATATCAAGAAGAAAAAAGTAATAGTGTTGATTGATTCAGGTAGCACCCATAATTTTATTCATTGTAAGGTAGCCAAGGAATTAAATTGTTTCCTATACCCAGCACCAGAATGTCAAGTGATGGTTGCAAATGGAGGAACTATAAATTGCTCTAGAAAATGCCATAATATCAAGCTAACCATGGGGGAATATGTATTTACTAGTCCAATTCTTTCCATTCCTATGGGAGGTGCTGATGTTGTACTAGGAGTACAATTGTTACAATCTTTGGGGACGGTAGCTTTTAATTTTCAAGAACTTTTCTTGAAATTTTTTTCAAAAGGAAAGGAAGTTGAATTACGGGGTATTGCGGGGAAGCCAGGAAGGATAATAAGCTCTAATGTCATGACAAAGCTTCTAAAGAAAGAACAGCGAGGCGTAACTGCACAATTATGCTCACTAGAAGTTCCAACATCAAAATCATCTATTTCTGCAGATCTCCAACAAGTCTTGGACAATCATTCCAAGGTGTTTGAAACTCCCAAAGGACTCCCACCTATTCGTGATCATGATCGTGCTATTCATTTGATTCCAGGAAGTGTTCCTCCAAACATCCGGCCTTATAGATATCCTTACTTCCAAAAGAGCGAAATTGAACGCATGATTGCAGAAATGTTAGAGGCGGGTATAATTCAACCTAGTCAAAGTTCTTTCTCTGCTCCTGTAGTATTGGTACACAAGAAGGATGGATCATGGCGAATGTGTCCGGATTATATGGAGCTCAATAAGCTCACCATTAAAGACAAATTTCCCATTCCCGTGATTGATGAATTATTGGATGAATTACATGGAGCAATTTATTTTACCAAGTTGGATCTTCGTTCAGGATATCATCAAATTAGAATGAAGACTGAAGATATTCCAAAACAACATTTTGAACTCATGAGGGTCATTATGAATTTTTGGTCATGCCTTTTGGCCTTACCAATGCACCTTCTACATTTCAAGGGTTGATGAATTCCATTTTCAAACCCTTCCTTAGAAAATTTGTGCTAGTATATTTTGATGATATACTAATCTACAGCAGGTCTTGGAAGGATCATGTTGAACATGTTGACAGGGTGCTCAAACTATTGCAGGAGAAACAATTATATGCAAAAAAGTCCAAATGTTTCTTTGGAGTACAAGAGGTGGAATATCTGGGTCATATTGTATCTCACGTGGGTGTTAAAGTAGACCCTAACAAAATTAAAGCCATTAAGGAATGGAAAGTTCCCACAACCATAAAGCAGTTGCGAGGATTTCTCGGGTTAACAGGGTATTATCGCAAGTTTGTTAAGAATTATGGGAGAATAGCAGCACCTCTATCAACATTATTGAAGAAAGATGCATTTTCATGGACTCCTGAAGCAACTAAGGCCTTTGAACGTCTTAAAGAGGCAATGTGCCTAGCACCGGTCTTAGCTACACCAGACTCTACAAAAACCTTTATTGTGGAATGTGATGCCTCAGGAAATGGAATTGGTGCAGTTTTAATGCAGGAAGGAAGACCCATTGCTTTTGAAAGTCGTCCAATCAAAGGAAAGTATTTACAGAAACCTATTTATGAGAAGGAAATGTTAGCACTACTGCATGCACTAAAGAAATGGCGAACTTACCTAATGGGAAGACACTTCAAGGTAAAAACTGATCATGATAGTCTTAAACACTCTTTGGAACAAAGACTATCTTCAGAAGAGCAGCAAAAATGGGTCACAAAGATGTTGGGTTATGACTTTGAAATAATCTACAAAAAAGGAAAGCTTAATGTTGTTGTAGATGCACTCTCAATAAAGAATGAAGAGGTGGAAGCATTGCTTTGTGCCATTTCTATTATCCAACCAGATTGGATAACTGAAGCAAGAGATGAATGGAAGAAGGAAAAAGATGTATGGACACTCATTCAAAATTTGCAGCAAGATCCTAGTACATCTGATACATTTAGTTGGAAAATGGATTCCTTATGGTACAAAGATCGCTTATATCTTTGCAAGAATTCCCAACTAAAACAAAAGATTCTTCTGTAATTGCACACTTCTCCTTTAGGAGGACACTCAGGATTTTTAAAAACTTACCACAGGGTGAAGAAAGAATTTTTTTGGGATGGCCTTAAATCTGATATTCAAAAGTTTGTGGCAGAATGTTTGGTTTTCCAACAGAATAAAGTTGAAACAATTAAGACCCCGGGTCTTCTACAACCTTTATCCATTCCAAGTCAACGTTGGGAGGAGATTTCAATGGATTTTATCACAGGTTTACCTAAGTCCGAAGGAAAGAGTGTCATCATGGTGGTAGTTGATAGACTTACCAAGTATGCACACTTTGTGCATTATCTCATCCATTTAAAGCAAGTACAGTTGCTACTACATTTATGGACAGAATTCAAAAGCTACATGGAAGCCCAAGGGTTGTTGTGAGTGACAGAGATCCCATTTTTACTGGAAATTTTTGGACGGAGTTATTTTCTTGTTTGGGTACTCAATTAGCTCATAGCTCATCTTATCATCCTCAATCTAATGGTCAAACTTAGATAGTAAATAAATGTTTGGAAGGATATCTTCGTTGTTTTGTATCTGATAAACAAACACAATGGGTCAAGTGGTTACCTCTCGCTGAATGGTGGTATAACACTTCCTTCCATACTGCAACAAAAATGACCCCATTTATGGAATTTTATGGATATCATCCACCATCCATCACATCATCTTTAAGGGAAAATTCGAAGGTTCAAGCAGTGGAAGATCACATTGAGCATCGCAAGAAGTTCTCCAACTCTTAAAGGATAACCTGAATTTGGCACAAAATCGAATGAAACAACAGGCAGATCAACATCGTAGCAAGAGAATTTTTGATGTAGGATATTGGGTATTTTTACGGCTACAACCATACAAACAAATGTCCCTCAAGCAAGCTAAGAAGGATAATAAATTATCGCCAAAGCACTATGGTCCTTACAAGGTGTTGCAAAAGATTGGTACTATGGCATACAAATTGGAGCTTCCTCCTTCTTCGTGAGTGCACCCAATTTTCCATGTTTCATGCTTAAAGAAGGTTATAGGTGAAAATCTTCGAGTTCAAACAATATTGCCAGAACTTGATGAGGAAGGAAAAATCGTATTGGAACCTGAAGTGGTCATGGAAATTAGAACTCGACGGCTATGGAATCGATCAATTTCAAAGTATCTCATCAAGTGGAAGAACTTACCCACTGAAGATTATACATGGGAGGATGAGAAGTTTATACAAAAGCACCCAGAGCTACTCAAGCGTTAAGGACAACACTTTTTTGAAGGAGAGGGGCATGTTAGGTCCCTATATTACTAGTATAGTCCCTTATTGTTATTAGTGTAACCCCCTTATTGTTATTATTGTACCCTTGTAACCCCCATTTTGTTAATTTTGTGCCCTTAAATTATTATTGTTAGGTCAGCTAGGATTACATTGTGGCCCACTAGGATTACATTATGGCCACATGGAGTCCTAAATATAGAAAGGAGGTTTTGTAAATTGTATCATCCAAGAATTGTTCATTTATGTAATATATTGGAGGTTGCCCCCTCGAAGTGGCTTATTTCTAAGGCGTTGATATCTCTTTTCTTCTATTTTTGGAGCTGGTCACACAAAAATATCTGCATCACAATATTAATCCTAAATAGGCTCTATGTACCGTTCTCCTTCCAACGGGTCTAGAGGAACAATAAAACTTATATTTCCTTGTTCAAAAACTATATTTCTCCTCTTCAAATCAATTATTGCATCAATATCAAAATCCCAATCCATCCCAAGCAGTGATGGATATGGATTGTTGTCATATGCAATCTCAATTACTTAAAAATCTTCCATAGTGTGTGCTCCTTCAATCTCTACTACTATACGAGCCAATATTCCCATAGGAATAATATTTTGTCCATTATCAATTCTCAACTATATCAACGACCATTGCAATTTTGGTATTCCCATTTGTTCCCACATTAGCTTCGGAAATACATTGGCATCTGATCCCATATCTAGAATTACCTTATCCATGTCGTAGTCCCCAATCTACACAATTCACCTCATTTGTCTTCATGTCCTCTTCTTATGCCGATGTAATTTAATTATTGTTTGTGGCACACTATGCGACTCTTCTCTTCTAGCGCATGAGTCTATCAAATCTTGGAGACTTTCTAGAACCTTTTGATCTCGCAACAACTTCATGCAAGTCTGAAAAAACAATTTCAATATTTCTAGATCAAACTCCTTCGTCATAGCCACGATTTATTCATTGTTCTTTTGAAGTATCAACTTTTGTTGAGGCTGTGGATGCATCCTAGATATCAAAGTTCCAGGGTTCATGAAACTCTTCTTCACATCCAAAAATGTTTCCTTTTCTCTTTGTATATTAAACCCACTATTCTTGTCTCCAGCCTTTTTCACCCATGCATCTTCCATAGGCTTCTTACCCATTGCATTATCTTCTCTTGTGGTTGTTCCTCTTTGTGTTAGTATGTTAACAGTAGGCTCTTCTTCGCACGGCTTTGCAATCATCATCTGTAAGTTTTGTTTGGGATGCTGAGTTATTTTCTCCTGCATCTTCTCTATCAGAATAGGAAAATATTCAATTACATGATAAAAATATCTACAATACTTGCAAGAGGTGGTTGTGGGATTCTGAAAATCCCTTGCGAGGTGTGCTGCTTCGACACAATTGTAACATATAATTTCACCAGGTCTTCGACCAACGCCTCATCCTCGTCCTCGTCCTCGACCTTGGAACCTTCAAGCCTTATAGGTAAAACCATGATCTTCATGTGTGAGCCCTTTAGCTTGCATTTTGTTTGCACCCGCAATCTACACTATCATTAAATCATAACTACGATAATTTCGTTCCTCATGCCCTACAAAGCTAAAAAATTTAAAAAATAGTTTCATTGGAATCTGCACATTCTTCTACCATAAATATCATTCTTTCGTGTGTTGTCAACCTTAAATTACATAGGCCACACCATACACTTTATTGTGAGTTTAAAAGGTTACAAATGTCATTTTTTATGTAATCTATAAACACAAGGCACTTATCTTTATAATGCCCTTTTGCCTTACATTTGATACACCACACTTCTCAGCAAATTATGATTAGACTTCCATACCCTTTTTTATATCTTGCAACTCCAAATGAATTGTTACTAATTGCTTATGAATCGATTGTGCCCCTACTTAGGTATCTGTGTCTAATGTAGCTTCCAACTTCACAAAAATTTCCAGAGCCTCGACTTGTGTTGAGCACAACTATAAACCACTCCTTATGTTGTTCATCAGGAATCTATAAGTGTGCTTGTCCTGATAGCATCTTGAACCTTTGATCTAATTCCCAAAAATATTCAGTTACCACTTGTTTGATCTCTTTTATGTCCGTAATACATTGTGACTGCAATTTTTGCTTCTTAAATTTGGCATTGAGTGATGTATCTGTCTCATCCAATGTGGTAGAAGGATACATCATTAAGTACTTCATATACCACACAAGTGCCATTTCCTACAAATTTGTGACAATTTGCTCTTTTTTCATGTCATCATGTACAACCTATCGCACTCTCCATACTTCTTCAGCGACAAACAAAAATTGTTCAAAATCCTCTAATCCAGGACCTCTCAAAACATGCATTCTAGCTTCATTATCCATATCTCTTGGGGGAGGGGGAGGGGGAGGTGGAGGTGGAGGGTAAGTATGAGGATGGGGATGTGGTTTGAGGGGAGTAGCAAGATGGGGAATCCTAGAGCTACCCTAATGATCTCCAAATTTTAATTGCGACCCACCTCTAAGGGTTGTGGGGTTACTTTCTCCTTCTTTTATTTCAGATCCACTCAACAGTAGATTGTAACTAGTCTCAACGTAGTTGTCATGGTCTACCCTAAATATTTTACCACTTCGCGAAGATCTAGACTTACCCCTTCCAAAAATCAATATGATTTCATGCACAATAAACCATTTTCACATAAAATAATCTTAATCCACAATTTTAAATAATTCAATTACTTACCTCACAGACCCTTGAAAAATATTCATTCACCTTCATTGTGGGATATTGATGTGTATATGGCGAACTCAATTATAAATCCAACCAAAATACTATCAATCCAAAAATTAATAGCTCTTGAGATATTTTTCTCAATATCCTTGAGTTGTTGCAACAATTCAGGGCTCCACGTAGTAGGCTCGTTGTGCTTAAAATAAGTCGTATTCTTAGCTAACCTCAACAACCATTATTGAAGCTCATTCGCAAATGAGCATAAGAAAATCCCGTGCTTCTATGTAAACATATATCTCTGCAACCACTTTTCAGTTGATAGTCACAGATTTATGTTTTCTTGAATTGCAAACTCTCATTGGTTCTGATCGACCTAGTCTTGAATCTCTTTTCTGGTCGAATGCCACAACCACATATCCCTCAATATTCAGATCCTCGTCTAGGAAACATAACCACTTGTTGGATTGAGGGAGTGTAGACCAAGTTTTGGAGTAGTTATGCTACCAAAAAAACCCTCTATTACCAGCCCTTTCAGAAATGATCTGCTGCACATACCATAGTCTCACCTGAGGAAATATTAGGGGATGCTAGAACTAGGTTTCTGCATCCAGAGGAACTCATTATTTCTTGTTTTTATTTGTTTTATATTTCATATGATCTTTTTACAACAGGGTTTTCTTATTGTGTCGTTGAAAATATGAAGCGTAAACAACCATATCTTGTTGTTAGGCCCACTTGTCACTAGTGACTTAAGTGAATTGTTCTTGGTACACGTTTCCAAAATATTTACACTAACAACTACCTGCACCCTCTCTATCACACCAGTTCCATTTCCACTCTCGTATGTTTGAAACTGAGTTCTGCAACCCCCTTTCCTCTATTATCCTCTTATATGGTTTCTATACCTTAATGACAAGTAGAAAATCCACATAGATTCAACTAATCATGTAATATGATAAAACAAAATAATTTAATCTATTCCATAAATTACATAAACCAATTACGATTTCACAATCACATGAACAAGAATGCGAAAGAATTTCAATCGCACAACAAAAAGATGTATCTAGGGAAAGCTTGATTTAAAAACCCCGCTATCTTTATATTGCATTAAGTCAAAAACATGAAACAATACAATGCTTCTCTTAGGCTTGAGAGGTCTTTGCACTATCTTAGTCTCTCTCACTCTAATCCAAGCAAGTTTGGTCCAAATTTTAACAAATTTATTTCCTCTGAATGTTGATCCTTGCTTATGCATTCCTTAGGGAAATTGAGCCTGAATTAATTAGGAAATTTCCAATAATTTATTGCGCAATACATCGAGGGCATCTTGTTGATGTCATGCATGACGTGTACAATTTTCTAATTATACAACTTATAGTTTACTTCTCTTTAACTTCAATATCAACCGAGACTTCCTTAGAATTGACATGCAACAACTATTTAGAGTGAATTACCAGTTATTTGATTGATCATTGCATGTGAATTAAATCATATTAATTCATTGTACCTCTCATTAGCTCATCCATCAATTAGAACTAGATAAACTGATTTTAGCTCAAATAATTAAGTTAAACAATTATAACTCAAAATAAAATGCAACTTGACCCCCTAAAACTTAGAGTGAACTCTAAATGCCTCGAGTTTGATCCATGACTTGAATTGACTCAACTAACTAATTAGTCCCAAGTGAGTTGACTTGTACACGCTGTCATGTGTTGTGGAATTACAATTTCCTACTAATTTAATTAAGGAAAAATTAAATGAGAAGCCTCTTGTGGTTGCCAATTTCAACATGACAGCCAACTAGTTGTGTTTTATTTAGCATGTTAGGCTTTCATGGCTTTTATATTTGGTGGGTGCCTGTGAATTTCCACTTATTTAGTTTAGTTTATTCTCTAGCTTTCTGCCATAAATTGTATGATTAAATTTTTATCATTAAATTCTTTATGAGTTAATTGAAGTTACATATCTCTTGCAATTTCCATTCATGAAACGACAATGATTTATGAAATCGTTTTGGATTTAATTTCTCAGTTAATTTTTTTCATATGGTTAAAATGATAAGATTTCCTCTCTCGCAATAAGTTTTCTTGTGTTTGATTAAATCGTGCAAGATTGTTTCCATAACATATGACAAGAAACAAATTTCTCTCGAATAAACACTAGGTCCATTTTTTCCCTTTCAATTTAATTTGAAAGTTCTTCTTTTTTAATAAGTAATACTCCATGGCTTCGGGAGTAGGATGCAACAAACTCTACCACCTATAAAACGTTAATGTTCTCCTTCCGATTTCTGTAACTAATTATATCTAATTTAGGGGTTTTTCACTCAACCCTTTTTTTTTATTTTTTTTTGGAGGGTTCTAGTAATACCCCTTGGCCTTTGCAGGTTTGTCCCTTTGTGACGAGTAACCCTAAGCATGTCTATGTTTTTTTGGGTTTTTATATGGCATCTTTGCTCGAATTCTTGAAATATGAGGTTCTTATGTAAACTTTATTCATGTCGAGTGTGCTCGACCATGATGTCAAAAACACTTTTCTGGGCTTATTTGATATTTGAGGTTTTTTTCATGAATGAACATTTGTTCATCGAGCTCTTCAATCAGCCGGATTTCTTACAGAATTTATAGAAACATATGTACTTTTGAATCTTGTTTTTTTAGTTTATATGGAAATTCAACCATGTTAATGACAGTTTTCCAAGTGAATATTTTTAAAGAAAGCATTCAACATTTTCGCTTAGTTGTCCTTTCTGTTGGGGTTACAATATTTCCTTGTAACTCTGATTAGAGTGATACTTGAAATCGAAAACCGACCAGAGTCATTATTTAAAGAAAATAATTCTTGAGGACTAATATAAACAATGTCCTACTTTTTTTTAAGATACTACTATTGGAAATTTGTTGAAACTCTTCGATTTGTATCAATGTGTTAATTTGTAAATATATTCCTATAGTTATTAATTGTTTATGATATGCATATCAAGGTTGCCATTGATAATACAGTAAATGAATACAAACTAGAGTCTTTCTACTAATTCATAGCTTAATCAATGTTTATGTATTTTCATTTTTTCTCGAATTCTCATATTCTTTTTCAAAAGGTTTCTGTTGGTAAAGACAATTGAAATATAGTTGTAATTTTCCAAAAGTATTTCTATTATTCACTTTGTTGAGATTTTCTGTTTTGGATAAAATAGGCAAAATCTCATTAGGTGACAAAAACTAGGAATTAGTTCCTAGATTAGCTCCAGTTGGTTGGGAGGGAGTTAATGCATCCTAAATTTGAGTTGATGGCTATTAGATTCTCCTGCTATATAACAGGTTTCCATACGTTTGTTTTGGAGAGTGTGTGGGTGTGTGAATTATGTAATCTCCTGTTTCAATTAATAAGATTGCCAATGCCCTGTTGTGTGGACGTAGCCCAGGAGGTTTGGGTGAACCACGGTAAAAACACTGTCTTTATATGCTTGATTAAATCTGCTGTGTGTTAATTGTTTAATGAATTCCGCTGTGATTATTCCAACAATTGGTATCAAAGCGATGTTGGAGTGCGTTGAACTGGTGCTGAGGTCGTGAACCAATTGCTGAACGTGGCTGTGTCAGCCGGTTGTGAATCACTGTGTGTAAACTGCGCCGTGAGCGGGTAGAAGAAAGAAGACCTGTGCGTGTTGATTGCTGGTGCTGGTGCGCAGTGATCATTTGTTCTGAGCGCTGGTGATGTTGTTCTCTGCGTGGAGTATGGCTGCGAAAGAGCACGTTGGAGGTGAATCGCCAGAGAACATTGCTGCGTGGAGGATTGCTGCGTGAAGTGTCTGCTGGTGTATTCAGTTGAACAGTGCACAGAAAGCAGAGCCGTAAGTTTGTTACAGTGCGTGGATTGTTGGTGATGCTACTGTCCAACTGTGTGGAGAACATAAATCGATGTTATTGTTTTTTTCATAAATCGACTTTGGAGTTTTTTAAAAAAATGGAACGGCGCTGTTGCCTGGTAGCCTGACAGAATGATAGTCGTATGTCGTTTGTTGAACCATGTGCGTTGAATGATGCTGCTGTTCTCTGCGTGGAGCCGTCGGCAGTGTTGAACAGTATGGTGAACTGCGTGCAAGGCAGTGTTGAACATTGTCGTATTCAAATGCCAGATTGAAGGTGCTGTTGCATTAAGTTTTTTTTTAAATCGACTTTTTTGCATTAAAGTATAATGGTATTCGATTTGCCATTTAAATAACGCCATTTGCATATATGAAAAATTTCATGGTTTTTAAGAGATTTGAAAATCGATGGTAAAATTGATGTTTGGCATAAGGTTCAGTTAAGTCGACTTGGAGTTTTGAAAAATATAAAATCTTACATTGGAGTATATATGAAATCGATTACATTTAAAATCGATATATATAAAAATGTTTTAAATAAAATCGATAGTTTTTAAAATAATCGATTTTTTAAATGGGTTTATACATTGGATATGCCTTTTGGTGAAAGGCCTTTTATGAAGTGCTAAAGGGTAATCGATTACATTAAAGGAAATTTTTTTTTTAGGTGAAGTTTTTTTTTAAACATCGATTTATATAAATCGATTTGAGGGCTTTGTATGAAGGTGAAAGGCGGTTGAGAGGCACTTAAAGGAAGGCAAGGGCAATTTCTTTTTTAAAGGCATTTTTTAATTAAAAGGGCATTCTTTATTTGAAAATTGGTTCTGGAGATTACTGTGTTTTTTTGCTGAAACAAGATGGCGAAAACTCAAAATGCCCGGTTTGAAATTGAGAAATTCAATGGCAAAAAAAATTTCGAGATCTGGAAGCTGAAGATGCACGATCTGCTGGTACAACAAGGCGTGGCGAAAGCGCTGTTGGGGAGGAGCAAAAGGCCTTCTACCATGACGGAGGATGAATGGGATGAGTTGGATGACAGAGCTCTGAGCACAATTCGGTTATGTCTGGCAGATGACGTTATGTTCAACATTGTGTCAGAGAAGACCGCCGCAGGCTTGTGGATAAAGCTCGAGAAGCTCTACATGACAAAGTCCTTGACAAATTGGATTCTCCTGAAGCGGCAGCTATACAGTTTGTGGATGAAGGAAGGTACCTCGATTACTGACCATCTAAATGTTTTCAATACTCTATTGGTACAATTACAAAGTCTAGATGTAAAATTTGATTCAGAGGATAAGGCAATAACTCTATTGTGTACATCGCCTGAATCGTGGGATCACTTTGTTACTTCCATAAGCTTCAGTAATGCAGTTGTCCTTGAGTTTGACGATGTGGTTGGAGCCATGTTGTCTGAGGAGACGAGGAAGAAGTCAAATGCTGACACCTCTACATCAGAGGCAATGATGGCTAGAGGTCGTTCTAGAGAAAGACGCTCTGGTAAGCGCAGCGATTCACGTTCAAAGTCGAAAGGGAAGAAGAGCAAAGTGAAGTGCTGGTTTTGTGGCAAATCGGGGCACTTGAAGAAAGACTGCTGGAAGAGACAGCAAACAGAGAAGAAAGGAGACTCTTCGACAGAGAAGAAGGATGCAAATGCGACAGATACAGGTTCGGCATCTGGTTCAGGTATGAGCGACGAAGTGTTGTCTGTTAATATGTCAAATCATGATCAACATTGGTTGTTAGATTCCGGTGCATCAAACCACATGTGTATTCATAGAGAATGGTTTAAGACGTATAGATCGGTTAATGATGGAGTCGTGTACATGGGTAATGATGTCACATCTAATATTGTTGGGATAGGAAGCATACAACTGCAAATGTTTGATGGCACAACTAGAATATTAACAGATGTGAGACATGTTCCAGACTTAAGGAAAAATCTAATTTCTTTAGGAGCATTGGATACGAATGGATATAAAACTGTAATTCAAGGTGGAGTTATGAAAATCTATAAAGGTATTTTACTAGTAATGAAAGCTAATAAAGTAGGAAATCTGTTTCAGTTAGAAGGAAGAACAGGGTCAGTTCATGTGTCTACTGTGTCTGAACATGACAGTAGTTCCATTCACTTATGGCATCAAAGATTAGGGCATATGAGTGAAAGAGGGTTGAAAATTTTGGCTGATCGCAAGTTACTTCCTAATCTAAGGTCTGGAAAGTTAGATTTCTGTAAGCATTGCTTGTTTGGAAAACAAAGTAAACAAAAATTTAAAACAGGAAAACATACTAGTAAAGGCATACTTGATTATATTCATTTAGATGTTTGGGGTCCAGCCCCTACAGCGTCATATGGTGGCTCGTCATATTTTGTGTCGTTCATTGATGACTTTTCTAGGAAGGTGTGGGTCTACATGTTGAAAAAGAAGTCTGATGTTTTTACAATTTTCAAACAGTTTACAGCATTGGTAGAAAACATCACTGGTAGAACAATAAAATGTTTAAGAACTGACAATGGTGGTGAGTTTACTTCCAAGGAGTTTGACAGCTATTGCAAGGATGCAGGGATCGAGAGACATAAGACCACGGTTTATACTCCTCAGCAAAATGGAGTTGTTGAACGCATGAACAGGACTCTTCTAGAGAGAGCAAGGAGTATGCTGAGTAACGCCGGGTTGCAGAAGGAGTTGTGGACGGAAGCAGTGGCAACAGCTTGTTATGTGATAAACCGATCTCCATCAACGACGATAGACTGCAAGATTCCGCAAGAGGTATGGAAAGGACACCCTTGTGACTATTCTAAACTCAGAGTGTTTGGTTGTGATGCATATGCTCTAGTGCCTAAACATCAGCGAACTAAGTTAGATCCAAAGTCTAAAAGGTATATCTTTATTGGGTATGGTGTTGGAACAAAGGGATATAGATTGTGGGATCCTACTACCCGCAAAATCATCATCAACAGAGATGTAAAGTTTGATGAATCCTCTCTTGTATAGTTATATGTAGATAGAAAATTGAAACAGGATGATGTATTTGATTTTCAGCACATTCAGTTTGAAAGCACTTCTAATGATAGTCATGATGACCATAGTTCAGATACTAGTCATGAACAGGTTTCAGAATCAGAACATGAACATGGTTCAGGTTTAGATCATGAACAGGTCTCAGATACTGATCGGCAAGAAGTTCCTACAGATGGTAGTCAGCCAGAAACATCCTTAAGGAGGTCTACAAGAATCAAACGGCCACCGAGAAGGTATGATGATCATGTTACTTCAGTTGCCTTTACTGCTAATGACAATGAACCTCTGGGCTATCAGGAAGCAATAGAAGGTTTGAATAGTGACAAGTGGAAAGCAGCCATGAAGGACAAAATGATGGCCTTGAGTAAGAATGGCACATGGGATCTGGTTGAGCTTCCGAAAGACAGGAAAACTGTGGGGTGTAAATGGGTTTACAAGCTGAAACAGGGTGTGAATGATACAGAGGACAGGTACAAAGCGCGACTGGTTGCAAAAGGGTTTTCTCAGAAAGCAGGCATTGACTTTCATGAGATTTTTTCACCAGTTGTTAAAATAGTTTCAATTCGAATTGTTTTAGCTTTAGTTGCTTTGTTTGATTTAGAGTTACAGCAACTAGATGTTAAGACTGCTTTTCTACATGGAGATTTAGATGAGGAAATATATATGGAACAACCGGAAGGGTTTGTTCAGCATCGCAATGAGAAATTTGTCTGCAGGCTCAAGAAGTCATTATATGGCCTGAAGCAGTCGCCTCGGTAGTGGTATAAGAAGTTTGATTCTTTCATGTTGAGTCAGAAATATGTTAGAAGTGAATATGATCATTGTGTGTATTTCAAGCAATTGAAAAATGGCATGTTCATTATCTTACTGTTGTATGTTGACGATATGCTTTTAGCAAGCAAAAGCATTGATGAAATCAACAGGTTGAAGACTCAGATGGCAAGGACATTCGATATGAAAGATCTAGGAGCAGCAAGACAGCTTTTGGGCATGGAGATTTTCAGAGACAGGAGCAATGGTAAGCTATGGCTATCACAACAAAAGTATATTGAGAAAATACTTTTGAGGTTTGGTATGAATAATGTGAAGCCTGTGTCAGTCCCTTTCGCTTCCCATTTCAAGCTTTCTTCGGGTTTATGTCCAAATACAGATGAAGAAAAGGATTATATGTCTCGAATTCCATATGCTAATGTAGTAGGATGTTTGATGTATGCGATGGTTTGTACTCGACCAGATATTTCACATGCAGTTGGGGTTGTCAGCGGGTACATGGAAAATCCGGGTAAAGAACACTGGTCAGCAGTGAAATGGGTGCTTCGGTACTTGAGAGGCACAAGTAGTTATTGTATCACTTACAATAAGAGTAGTGAATTTGTTTGCGGATATGTTGATTCCGATTTTGTAGGTGATTTGGATAAGAGAAGGTCAACTTCAGGGTACGTCTTTACTCTTGCAGGTGGAGCTATTAGCTGGATGTCAAAGCTACAGAACATTGTTGCTTTATCCACTACTGAAGCAGAATACATTGCTGCTTCTCATGCTTGCAAAGAGGCGATTTGGTTGAAAGGTTTGCTTGGTGAATTTGGTAGGTTACAGGACAACATCAGGTTACTTTGTGATAGTCAAAGTGCAATACATTTGGCTAAGAATCCGGCCTATCATAGTAAATCAAAGCATATTCCAATTAAGTACCATTTTGTAAGACGGGTTATTACTGAAAGGGGAGTCTCTCTTGAAAAGGTGCATACAAAGGAAAACTGTGCAGACATGTTCACGAAACCAGTTTTGTTGGAGAAGCTGCGTTGGTGTTTGGCTTCTCTTGGCTTGCAGAAGAGATAAAATAATAATAACAGGGCATCAGGCTAATTGTTGTCAAGGTGGATATTGTTGAGATTTTCTGTTTTGGATAAAATAGGAAAAATCTCATTAGGTGACAAAAATTGGGAATTAGTTCCTAGATTAGCTCCAGTTTGTTGGGAGGGAGTTAATGCATCCTAAATTTGAGTTGATGGCTGTTAGATTCTCCTGCTTATATAACAGGTATCCATACATTTGTTTTGGAGAGTGTGTGGGTGTGTGAATTATGTAATCTCCTGTTTGAATTAATAAGATTGCCAATGCCCTGTTGTTTGGACATAGCCCAGGAGGTTTGGGTGAACCACGGTAAAAACACTGTGTCTTTATGTGCTTGATTAAATCTGCTGTGTGTTAATTGTTTAATGAATTCCACTGTGATTATTCCAACACACTTTTGTCAACTTCTATATGTATTCTTAATCTTTGAACCATTTCTAATTATTTTTTATTATTCTAACCCTTCAGACAGGAATAGGAAAATGATGTCATGGGATTTGGATTTTCTTTATATATTCTAAACTGGCTAGAGTCTCAGACTGTTACCACTCAGGTATGTTGACATGACTATTGTCGACTAGTTTTCATGTGGCAACTAACTTGTTCTCTTTTCTTATTATTTTAGCCCCTAAGTATTTACACGTTTAATATATATGTTCATACTTTTTTATAAACAGTTTCATTAAGATTGTACCATCCTTACCATTTATAATGATGACCCAGAATCGAGGTTCGCAAGGCTAGCTATCATCTTGTTTATTGATCACATTTTGAATAAAACCCTTATCTCGATACTTATATTTTCCTTAGAATCTATGGCATAAACATTTACCTTATCCACTTTATACAAACTCTAATTATGAAAACAAGTTACCTGCAACTTGAAATTTCTACTTAACCTGTTACAAGTTAGGAATGCATGTACTAAAACTCATTCATATAACCATAGGTGACATAATCACAATATTACAATTAAAAATACAGATACAAAGCCAACATCTTAATCCACTTTTTCAATATCATTTCTTTTCAAAAAAAAATTCAATCATCACTATTCAACAATAACTTGAATATAACATAATATTATCTAATATTTTCCTCAGAATGTGTGAAGGGATCTTATGGTACTCCCAACCATAAGGTGGCTTCCACAACTTGCTACCCCCAACTCTATTCCTCTTTGTTAGAGAAAAAATCATGGATTTTTTCAAAATATTTTCTCCTAAGCCCTTAAAATAACATCCTACTATATTTCTTAGGTTCAAACCAATATTTCTATCCCATTAGTTATGCCTAGGAATAACAATATTTCCCTTCCACAATGTTCCTACATAGAGTACACTTCATGAAATTTATCTCCAACCATTTTCCTTTTCTTGTATTCTCTCTTTGCCAAATTCAACAAATAAATGGTAAAAAGAGAAATTTCCTTTCCTTTTTTCATACCCTCTTCTTGGGAAAAGCTAAATTTTATTCTTTCCCTTATATTTAGAAGTTAAGTTCCACATGGTAGCCCTTAGAAAATTACCAAGAATGTTAACATACCAAAAATAATTTATTTTCCATTAGTTAGAGTAAATATTTTCATCAACAAGTCCTCTTCATTCGTTTTAGCTTTTGTTTGGTGTAGCATATGGTATATTAATGGACCAAAATTTAATGTCAATCTGGGTTTTGTGGACTTCCAGAAAGATAGAGTCCAATCCTACAGTCAAAAGAATTCATTAAAATTTAAACCATAAACACCAATCGTGGAAAACCATTAACAATCTTCTAAGTTATAGAAAACAATGCATAAATTCTGAATTCAATTTCTACACTAGATTTAACAATCTCATAAAGAGAAAAATAATTTGATCAATCTGACATTAGCCACTTCATTGATTGACTTATCAAAAAAACTGATATTAAAAAACTAGGCAAATAATCAAAAGAATCTCCAAAGAACACATGCGTCAATCCAATCAATCCCACAAGAGTGCTTAAATGAGTCATATAGGAGATGAAAACATTCTTGCACTATCTTGATTCTTACTCTCTCATTATTCCAATTCGTGCACTACATTCAAATTTCTAATGAAAAAGTTCGTTCCACTATTTTCATACAATGTGCGTGGAAAGAAAAAACTTCCCTACTATGATCAACCATAAAATTCACTCTATTATCAACCATAAAAAATCAATATTTAGATCTCATAATTAACTTATTCTTCAAGTGAAAACCTAAAGGAAATATTTGAGCTTATACATTCAAAAGAAAATCAAGTTCAAGGAAATAAACCCAACATCAATCTCACTCTTTAATCATCTTCTTCCTCATACTAGATAAAAAGGTACAAAAATGATCTAGGTGGATATTGGTGGCCACCCGCCTATTCCACCTAGAAAATTTTAACACTTTTCTTATTTACTATTTTTAGCAATTTTGAGGTCCTGAACTCTCACAGAAATTTTGACCCCCTAAACAATTTTTTTTTTTAGATTTCTTGTAGTCATCGGAGAGATATTTCCAATGAGGTATCATATGCACCAAAGAGAGAAAATATGACAAAGTTACGACCCCATGAAGTTGGCACCCTAACTAACCCCAATGGGGCCCATAAACTCTTGGTATTACATCTCCTCTGGTTAGGGTTTTGGCTGTTTGGGGCTTTGTCTCACTTTTCAGTAATAGAAAGGCCCTTGAGCTTCATTGTAACACAGTTCAGAGGCATGTAGCCGCCACATCTATTCTGAGAGGTAAAATACCATGACTAGATATACTTTCTTTCAATTCTATCTATAAGCCATTTTCAGTATTTCGTATTAATGAAATGATATATTATGTATGTTGCATCTATGCATTTGTGATTGTATCTATATTTTTTTCGTTTCTTATTAAATTTGGATTAGTGGTTTCATAGGGGTCTTCTCTTACTCTATTTGTTTTCTCTGCATGTCCCCAACAAGGTTAGGGTATAAGGCGTTAGGGCTCAATCTAGTTGAACCCTTGCAATATAAGCATAAAAAACTATGACGGCCTCCCATAGCAGGCGAAAATAAAGATGAGGGAGTAGGAAATCCTACCAAAATACTGCTCGAAGAAGGCCCTTAGTGACAAAGGAATGAAATGATAGAAAATTTTTCTCAAATCCTCTAGTGGATGCCTGCTAGTGATGCATCTTCATCCGAAAGTCACTTTGGTGGTGCCACTCCCTTCAAGGTACCACTCAACTTCAAAATTTCTATATTTGAAGTCCAATAGATGCAGATGCCATAGATAGATAGTTCAATTTGTTGAAAGGGTATATTTTGGTCCATGATTTCTATGATCAATAAAATATTACCTTTGTGCTCCTCAAAGTCACCCCCCATGTCAAATATTGGTGGGAAACCTACTGTGAACAGAGGAATGAGGAATAACCCTGATTGTTTTTAGCTGCAACCACATCAAATTCATTACGAAATGGAATTAAGGAACAATATTACCCCGTGGGGAGTTATGAGGAAAAATACATCCAATGGACCATGATACAACAGCAAAGGGATCAAGATGTGCACGAGCTCGCGAATTTGTTCCATACCCCGTGCACAAATTTGGGTATTAATGATTCAGAGAAATATTTGGTGGTAAAGTAACGCAGCTACTTGCACATATAAATTCAGAAGGAAATGTATTTCCTCGACTTTACCTCACTTGGAATGGAATATCGATATGCCATGAAGATGGAGAAGAAATTTAAGCAGAAGAAGCGAGACTTTGGATCCACAAATCCTAAGGTAGGGAAAGACGCCCCCAAACCTTAGAACAAGGGGAAAATCCAGAGCAAGGTAACTGGGGACAACCCACTGAAGCAGTAACCAAAGTAAAACACTAAAATTCCAAAGAAGAACACAGGGAAGTGGTGATAATTTCATAAAATCTCCACTCATAATGAAAGTGTGTGTCGGGACAAACAGTCGCTGGTGGCCACGCTGAAGGGATTCAGATTAGATGCATGTTCTGATTCTTAGTCAAAACTGGACAAGGAGAATCACAAAGAGAAGTATATCATTAATGCCTAACCCAATGCCACTATTTCCACCACCAAGCTCTAAAGCGATGAGTCTGAGGATCCACAGGAGGGGGAGCGCCTCTTCCATTACCCGATGTGGGACAAGGGTTCTCCACTGCAATTCATTATTGATAGAGGAAGCCAAAAAACCTCATTTCAACAGAGGTCTTGAAGTGGCTCCACCTACTGACCCCAACGCACATGAAACCATATACCATTAGGTGGCTTCACCAAGGAAGATATCTTCGCATCAACTAGTAGTGCCACCTTCCCTACAACATCAAGCCCTTCAAGGATGAGGTAATATGTGATGTTTATCCTCTCAAAGTTTCTGATGTATTATTAGAGCAATCCTACTTGTGGAAGTGACATGATTTGTATGAGTCTACGCCTCATTTTTTTATTATTACCTTGGGAAATAAGTTGTACTGGATACCAGAGGTAATAACACCTTCTGCCATCTTTTTTATTACTGCAAAGAAATTTAGTAAGGTTATTTCCCAAATTAGGAAATTTGTTTTCATTACGATTTTCCCACAATGGATGATGAAGATTATGGATGCAACCTCCGAATAGGGCACCTTCCATGGCAGGAGAAAATGGACAAAGTTAGGATGAATACAAGGACATTTTATCCTCACCCATAGGGATTCGTCTACACTGTCAGGTCAAACACTCCACTGATCTAGCCCTAGGAGCATTGTTGCGTAATGGATCGATCTATCGACACTATGCTTTGGAGAATGATGAAATCAAGATTTAAATCTAAGAGCTATTGTAGAAAGGGCACATGAGGCCAAGCTCCTCACCCTCTGGGAGCTTGATCATGTTGGTACAGAAGAAGGATGACACCTAGAGAATTTTTATTAACTATCGGGCATTGAGGAAGATCACTGAATGGAATAGGTATCCAATCCCGCAGATCAATGACCTCCTAGACTAGCTCAGGGGGGAAATATTTCAACCAAATTGACTTGAAGTCCAGTTATCACCATGTACCAATTGAACCCTCTAATGTATGGAAGACTGCATTCAAGTTTAAGGAGGGCATCTTCGAATGGTTGGTCATGCCTTTCAGGTTGATGAATACCTCCGCAACCTTCATCTGGTTGAAGGACGACATATTGTGACCTTTTACCAACTCATTCATGGTCGTGTATTTGGATGACATCCTAATATTTAGTCAGATTTTGCAAGAACACCTCCACCACATTAGACAGGTCCTCCAAACACCGTGGCGACATAAGTTGTGTGAAATTTGGAAAAATACACTTTTGGTATTACCCAGGTTCAATACTTACGGTACATCATTGATGAGCAAGGTGTTCATGTGGACCCTGCCAACATAAAAGTCATTCGGGATTGGCCAACCCCAACCACTCTAATATAGGTCTATATATTTTTGGGACTTGCCAAATTGTACCACATGTTCATGCTGGGATTCTCCCATATCACTCGGTCCGTGACTCATGTCACCAAAGGAGCAGAAAAATAAAAATTATTTTGGGCTTAATCCAAACAAAAGGAATTTTTTGAATTGAAGCATCGTCTTTGCACTACACCTATGCTCACATTACCAAACCTACAACAACCATTTTAGACTGACACATATTCCTTCATTAACTATGTGATTGGTGTATTTCTTACTGAACAGGGTCATCCAATAGCATATCATAGTGAGATACTTTCAAACAGAACCCAAAATTATCCTGACTATGAAAAATAAACGAATTCCATTGTGAAAGCCTGTGGGTAGTGGAAGAACTACATTCTGGGGAAGGAAATGGTCATCCTCACACACTACCGACCCCTATATTTCATACTGACACAACGGAAGTTTGAGAATGATCGCCATCATAAATGGTCGACATATGTGCAACAATTCCATTTGAATATTAAGTAAAAGAAGAGTAGCACCACTAATGTTTCATACTACCTCAGTCGACCACTTGTCATGGCGCTAACCACTATGCTCGACTCTTGTGGGCATGAGACTTCAAGTTGGTGGACTCTTTACGAGAGTGATCTAGACTTTAGCAACACATACCAAATTCTCCTTGGAGGCAAACAAGTGCAATATTATCTCCTCTAGGATGCATTGTTATGCCACCTAGGACAAATTTGTGTTCCTTCAAGCGAGTGGGATACGATGATTTTGGAGGAACACTACAGTCGAGTCACTGGACACTTCAAGGTAGAAAAGGAAGTGGTTTTATTGCAACAATATTTCTATTGCCAAAAACTTTGACAAGATGTTTGGAAATATATCATATCCTGCATTACCTATGAAATCTCCAAGTCAACCATCAATAAGAAAGGCCCGCACACTCCTTTTCCCACTCCCAATTAGCCCTGTGAATCCATGTCCATGGACTATATTTCTTACCTCCATTCTACCAACCATTGTAATGACTATGTATATGTGGTCGTGGATAAATTCTCAAAAAAGGCTATATTGGCGTCCTGCAAGAAGAGTATCACACCATAGGAAACTTCCAAACTCTTCTTCGAACGAGTGTGGGTACATTTTTAGATCCCACTGAATATTATATTAGATCAGGATAGTATGTCCTTGAGCACATTCTGGTCAAGCCCGTGGGCACTGTTGGGCACAAATCTCACCAAGTCAATTGCATTAACTCCCTAGATAGATGGCCAGACAGAGGTCGTCAACAAGATGATAGTGAATATAATCCACATGTACAACTCCAAGCATCCAAAAACATGGAATGAGAGCCTTCCATATGTTCAACACATCTATAACAAAGCTCTCCATAGCTCGACTAGTCGCATTCCCTTTCAAGTGGGCCTAAGATTTCAACCATTGTGTCCAAATTATGTTGCCATAACTCATGCGACCAGGTAGATAGTATACACACATGTATTGTCTCGGGTTGATAAAGAAACATAATTTATTGAGCATGTCCAACATGTCTCTCACTAGGTTTATGACATATTGGATAAATCCAATGCCAAGTATGAGAAACAACATGATACACATCGGGTGCCAGACAAGTTTGAGGTGGGTGACAAAGTTTGGCTGCATTTGCAGAAAGAACGCCTAACCATAGCCCATTAGAAACTAAGACCACTCCATTATAGACCTTACACCATGATCAAGGTGTTGACAGACAACACTTTTGAGCTCAACATTGCCCCATTCCTTCACCTAAACCTAGTGTTCAATGTGGATCACCTTTGGCTATACTTTCCACCATTATTGGACACATCCGAGATTGCAGAATAAATCACATCGACAGAGTTAAATCCAAACTACATGGAACAAGCTGGAAGTGATCAGATCATGAACACATAGCTTAAGAGCACTCACCAAGAGAAATTCCAGCTATATCGAGTTATCAAAGCAAGCGAACTCCTTCACTAAGGCAAGTGGTTCACCAAGGACCCGGTTCAACATGAATTTCCCCATCGCATGGAGGCTCTACACACAATGGGGACCATGGCTTCCTAAGGGTGGAGGAATGATCTAGGTGGATATTAGTGGGAACTCACCTATTCCACATAGATAGTTTCATTAGCTTTGTTATTTACTATTTTTAGAAACTTTCAGTCTTGAACTTCAAGAGAAATTTTGACCTCGAAAAACAATGGTTTTTTTAGGTTTGTTGTAGTTTCCTAGCTAAGGGCAGGGGATTGTGGAAAAATATTTACTCCTCGGAGATATATTTCTGACAATGTATCATACGTGCCGGACAAATATAATATGACCAAGTTATGACCCCAAGAATTTTGCTGACCCACTAACCCCAAGATGCCCCATAAACTCTTGGTGTTAGATCTCCTTGGGTTATGTTTTCAGTTGTTTAGGGTTTTCCCTTATTCTTCAATAATAAAAAGAGCTCTAAGCCTCATTTTAATACATTTCAGAGGCATGTAGCCACCACATATCGTCTTAGAGATAAGCTACCATCGCCAGAGCTAGTTTCATTCAATTTTACCTGTAATCATTTTCAGTATTTAATATTATGAAATGAAATGTTATTTATTTTTCATCTATATATTTGTGATTATATTTTTATTATGTTTCATTCCTTATTAAATTTGGATTGTAAAATAACTTCTCTTCCTCAATATTTAACACACTTTGTCTCCTCCTTTCACGTTTTTTGGTTATCATACAAAGGTAGAACAATCAAATTAGTTTTATTATGAACCAAATTTGTAAAGTATTTTTTCATTATCTTAGTTGAGTCATGAATAAATAGTAAGGCTACTCTAGATTGAAAGGGTTATATGAGAGCCAAATAAGGTTTAGGAAGAAGATTTTGAAATTAATCCTAGCTTTATAATACTTCAAACAAAAAACCAAACTCACAACAATGAGGAGGCCGAGAGGTGGCATCAAACATATGTTTTCAAAACAATACCACAAAAAAATTTAACCACCTAAGGCAAGATCTGGTTTATCACATGATCACGAAGCTCGTATATTTCTCTCAAATGCATAAATAATAAAATCCACACTTAAATAATCATTCCAACAAAAACAGGACTACTAAAATCAAAGGGTAAGGAGCTAGGTTTCCCGGGCCCTGGCCAACCAACTTGTTCCCTTAAAAGGAATAGAGAGAAGTGCTAAGTATTAAAACACATGTACAAAATCATAAACACAATAATCTTGAACCCAAAATTGGAGTTTTTTATTAATGAAAGAGAATCGTAGTTCAATACATCAAATATTTAGTGGTCTAGTTCCACAGAGAGACCAAAGGGAGGGGGGTAGAACCTCCGACACGTAGCTGATCAACATGAGAGTACAAAGAATGAAATTCTCCTCCCTAAGGTTGAATACATCAATTTTTTTTTATGCATTTCATGATACTAATTTAACTTTAGGTCAACCAATCCATTACAAAACAAGATGAGATATTAAATCCAAACTATTTCCCATTGATGGATACTGAATACAACCAAAATCCAATCAAGGGAATATAGATATGATACAATTTTTTTCTTTTTTTGCAAATCTAGGCAAGATCCTAGATTATGCAAAATTTGTTATTGTTTTACAAAACTTCCTCAAATAATGTCATGTATCTTTCTAAAAGTAGTGATTTTTTGGAAATGGATTGGGTTTTATATAATTTTCTATACTCAGAAAAAACCCATATTCTCATATGTTTGAGTTTGTCCTCCACGTGCATGCAACTCGAGGTCAAAGTTGGAATTTTGAAACCTGTGCGAATTTTGAGCAGTTTTGTTGATTTTCTTGTAGAAACCCACATGTGCAACTTGGGTGCATTCCAAGTCATGTGGAGACATTAAAACATTGTTTTGGACAAACAACTTCCTCGGTTTTCTTCAATGCAATAATTTTTCTTTAATCCAGGAATAAGTCAATGAAAGATAAGTGCACCTTTGACTGTCAAAAAGGATCCAAAATAGTTCCAAATGCGTGTTTGTACTACAAACTAGAATTTTCCTTCGTGGAAAGCTAGAATGATGAAGTGGTCCACATATACTTGGCTAAGGATCCTTGTACGATGCAAGAACAAGACAATCTAGATTAACAACATTTTAATGAGCAATAATCCTAGAAATGCATATAAAAAAGATATTATTTTATAAAATACAAACCAAACACAAATTTTTACTATTACATTAAAAGAATGTATAAAAATTTCATAAACTTGTAAAACAAGGGAATAAGTAGGGCATCATTTGCATAAAAAGGTCCATTAACTACAACAATTCCGGGGTCTGGAATCCCCCCAGGTCAATCATCTTGAATGTCATCATGCAAGTGAATTAATTTCTATAGTGATGTTCCCTTACAAAAAACCAAAATTGAACAATACATGTTCCTACAACCATGTGTAAATAAATATTTCGTGCTAGATTTCATTGTTCTAAAATATAATGCATGTTGGTTCATTTCTACATTGGATTATTTATTCATTAATATCGATCCAAAGAAAATATGATTCCATCACTACCATCACAATGCTAATGATGTCATTATTGCAAGAATAATGTTATAATGAAATAAACAACCATCAAAATTTCCATATGGATCTTAGTAGTAGCCTTAATCAATAGTTCTTCACCTCAGTATCCTCATTACAAATAAAAGTGACACGAGTTGAAAGTCACGAGGTTAAAGATGGATGGAAATATGGATAGATAAATATGAAAAAATGATACCTTCCTAAGGTGACCATATTACTATTATACAACCATATAATTGAAGCTTCTCTTATTCAAAACAAGTGAAAACAATGTAAAAATTGAAATAAGAACTCATATGGTATCCTCTTTCTGAGATGGAAAAAAATCATGTGATTTTGAAAAGTGTTGATTTAGAATACACCTTTTTTTTTAGGTAGAAAAAAATTGTCTCGTTTTGAGAAGTGCTGATTCAGAATAGACTTTTTTTTTTTGGTACAAAAAAATCATCTAATTTTGAAAATCTTTGATTCATAATATACCTTTTTTTATTTTTAGCATATTTTTGACACTTTAAATTTTCTCATGTATCAAATATGAACATTTTAAAAAAAATCTTAGTGATTTTTCATGCTAATTTTGAAAAGTGTTGATGCAACATCAACCCCATTTTTTAGAGGGCCTATTTTTTACAATTTAAATTTTATAATGTATGGAGTGTGGAATTTACTTTTAAATGTTGAATATTTTCATGCGAATTTTGACCATTTTTGTTAAATTTTATTATTTAACCATTTTTCAAGTGGTCTTATTCATATTCATGTTTTTCGTCCTAAGATATTTGGTTTTTAAATGTTTCCAAATTTTGATTTTTTGTTTTCCTTTGCTATATATATATATATAGTTAAAATTTTGAGGTTAGGATTTAATTTATATTTATATATTGTTAATTAATATTTTAATACATATAAAATAATTGTCGTCAGAAAATATTAATTTTAAAAACTTGACAAAAACTATACACTTTGCATATAGATATAAATAAAAAAGTATGTACCTTAAAACATTTTCGGTAAAAAAAACATGTTAAATAAATTAAATTTATGGAAATTTTGAATACCTTTTGTTAGAAAAATAACAAATTTTAGAAATTTTATTTAAAAATAAAAAAAACCAGAAAAAATGATTTAGATAGCATTTTAAGTATTAAAAAAAAATAAAAATAAAACGTACAATTTATAAAATAATAAAAATCATAAACATAAAAAAATACAATTAAGTTATAAAAAAATAAATCATTAAAAGTAAAAAATTAATAAAAAAATACATTGAAAAAGAAAAAAAAAAAAAAAAACAAGAAAATAAATAAAAAAATACATTAGAAAAAAAAAAACATAAACAAAACATATATAATTTTTAAAATTATATATATATATATATATATATATATATATATATATATATATCTATAATTTAAAAAAATAAAGCATATATAATTAAAAATAATAATAATAATAATAATAATAATAATAAAATTAATTATGGCATTGGTGACCCAAGTGAGCTGCAAGAGCTCCCCGCGCCAAGGCAAGCGGCCCTTCGGGCCACCAGTAGGCATTGCAACTCTACCCACCAATGGCAACCGGCCTCTCGATCCACCACCGAGCTCAAAGAATTGTCTTAGAGCTATCGTTGGCCTCAGTGATGGCCTTTCGTGGGTGGGTAGAGCTGCCAAAGTTTCCCCCGCCAATGATAGGTGGCCCCTCTAGCCACCAATGACTTAAGATTTTATTCTCATAATCATATTTGAGCAGTTGGTGGCTTGAGGGGTCGAATTGAATTTGAGTCATTGGTGGCCCAAGGAGCGCCTCCCGTGCGGGGGCGGAGCTACGACAGCTCTGCCAACCCAACATAGGCAGCCCCTAAGGCCACCAACGCCTCAAATCTGTTTCTCAAAATCAGATTTGATTCCTGGAATCAAATTTTATCTATTGGTGGCTACCTGTCTTGGGCAGGCGGAGATGCAGAAGCTCCGCCCACCCATGACCCTCGACCCCTAGGCCATTAACATCTCAAATTCGATTCTAAGAATCGGATCTGATTCTTAGAATCAAATTTGAGTCGTTGGTTGTCGCCTTTCATGGGAAAGCGAAGGTGCTGCAACTCTGCAAGCCCATGATACCTGACCACAACGACTCAAATATGATTCTCAGAATTGGATTTGAGTCCTCGATTCTAAAAATGAGATCCGATTCTCATAATTGGATTTGAGCCATTAGTAGCCCGAGGGGCTCCATGCACTCGGTGGGTGAAGCTACTGTTGCGCCGCCCGCCCACAACACGTGGCCCCTCGGGCCACCAACAGGATGAAAGTCTATTCTCAGAATCGGTTTAAACACCAAGGGATCGAATTTGTATAATTTTTTATCTTTTAAATTATAATTATTCATTTTTTTTAATCAATTTTAATTGTTTTTAGTTTTTTTTTTAATAGTTTTTTTTGTGTTACTTTCATTTTTTTTATATCTTAACTATTTTTTTTTTTGGTTTTTAATGTTTCTGTTTTAATTTTTTCTTGTTTCTTTAAATATTTTTTATCATTGTTTTATTTATTTTTTATGTTTTCTATCTTTTACTTTTTTAATGTTTTTTATTTTTATTATTTTTAATTTTTTCAAGTGATCTAAATTTAAATTTTATTAATTTTTTTAAATGTGTTCTTTTTAATGTATGTTTTACTAATGTATTTTGATGTTTAAGTATTAATATCTAATATTTTAATGTTTTTTTTTAATTATTGAATAAAGTATTTTTTTTTCTTTCCTTGATTTTTTTTCTTTAATTATATTTTTTTGAAAACATTATCTATATATATATATATATATATATATATATATACATCTTTTATAGGTTAATTTATTTATTTTTTTTGACATTTTTATGATTATTTTTTGTTTTGGCTTTTTATAAATTTTTATATATTCAAGTTTTTTTTTTGTTATTTTTTATGTTTTCTTCTAATATATATTTTTATTTACTTTTTATTGTTATTTTTAACTTTTTTTTTTATTTTTTTCATTGTTTTAATTTTTTTTGTTCTTTTAATTTTATTTTTGTTTTTAGTTTTCTTTTGAAATTTTAAGGTTTGTCCAAGTCATGAAATTTTAACTTTTGTGTCACTATTTCAAAATATTAAAAATCGATAGTGAAGAAAAAAATTGTATTCCATCATCAACATTTTTTGGTTTCAAGTGTTTTTTGCACAGAAAAAAATTGTTTTCAATGTCATGTTTAAAACAGGTTGAAAATTTATCCCAGAAAAAAAGAGTTGGTATTCTAGCATCAACACTTTTCATTTTCGAGTTGTTTTTAAATGTTTTTGGGCTTTCATAGTTTACATTTTTTGAATCACCTACATTAAGAGTCCCACATCCATGAAAACAAAAATATTCAAAAAGATGGAATTCCAAAGCATAATACCATAAGGATCTTAAATCCATTCTCAGAGAGATATGATAATGAGTTCAAGGAAAGAAAAAGACAATGTAGTAAAAAATTGTGTAAAATTAACTTCAATACCATAGACATGGCCCTACTTCTAGCATGCATCTATATCCTCGATAGGGATGCCTTATAACCTCATGAGATTTTTGTGTCCCATCTATTCAGTATATATTCAGAGTAATTTAACATCATTTACATTATTTTTGAAAAAATAATTGAACTCTATTGTATTGACTTGGTAACTAGCTAACGACAACGCCATTCAAAAGAACTAACAAGAATGAACAAGTTGACTCGTAATGAGACCTCTTGTCTTCCAACTTTTTAAATGAAATCCATTACCCTAACTTGGTGACTAGTAGTGGTAATTTATTTCTCATTAGGACCCATCACCATTGTAGGTGATCTCGTAATTAGACCTCCTATCCCTCAATTAATCCTTTAAAGTAAACTCTCATTATGATCAACCTTAAGTATGTTTCTAAATAGGGAGGAAAATATACTCCATAAGAGCACAAGAAGGCATGAAAATTTTGTAACTACTAATCTTTACTCGTTTCTCTTGCTACCCTAATGCCTCACTTTAAAGAAATAATCTCAGATAATGACTGAAATATTCCTCAAGCTAATCATGCTAGGGTACTCAGGAAAGCTCATTAGGGTTTTATATGAGTGATCTACCAGGCTTTTCAACAATACCTTCTAAAAGAAACTTAAAATATTTCTTAGATGATAGTTAGCTAGTGTGGATAGGCCATGAGTAGGGTTTTAAGCTTGATAAATAGGAAGTATTAAGCCTAACAATAACAATCCCCCAAATGATTCAATAGATGATGTCAACCATGGAGAAAACCAAGTCACTTTACAAATTATGAGGCATTAAGAATGAATTTTTGTTGACAAGGCTTACCAAAAGAGTGCAACATAAATTTTTATAGTTGTGCCCTAGGTAATTATTGTTTCAAGATTGTTTTTGTGGCCATTTTATTTTAGATGTAATTTTTTTTTTTTTTTAATACTATTCAACCCTAATTTATAGAGAGGAATATCTACATCAAGTGTAAGAGTACTTCCAATGTAGCCATATGCATAAGAGAATATTAAATATACGAACACTTAGTTTTAAAAAGTAAACTTCAATGCGTACCATAAAAGTAGAAACCAATTTCTTTCATTGATATGGTACGAAGAGTTGACGAATAACAAGGGAAGGTTGCATGTGGATGATTTTTTGGAACTAGGCTTTGCATGGATCAATGCATTAATGATTCTCTAATTCATTCAAAGCTATTGGCATGTACTCCTTTGACATGTTATGTAGGTATTTCCTAGCTTGATGGATACTGTCTTGAAAACATAACAAATCTAGTGAAAGGCAAGAAAGGTACTCCTTAATCTCAGACTCAAATTGTTGTTCCTCATATTGACAAGAGGATTGACAAGGATGGTTTTTTCAGGAGATTTGATAGTTTTAAAAATATTTCAACTATAGATTGTTCCTGGACTTGTTTATGGATTAAGGTTTGTTTCTCAGGTAAATGATCATTGGTTATAGAGGAACTTTCCAAATTCACTCCCTCCCCTACTTTAGAAGATATAAATTTACATTCAATAGGGGGTGAGGAGGAAGAGTAGTGAGTTTAACTCCTTGCACAACCTCCTTATTGGGATTACGATTATGGTTTTGTTGCACAGGTAATTGGAACCATACCGGAGGATGACTTTGTAGCACAAGTGATGGGAATTGCAACTTTTGTTGCTCTTTAAATTGTGTTTTCATGGGTAATTTCCTTAGAGATGGAGCTCTAAACCATCCTTGATGTCCCAGGAACCTCTAGCTTAAGGGAGAGCGAAACTATGTGAATAAGGTAGGGCATTGAATTGGAGGAGGATTATAATTATTCCATGGAATAGTAGGGTTATGGATCTACTGAGCAACCTACTAAGGACAATAAATGTTAGATTAGGTATTAAATGATGATGAGTTTTGAGTTATACATGACGGTCGATTTCTTTCCCTACTTCATTCCTCTCATACTTGTTCTAACCATAGTAGTGATGAGCAATCATTTATCAAGTGGTCCTCCTTGCATTTCTTTTGTTCTTCCTACAAATTATCCTTAGTTTTATTTAAAAGTGTGTCGAGATTTCAAATCCCCAAATTGGTTTCACTTTAATGAAATAATGTTTCTCATGAGTATACAAATAGGAAAATGAAAAATAAGTGTACATTGACTCTTAAAAAGGATCCAAAATAGTTCTAAATGTGTGTTTGTAGTACAGGCTAGCATTTTCCTTTGTGGAAATATTAAATGATGAAGTGGTCCACATATACTTGGTGCATGCCTTTGTGGAAATATTAAATGATGAAGTGGTCCACATATACTTGGTGCATGATCCCTATGGGATGAAGGAAGAAGACAATCGACATTAGTAACATTTTAATGAGCATTAATCCCACAAATACATATAAATAAAGTATTCTTATATAAAATACAACCGAATTGTGAATATCCTCTATTGCATTAAAATAATGTAGAAAAAGTTCTTAAACTTATAAAACAAGGGAATAAGTAGGACATCATATGGATAAAAAGGTGCCTTAAGTACAACAATTATGTGGTGTGACAACTTTTCGAACAATAATTAAAATAAAATGAAAAGTCATAAATAATTATCCACGGCTATTGCAGCTACAATGTAAACTAAGAACATATTGTCATGGTTTTGATTTTCCTTTGTAAAATTTGTATTTTCTTTACTAAGATTATATCATTTATTTCTACATTCCTTTGAATAATTCCCATACTAATTGTGATAATGACATTGAACATGAGACTCATTTTACCTTTGAAATTGTGCTTGATTTTGGCTTTAATTTTGACTTGAATTTGATTGTTGCCTCTTTCAAATGATCTTGAAGAGATTCTTGTTCCACCTCTACATGGACTTCTTCCTCTACCTCTAGGATTTGATTGGTCTCTACCCTAACCTTTACCAACTAAGACTTATGCCTTAAAAGCATGTTCCAATGAATAATTTTTTGACATGCTCAACCTATGTTAATGAGAAATGAGTGAGGTATGGTCCTCATCCTCCCAAATCCTTTTTTTCCTCTATGTCTTGCCATGAAATCTTATTTGAGTTACCAATCAGATAATTTATGTAAAAAATGAGACTATTATCTCAAACTCAGTATAAATCGTTTCAAAATATTATTTTAACATTTTCAAATTTGTTGTTTTCACCTTTTCCATGACTTGATATGGTGTCTAGAGAATGTCCCACGGTTTATTTGATTTTCTTTTTGCCACAATCCTTTGAAAAATGTTCTCATGCACTGCTTGGAATATGTAGAAGAGGACTTTCAATTCCTTTTTCCTATTATCTCTAAAATAATCTCTCTCTCCTTATTTTAATGGATTATATGTTGTTACATTAGCTAGTTCCTCGAACCCACTCTCTACAAGATCCCATATTTCTTGAGAACTAAATAATGCTTTATGATGGCCAAAAAATCATAGTTTTCTTATTAAATTGAGGAATCTATGGACTTTTCAAGCCTATGCTTAAATCCACTACTAATTAAAACTTTGGCTTTGATAAAAAAATTTTGATACCATGTGAAGTAAAAAGTAGAGATGAAAATTAAAAGGTAAAATACAATAATGAGAAAAACCAAAAAAAAAATAATCAAAACAAAGTGTAAAATAATATAAATATTAAAATTCATGAAAGAAAATACATTTAGAAAAGAAAACAGAGTTTGTTGCTCCTCTTACCCATATTAAAACCAAATTTAGATAGCTCATAAGACAACTCTACCTAATAACAAACAATGTTTTACTTACAGAGTAAAAACCTATAGAAAACACATTAAACTACTTAAGAAATAGTTGAGAAATTAAAATATGTATTGTTTAGTAACCTTCATGTATTGCGCAATTTAAAAATGCATTTTTAACTATTCCTTGTGCCCATTAATATTTTTCATGATTTTAGTTTAAGGATGTTGATTAATGATAACTTGTTCAGATGGAAATATGTACATTGGTAAAAAAATAATTAGGTATAGCTTGCACGACCATGAATATAAAATAAGGTAATTGAGATTATTTGCAACTATTTTCACTTTGAAATTTATGCATGATCGGTGCTTCCAAAAAAATGTAAGAGGTGACTGCTACGATCAAAAGACAATCATATTGTTTAGTCAATAAACAGAGAATGATTTAAATGTGAAATATTTAAGGGTGTTAAAATGAATCTATATATTATATGATATTGGTTCGAGAGGTAAGAAAATATTCAATTCGTACTATTTTTTCAAGAAGTAAGAAAGTATTACATTCCAACATCGTATATGACGGACCAAACATAGAGCCTTATCTTTCAAGATTCATGGCTCACAATTCTATGAACTCGTGGTCACGTGAGATGTATACAACTCACAATTCTATGAAATCATGGTAAATTTCTCTGTAAAGATGTATTTCTGAATAAACTTTAAGCTATAATTACAAAGTAACTATTATCAAACCATGAGATAGGTTAGTCTCTAGGCAAAGCCTGGAAATTACCTAGTAGCTCATTAATAGCCCTGATCTTGGAAAGTGGGTTTAGACAGGGTGAGTAGGCTCTAAATTCGGTTCCTTCTCGGAGTCTCCAAAATAAGTAAAAGACTTGAATTGTCCATTTAAAACCTTAAAAGACTATTTTTAGACATATGTGTACAGTAGATTGTAAGTCCTAGAAACGAAATGCAAAATTCTATTACCAACCAAAAACTTTATAGAGAAAACTCTATAAATAAAGATAGTAATATTTAACTATACCATGTAAAAAAAAATATTAAGAGAACAACTTCATGAATTTTATCAAGCATATAACTGAACTATTACAAACAAAAATATGCATTTTGTGTTAATGATGTAGCTTGAATATTGATATAATAGCAGTCGTCGAAAGCAACTCGAACATAGATTAAAATTTAAAACAACACAAAATTATCACGAAGTTCCATAAGAGGTAACAAAATTGTTTATATAAATTCTTAAATTCAAACTCTCAGTACACATGTGACAAGCATAAATAGGTAAGCCTATAGATTGTAAAGACCAATTTCAAGTACGTTAGGAAAATTTATACATATTGAGTTAGAAAACCCTATTGTCTGGCCATGCTGTTATGTAGGAAGAATGACAGTAACAAAGCTTGGTTGAATTTCCATGTAAAAATATATATAAAGCCAAGGAAATGGGACACATTTTCCAAGTTGAACAGTGGATAAAATCTTGTAGTGGGTGTCAATTTCAGTTTATTATTACTAAGAAAATATCAAAGGCATTGGCAAAGGAAAACATGCATTAATTGGAATTTTATTTATGAAAATATGAGAAAAGGGAGATGAAAGGTAATAAATTTTCATGAGAGGGAAATTGAAGGAAAATGAAAAAAACTAAGGGCTCAATGATAAAAAGGATTCTGAGGATTAGTTCATGGCTTTCTTTTGTTGGATTAGTTCATGGCTTTCTTTTGTTGGTGTTAGCTTTTGGTTAGTTTTACCTTCAAGCTATTGTCTACTGGCTCTCTCTCACTCTTGCACACCTAGAGAAATCTTTGAGAATTCTTGGAGCACAATGGATTTGGAGAAAGAAGGCAAAGGAAAGAAGTAGAGTGCAAGGGAACAAGTGGATAAATGACTAAAACTATATTTCTTTGGAGATATTTAGTTATATGTATGGTTTCCATGTTAGTTTTGGCATGCATGTGGTTTCCTGGTTATAAAATGTAATTGGCATGGAGGTTTACCTCGATTGACAATGATTTTTCCTAGATTTTCTATTTCTTGGATGTCCATGGTATCATCGGTTTTCCCATTTTTTTCTTTTGAGTCATTCTCATTTTCCTTATGGCTGTGGGTTGAGTTATTAGTTCGTGAAGCCTTGGTTGGACAAATTCTCTGGAAACCCTCGAAAAAATTAGGTTGATTTAATAGTCATGGAAGCCTTGGCTTGGAAAATGCTCTGAAGCCCAAGGTGGGTTAAGTTACTAGTCTCTGAGCCATGGTTGGAAAAATTCTCTCAAGCCCTAAGATAGTTATGGGTTTAGTTACTATTCCTAGAGAAGGGTTGGTACAAACACTCCGGAGCCCTGGAAAACTTGGTTAAAGATCCTTCTTATTGGTGTCATTGATATTCGACCATGAGGTTGAATCACTAATCGAGGGTTGAGGTGGTTCAACCTCTAGAATCTCTGGTTTGTTTTTTCTTGGTTTATTCCATGAGATCCCACATTCATGCTTGGAATATGGTGTGGAGTTGATTGGATGAAAGATATATTTGGTTCAGCATAATCTATGGTGAGGTGGTACATGGAAGTCTCTGACATGGTTGGTATTTTCATACCTTAATAAGAAGTATTTTATATTGTGATATATGAACATATGTATTCATTATGATGGTTATTATATGGCTTCTTTGCCATGGCTTTATGCTGGTTATTTGCTGGTTATATGACATATAATTTCTATGGATATTGATATGTTTGAAAATATATGAATGGTTGGTGAATGCATGGAATAAAATTTTTTATTGCACCTATTACCAGAAGGGAATTATACCTTTTTGGTGATTCTCAAATAAGTTTCGGAATCCTATCATCAGATATTCATTCATGACCTCTAGATTATATATTCGCCATATGTTTGATGAAATGTGTGTCATGGTTAGGTGTGGTAAGGCCAATCCCTTTATCAAGTTTTGTTTTAGTGGATTTTCCTTTGTGTCTGTCTTTTTTTTCAAGTTTCATCAAGTCCTCGGTAGTGATATGGAGTCTAGCCCTAAAAAGGTGGCATAACTTTCATGATAGTAGGCACAAAACTGGAAAATTGGGATTGTATTTGCTGGCTTGTAGACTTAATCATGTGATTCGAGGCTTACAATTGCATGAATGAAGGATTATGCATGTGACTCGAAATATAGGTCAGTGAAAAAGAAACCTCGCTCATGGTTTGGGTAATTGGAAGGGTCGTTTAACTCCTGTGGGCCCTATAGCTCCTCATGAAGGTTAGTAAGGTTTTGGTTTGTCAATTCTACTTCCTTAATTGTACTTAGGAGGTTGAGTCATATCCTATTAACACTTCCTCTCATGTTTACCCCAACACGCCAGTGAAAGTGGGTATGTATGTGAAGTGTGGTTATAGGGTGGTATGAGAGAAAGTTTCACTCTCTTTGTGTGATATATGATACCACGAAATGGTATCATGGCTCCTAGGTACATAAAATTGGACTATATGAGAGGAATTTTATTGTTATGCATGCATTGTGATAGTCATTATTGCAATTTTTTCCATCATGATGCTAACGTGTTGGTTGAGATAGAGCAAGAGGTGCAGGTCATCATAACGAGGTTTCTACACTAGACCTCGGGGTAAGAGTATATCATCGTAAAGGTTTCAATGGATGGAACGCATTATTTTTTTTATTGGTTGTTAGAAGAATTATGGTAATGTACATGATTTTCATTATATTATTTTTATGGTTAAATGAATGATATATGATAGTTTATTAATGTGGTCATATGCATGTGCATGGTTGTTAACTTGCTGTTATATGTGTTCTCATCATATGCATGATGAGTATTTTCATTGTTGTTAATATCATGTTGTATTATGTATTGTGTTAATTTGGATCCGTCTATGCAGATGGTTATGGTTATGATATTGATGTATGAGTTGATATATCTATGATATTGTGTTGTAATAGTTTGGATTTACTTGTAAAAATGTGATAGCATCCCCTGAGATACATTGAGGTATGAGTTTGGTTATGAAATCTATTTGGTTTATCTAACATGATTGGATTACAACTTGTTCGAATGTTTTATTAATTGCATGATATGATTATGTGTCTATAAGATTGTATGCAGAATGATCTTTTTTTAACAAAATTATACTGACACAATATGTGTTGATATAGTTGATATGCATTTTAGTGTAAATGGGGGCTAGTTGTAGTATTATTATTAACGACTTTGTGTTGATTGTTGATTATGACATGGTTGTTAGTATTGGTAAATATTTATTTCAAACTCATAAACATGGTGTCTTGATCTTTGGAACGTCTGGCTGACATGTGTGAATAGTTGCAGGCAAATATGATTAGTATTAACACAAAAAGGTAAAATTTTATTTGTTTATATAACTAATAGCTCAGTCATGTAATAACACACAACAAGAATCACTTGAAACAAGGAAAAAGGTTAAATAAGGCAACTTTGTGAGAATTCCTTTGGCTATGTTTGGAAACCGCAATTCCAAAAAAATGAGTCCTTGGCATGAATATAGGAAGTATTCTTAATCTTCATTTTGTGTGATAGTATACAGATACGTGTTAGGTTAATGATCATGTAATTGACATGTATAAATGTTGGTTTCTAGTTATAGTTGGACCTGTCAAGGGAATTGGAGTCCCTTGAGAGATGATATATGTTAGTATGAATCTTAATTCAAAGCGTACAAAAAAATACAACTTTAGCTATGCATAACAAATAGCCCTAACAATAAATATGGCTGCTAATATCCTCACATATGTAGCTAGGTTATCAAGATAAATGTTGCAAAAATATAGATCTATGCATCAAAAGACATTAAGCAGTAGAAAAAAAAAGATTTACTCCATGCATCCAATAGATAAGACAAGAATATGTTGAATGAATTTTGTATTAATGATGCCTTGGAGGAAAACAAAGAAGGGTGTTATGAGTTCTCTTGAATGGGATGGGTTCTTGTAAGTCCTCATCACTTCAGATCTAAAATTCCTCTCTCTTGATGGTGTAGAAAACCCACACAAAAAAATGGTAGCAAAATATGACTATGATGGTGGATCAAAGTCAGACCAAAAGTATAGATCCAGAGTGATGTTTAGGCAACAAAAGGTGGAAAATGAATAGGAAAAACCTTCTATTTCTAACAAAATATTGAGTTTGTCTAGATATTGGTGCATAATTAAAATATTATTAACCAAATCAAAATCCAACTTTTACGAAATATTTTATTATATTTGTTGGAGGGAAAAGGAATTTGACTTGGGTCAAATCCCTTTATTTGTAAATAATAAATAAATAAATGATTTATTTATCATTTTGAGGATGTGGTTGAGTAATAATCAAATAAATAATGATTTATTTAATTATTTATGGGTGATTTAGTCATATTTAACGAAGAATATTATTTAAATAAGGTTTAAATAATTATTCTTTAGAAAATAATAAGATAAATAATGATTTATCTAATTGATTTCCTTGTTTTGGGTTAAATATAACCGGGAATATTAATTAAACTGCTTTTTAACTAATTATTCCTTGAGGAAAATCAAACAAATATAGATTTATTTAATATTTCCTCATGGGGTTTCCTGTTTAGACCATAAACAACTTAATAAAGGTGGTTTACTAAGTCATTTTCATAGTGAAAGCAATTTTACTTAGGGTAAAATTGGTCTTACATGGTGTACTTAGGTCCATCTAATGCTAATAGGTTACATGGCCAAAAAATGGTGTAACAGATTGCCCCCCAGCGTGCGAGTATTAGGAGCTAATCGTATGACTGAAGTACATTGTAATAACTCAATCACTAGAAAACGAAGGGGAAGTTAGAGAGAGAAGTATAAGGTAGACCAAAGTGGTGAAAGGACTAGACCCTGAGGAGGCGAGACTTACAGGTGTGACAAGTATCTTTGATGAGTGAGTACCTATGTTATAGGTGGAGTGGGAGGAATACCTATGCCCACCGAGACAAAGTACAAAGAATAAGGCGTCCAATAAAGAACAATACATGCTGGAATAAACATGAGCCAGATAAACAACATGATAATGAATCCCAAATACATATTGTGCTTGGGATAACAGCCAGGACTTGTACAATAATATCTGAGTACACGAGATATAAATACAACCCAGATGCCCCTGTAAACAGGAAAGGGCTCTGAAAATCTGACTGATACATGCAATCAAAAAGGTGCTGCAAGTGGATGAGGTAGACCTCATCAAATCTATGGAGTTGCATCAAAGTCTGTAATGAAGAGGTCATCCAGGCATGTGGGGGGCTACCTGTAGGGCCACCCCCTCATGAGGGTTGAGACATCTCACACACACCCGAGAATCACTGATATTAATTACTGCGTCAGTGGACCATCAAGTATACGGATCTCGATCATGCTAAAATGAGCTGGAGCTGAGAAAAAATCAAGTGAAAGGGAAATAAGGAGTCCCTTTGCCTGATCCGAGGCACCGAACAAAAGTGGAAGATGGAACCAAGGTAGACTACCCTCTAGACATGTCTTCTGGAATGATTGAACTGATGTCAACAGAAGGAGGTCTACCATAAGTGAGGTAATAAGGAATCCTCCACTAAGGCACGAGAGAAAATAGTGGAGTGACTGACAGACTAACACGAGTGATGATGATGAAATGGGGGGTACTGAGTAGCGGACAGAAAAATTCCCTTGTTGGAACATAAAGGCCATGGATGACCTGGTAGCAACTGAAACAATATCATGAGGGATAGGGGACAGTGGGATTGAAGGCCATAATGTGCGACACGAGAGAGGGACCAAGCAATGAAGGATGAAGGACTATAGTGGGATACAAAGGGACTTGGGATAGACTCCATGAATGCAAAGAGGACTCAACTCGGATGCTCTAAACAAGGGTGACTCGATCGTGTTGCCACACAGAAAAATCTCTAATGGGGACCATAAAAACATGAGTACATGGTGGTTACTCACGACGAAAATCGAAAAAAGCATGGACAGGTATGGAGGCAAAGTGGTGCTCCCAAGTACAAGTGTTGCAAGTGAAGAAATTTGATTTTGGGCAGTAGTGAAGTGACGCTTCATGGAAAAAATGTGTCTTGGTGAAGTATGAAATCACAAAAAGTATGAGTTGGCTACTAAAGAAAATAAAACATGTATTTCCAAAAGGAAATGCTAAGGGTAATATCTCTTCAGATAGAGTGCATTGCGAGGATTGGGAAGGGGATGGCCTTCAAAGTCCTGTAATAGATATGCCCCCTCACGTAAATTCTTATCGATGATGTAAGGTCCTAGCCATAATGAGTCAAACATCCCATAACCAAGGACATCATGGGCTTGGTCATACACCAAAACAAGATCACCTTTGTGAAAAGTATGAGGGTGGATTTTTCGGTCATATTGAGCTTTGGTGCATTTCTTAGCTACCTCAATGGTTTGCAATGCAACACGACGGTCTTCAGAAGTGTGCTCAAGCATGATAAGTCACTGTTCTAAAGGTTGGGTGTTAGCGGGAAGTTTGATGGCCAGATGAAGGGAAGGGATTTGACACTTGCTCGGTAAGATTGCCTCCTCTCCAAAAACAAGGTGCAAAGGAGTAAACCCGGTGGCGGTTTTAACTGAAGTTCTATAGGCCCACAAAACAGGGAAGAGCATAAGGTGCCAGTTGGTTTTGTGATTATCCACCATCCATTGAAGCATGCTTTTAAGGATTTTATTGAATGCTTCAACTTTGCCATTACCATGGGGGTAATAAGAGGAGGAATATTGGTGCTCAAAGCCCAATAGTGAGGATAGCTCATGCCATATCTCATCTTTAGAATTCTGGCCATGGTTAGAGACCAATTGCTTCGAAACTCTAAATCGAGTGATCGCATGGTTAAAGAAAAAGAGGGCTGAAATAGCTGCCATGTTGTTAAACGTTGGCATGGCCTTAGCCCATTTGGTGAAATATTCAACCGTCACGATGATATACTTATGGTTACCAGCCAATGACCATTGACACTCCATAAAGTCTATGGCCCACTTATAGAAGGGACCAGCTGAGACGACAGGATGGAGGGAAGCCAGAGGGGCTTGTGCCTTAGGGGAAACATATTGGAAATTGGGATAGTGTTTGACTGTCTCAATGTAATCACCAAAGAGAGAAGGCCAAAAGTACCGAGCACACATGATTTTTTGGGTAGTGGCCAGACCGGAGAGGTGGCCAGCACAAGCGCTGCTATGACAAGCGTTGAGGACTTGTTCGTCTTCAGCATCCGTGAGACAACGACGAAGGACAGAATCTACACTGTGACGATAAAGGTGGTAACTGATAAGAAGGTAGCGGGGGGCCTGGTGTCGGATATGTTGTCGAGCATCATGGTTAAGATGGAGGGTGATATTTTGGGTTCACAAATAAGTGAGGATATCCCCATACCAAGGGTCATCAATGGTAATGGAAAATAAATGTTCATCGGAGAAATTATCATTAACGTGAGGATATTGCGTACCTATAGGTAGTTCGGAAATGAGTTCAGCGAGCGCTAAACATTTTTACCTTTTGGTGTGAAAAATTCAAGATCGAATTCCTGGAGGATCATGATCCAACAGGCGTACTTCCCATTGATGATTTGACGACTGAATAGGAAGGCCATAGGGTTGGAATTAGTCACGACCTTGGTGGAATGTATGAGGATGTAATGACAAAGTTTCTGGACCGAGAACAGAATAGCCAGTGCTAATTTCTCTTCATGTGAGTAGGATACAAGAGGTCCTACCAGGTTCTTACTGACATAATAGATAACATGCTTAATTCCATTGTCATCTTGCTGAATGAAGACTCTAGCAACCAAGTAGGTGGAAGCAGAGATATACAGGATGAAATCCCTATCAAATTCAGGGGGACAAATCAAGGGAGCAGACATGAGAGCATTCTTCAGGGCATCAAAAGAATCTTGAGCATAGGCATCCTAGACAAAAGGGATATTAGAGCGGAGGAGTCTAAGGAACCCATGCGCAGTGGTGGCATAGTCAGGTACAAAACGATGAAGGAAATTAGCTTTTCCTTGGAGGATTTGTAACTGGTGTAAAGTAAAATGGATAGGAAGCTCAAGGATGGCTTGAACTTTCAATGGGTCAAGTGTGATACCATATTTAGACACAATGAAGCCTAGAAGACAGTCGACAGGTACACAAAAGACACACTTCAGCGGGTTGAGGCGGATATTATACTTGTGATATCGGAGAAAGAAAGAACATAGATCGTGGAGGTGTTGCACCTGATGTTTAGAATGCACAGTGAGGTCGTCTAAATGAGCAACGATAATATGAGCCATTTCATGGAAACAGTAAGATGTATCCCATTGAAAAGTGGCTCCTGCGTTTTTAAGCCCGAACGGCATGAATCAATAGGAAAAGGTTCCCCATGGACTAATGAATGCTATTTTAAGTTGATCAGTAAGAAGGATAACAATTTGGTTGTACCGGAAAAACCATATATAAAGGATAGAACCTCATGCCCCGCACACTCATCAATTATTTGGTCAATGAATGGTGTGGGGAAGTTGTCTTTGGGACAAGCTTTGTTCAGATTGTGAAATTCAGTGCAGACATGGATGGTGCCTTGTTTCTTGAGAATGGGAACCGGATTGGACACCAAAATGGTGTATTCAATGTGATAGATAAAACTAGCCTGCTTGAGCTTATCGATTTCGACTTTGACAACTTCTCATCTGGAAGGATTAATGGGTCTCAAATTTTGATGGACGGGATTGGCATGAGGCCATGTATCGATATAGTGTTCGAAAATGGCAGGCTCAATTCCACGCATTTTTAAATAAGACCAGGTGAAAATATCATAGAATTATTTTAATAGCTTGATGTAAGCCTCAACCTCTTCCTAGGTGCAATGGGCGCCCAAGGTGATATTTTCTTCTATCTATGGTTTGTTAGAAATGTCAATTTTAATGGTAGGAGAGATATTGGCAATATTTCCTTCTTTGAAAGCATCAGGTGAAGAGATGGGATTTCTAAACCAATCGACCTCATCAGGAATGAAGTCTTTAGTTTCCATAGCATATTGGTCATGGGACTATTGCAGGAGGAAGGATGTGCGGTTGTGCATATCGTCCCACAGAAAGTCAAGTTCGATCATAGCTTCCATAATGTCTTCATCGGAATGGAAGATGCGGTGACAGGGGGAAGAGAGACCTCCTGACATGGTAGAGCTACTTGACTCATCATCATGTGAATAAAGGCTCACATGAACAATGTCATGGGGGATGACAAAAGAGTAAGCAGATAAGGGAGCCTAGAATGATCGTTAAAGGGAGGTCAGGCGAAACATCAGGGGAAGTCTCTAAGGGGACTTCCACCAAGGGTGTCATGGATGATGATAGGTAGAAAATGTGGGCTGAAGGCTCCATCATCTTAACATCGGGATGTGGAATGTTAATGGGAGAAGGCATATCCTCTGGTTCTGCTGGTGGAGAAATCACAAACAAGTGAGAGGTGAGCTTGTCATGCTTCACCTCGAATTGGCGGAATGCTTCCAAAGAGGAGCAATACTCTTCAAGGTGGGGACAGAGGTGAGTGTAATATCCATGGAAATCACATAAAGCATAGGGGTGATTGGTGCACAAATTTTTTAGTTTCGGGACTGAATCATGTATAGTGACACAAACCTCACGGATATCGGACTTCAGAAATGTCTCATTGACCATGGACTTAAGGTGAGGCAGATCTGCACAAGTATGGGTGGCGTGACCGAAAACATCACACAAGTCACACTAGATAGTGCATTTTGGTGGTCGAGAGGGGGCAATATTTGTCAGATTTTCCTTGTCTTTGGTTGCCCCATTGCGAGATTTTCCCTTCTTACTCGAAGTGGTCGCAACAGGAGGTGGTTCCTGTTGAGGTGGCTGAAGCACTGTTGCAGCGGGAGAAGTCATGGGGACCGGTTGAACCAGGGTCAAAGCAAGATAAGGTTTTGGTTAGCCAGATAGGGTAGCAGCTAGAGGATCAAGGTACCAGACAGGAATCCCAAGGGTCAGGTTAGGAAGAGAGAGGGTGAACATGACAGGTACCGTGTATATTCCTCGGGGTAGAGCTAGGAATAGTATCTGACCGAAGGGGTAATGGCCAGATGGGATGACTCCTAAATGGAAAAGGCCTCGAGGAACCATTCGAAGAGGGTAGAGAGGCTCATGGATACCAGCTAAAGGGCCAGGAGGACGAGGTCCAGAAGGCTGAATCGAAGGGCTAGAAGTAGGCTAAAAAGGGTGAGGAGGCTTCTGAATAACTGAGGCGGGCCACTTGAGGGCAGCCCAAGACGATTACATCATGCAAACATTCGATGATCTAGGATCAGAGACACGAGGATGAAGACTAGGGAATGTACCAAGCAATGAGATATCTTTGTAGACTCTAGGTGAGACACTGGTCAAAGGATCGACAGTTTACTTATTGGCCACCGAAGAGATGATGGACTCAGGGGAGGTCTAAGACTTCGGTTCGTAATATGTCAACTAGTCAATGGTGAGTATCTTTCCATTATGAGGGAAGGACATCTTGTGGTGAACTGTAGACGGGACAGAATACAATGCATAGGTGTAGCTATGACCCAATAGAATTTTGTAATCTATGGGGACATCAATGACTTCTACATCAACGCAAACAGTCTTGCCCGCAAGAGTAATAGGACAATTACGGAATAGGCCAATGGGCTGAGAGGTGTGGCCATCCCACACTTGAAGAGCGCTCATGGAAGGAGCAAACTTAAGTGATCCCAATTTCTTCCAAACTGAAGCAGACATCACACAGGTGGATACCCCCTCATCAATGATGCACCAGGAAATGTTGGCATTCCGGATCTTGACTGAGATTTGGAAGGTGACGGAAGCAGGGAGAGGAGGATGTTCTGATTGGTCAACATCAAAGAAAGTCAATCAATCGTCAGAAGGATCTACAACACCCATGGCAAATAGTAGAGCCTTTCATTTTGAAGGGCACAATTGGAGGAGTTCCAGCATTGAAATGGCAGCAGGAGATTGTGCCAAATCATCTACTATGCTATACAAATGGGCAGCTTTTCTAGAAGTAGCATTTCGGCAGATTGGTCCCTTAGGGATCTTGGTATGAACCTTCGCCTTAGGCTGAGGTATGTGCAATGGACCATTAGGTGTCGAAAGAGGCTCTATAGAGATTGAAGGAGGTGGCTCAGGGACAGACGTAGTGGGAGGCTTGTTGTACTGATGGGACCAAGTCTAAAGATTGATGTCTACGGTTAGAGGTTGATCAGAGTTCATCATGAGAATCTGGTAATCGAAGGTACCAGATAGAAGAGGTTGAGTGGCCACATGTCCTTCAGGTTTTTGGGTAGCCACAAATCCTTGCTGAGGGAAAGGACTAGTAAGAAAAACGGGTTGACTAGGTGCAGCTCTAAGAGGGATGGAGGGGGAGGCTTGCTGTCCTTGTAATTTTGCTTGAGACTCCCACAACTTCCACATCTATGGTAAAGGAGGACAATCATGTGTGTAATGACCATAAACACCACAACAAGAGCAGGGTTTGTTCATGCGAGCAAGCCTATCCTGCTTGGGTTGAGTGCCCTGTTGCTAGTTAGTAGTGTTAGGAGCATTATTTTGAGGATTAGGTCAAGGATTACCATGAGAAGATCAATTTTGAGTGTCTTTCCTCTTCTCTTTAGAGGGAGGAGGATTAGTCGCACCTTGCTATGCACATACCTACCCCTGAGGGGGTGGTGGCTACTGTTGCGGGGGTTGAGAAGGAAAGGGAGGAGGTGGTGCTAATACTGGAGGAGCTGGAGCAATAGGTTGTGGATACATATAATAAGGAGGTTGGGTAGTGGTAAATAGGAGGTTGGGAAAAAAGAGGAGGCATGTTGTATCCTGGATACGTGCTACTGGGAGGGGGAAAAGTGTTGGAGGTGCTCGCCCCCCCCTGAGGAAAGCCATATCCCATGGGAGGTTGATCATATGGATTATAGAGAGCTCCAATGATACCGTCGGTGGTGTGAGATGCCCTCAGTGTGTTGGCACCACCACGTCTGGGAAGGTCAGGTAGAATGGTATAAACATAACCCAACTGAGCATAGATTAGGTCATATTTTAACACAATTTGGAGAGCGACATCTTCGGTTTTAGGAAAGTGTGATGCGACATCTTTCTTGATAGGTGGCAAGAGAGATCTAAGGAACCAGTCCATGTAGAAATGCTTTTCAAAGGTAGGGGCTCGACATTGGCTCTTTCTTCTCCACCATTCCTAGACATGATCGGATAGGTGGGTCGCAGACGATTGATGGAAAGAAGTCAAAAGTTCGGTACTAGTGTCATAACGGAAGGGAAGCTAGAAGTAAGACGAAAGAGCCTAGGTAAGAGTCACAAAGGTGGTATGAGAGGAAGGAGCCTAATCAACATACCACTTAGAAGCTTCACTTGTAAGCATACATTGGAACAACCGAAGATGGACATAGTCATCAGTAATGGAGTTAGATGAACACCACATGTGGAAATATCGAACATGATTTGTAGGATCTTCTCCAACAAGGCCTTCAAACTTGAGGATGTCGAAAGGGAGCTTAGTCAGCATAGTAGGCCAACTAACATCATGGTGTATAGGGTCATTTATCAACTGGTCAAAATCGGGAAGGCTGAGGCCTACCATGAAGGGGAGCAAGGGCGCAGCAGGGGTAGTGTTCATTGCGGTCCCACTAGTGGTATTCCTAGCGTGAGGTCCGGGGTTACCACCAGCATTAGGTCCTGCACCAGACATGGTGAAGGTGATAAGGGGAGAACCGAAGGCGAAATGAGAAGGAGAACCCAAGGAACCAGAAGAAGAGTCGGAGTGCGGACTTGGTGGACGACTAACTCGAATCATATTCGGAGGAGTAATTCTTCATGCTAGAAACTGAGGATGAAGGCCAAGAGGTCTCTAGGATAAATTCCTTGGTGACGCAATGATGATGACACAAACACAGCGTAAAGGAAAAAGAGACTGACAAGGGAAGGGAGGTGTAGGATCAACTGATTACAATGTTGAAACAAGGGTAGAGAGGTGCAGGATCAATTGATTTCAATGTTTTAGAGTCTTTGCTTCGCGGTGTTAACCAAGCCCTTTTTCACTTAGGGTGTGTGTGCAAAGTGTGTGAATTTTAATTTTTAAACCCAGACATTTGTAGAGAAAAAGAAAAAGTGTGTTGTGTAACTGAAAATAAACCTACAGATAACAGTATATGAAACTGAAATAACAGTAAATAAACAGCTAATAATGTAATAATCTAAACCCAAGGAGGCGGGCCTCTCAACAAGTAGTCTGTAGGTGGGAAAAAAAAACTAGTCAAAACACACCAAAATAGCCAATAGATCTAAGGTCAGGGAGGGATAGGGATCTAAAGATCAAAATCTGTTGGAAAGTGGTGCAGCAAACAACAACAAATTAGAGGAAAAATTGTTGTAAATGAGGTGGCAAAAGGCTATCTCCTGGAGGGAAATGGAGTGAACCCTAGAGGAAAACCAATATAAAGCTAAATGAGGTGATTTGGATGGATAACAAGCCAATATGAAGCGGATCTGAAGGTGAGGTATCAGATCTGAAAAATGGTTGAACGCTCTGAAAATTTTACACAACCTGCAACAGCTAAAACTCTTCCACAAAGTGTAGAGGGTACTGAAGCCCTAGGGGGCTAGGTTCCCACGCAATTGAGTAAAATAGAACAAGTACAGGTCCAAAATGGGTGGAGACAGAGGTCAGAAAACCCTGAACAGAGGCCGAGATAAAACCAGAAAACTTTCAGAAAAACTCCCGTAAAAATTCTAGGTCATAGTTTCTGAACTGTTTTCAGTAGAGGTCGCAGTTTTTGGGCTGAAAAGTGCGTCGTGAGGCTCCAGGTCACAATTTTAGGGCCAAAAAGTGCGACCTACACTTCCGACACTCTCGGCGGCATATTTCAGAAAAAAGTGTCATCTCAGCTGCGGCTAATGTCTGTCACCTATGCAATAGGTCCGAAAACACACAGAAGTTAGAATTTTTACTGTTTTAGGGTTTTATAGCTTAAAAAAAAAAATCAAGAAAAGAAAAAAGAAGAGGCTAAAGAGAAATCCTTAGGTTTGAAGTAGCTAGATATGCAAGGATCAGAAAAATGACAGCGTTTGTAATCGTAAACCCGTGTGGAGTCGCCAGTTGTTAGTATGAATCTTAATTCCAAGCGTACGGAAAAAGACCACTTTAGCTGTGCATAACAAACAACCCTAACAAAAAATATGGTTGCTAATATCCTCAGATCTACAGATAGGTGATCAAGATAAATGCTGCAAAAATCTAGGTCTATGCATATAATGTATACATAAAATAGCCATGATCTCAAACAACCCTATGAGACAATGACATACATACATACATGTATACATGTATATGCACACAAATGCTAGCATCATCACGATCACGGTACAATTACTAGATATCATGAGTTCAAGAATAATAGAAATCTCTTTGTCCATGCACATCATGCACAACATTGGCAAAAAAAGTTTCGAAATTAACCAAGGCATTTGATGCCTCAGTCCATTCACTTTACTGTTCATGTTACCTTTCTCATGACTATCTTTCCCTCATTTATTTACCCTAGTGGACCCAACCAATACAAATTCTTGTCATACCCTTGCCTTCAGCTACCCTTACTTATGCACCATAATTAATCTAAGCCTTACATTATGTGTTGGGTTTCATTCAACTATCCCTAAGCTCCATTAACTTTTCTCCTTCTCGAGAAAATTTCAAAGACCCTAAAAACATAAAAGGACAGAACATGAAACCAAGAAGAAGAAACCATAGAAAACCTATGAAAATACGACATCACAAAATAAGTGCCATGTACATGCACCATGAACCATAAAAACTACAAATTAAGCGCAAAAAATCACAAATATCGAAATAAAAAAACTATTAACAAACGCCATGGTTCAATCACTATGGATCCCATTGCTTCCAAAGGAAAGCTCAACCCAATTCTTCTTTAATATTTCATGGTAGTCTCTTTTTCATGCAATCCCTTGCATCATAGTGTCATAAAAATATAAGTATCTATGTATAAATAAATATAACAATATACTAGTTACCTTACCTTGTTGTGCCAAGCACACTGCCTTGTAACTAAAAACATACATATATTGTTACACCATTTTTTGGTGATCTAACCTATTATCATTAGATGGACCGAAGTACACCATGTAAGACCAATTTTACCCTAAGTAAAATTTCTTTCACTATGAAAATAACTTAGTAAACCACCTTTATTAAGTTGTTTATGGTCTAAACATGAAACCTCATGAGGAAATATTAAATAAATCTATATTTGTTTGATTTTCCTCAAGGAATAATTAGTTAAACAACAATTTAATTAATATTCCTGGTTACATTTAACCCAAAACAAGGAAATTAATTAGATAAATCATCATTTATCTTATTATTTTCTAAAGAATAATTATTTAAACCTTATTTAAATAATATTCTTTGTTAAATATGACTAAATCACCCATAAATAATTAAATAAATCGTTATTTATTTGATTATTATTCAACCACATCCTTAAAATGATAAATAAATTATTTATTTATTTATTATTTACAAATAAAGGGATTTGACCCAAGTCAAATTCCTTTTCCCTACAACAAATATAATAAAATATTCCATAAAAGTTGGATTTTGATTTGGTTAATAATATTTTAATTATGTGCCAATATCTAGACTAACTCAATATTTTGTTATAAATAGAAGGTTTTTCCCATTCATTTACCACCTTTTTTTTCCTAAATATCACTCTCGATCTATTCTTTTGGTCTGACTTTGATCCACCGTCATAGTCATATTTTTCTACCATTTCTTGTTTGGGTTTTCTACACCATCAAGAGAGAGGAATTTTAGATCTGAAGTGATGAGGACTTACAAGAACCCATCCCATTGAGGAGAAATAGTAACACCCTTCTGTGTTTTCCTCCTAGGTGCCATTAATACAAAATTCATTCAACATATTCTTGTCTTGTCTATTGGATGCATTGAGTAAATCCTATTTTTCCTAGGGTTTCGCTGCTCCAAACAGGTCATCATGGTATTTTCGCTATAATTTTTTTTCTACGAAGTTTCAGAAGCTGAAATTTTTAGGGTACGAAGCTGAAAGTCTGGTGTAGCTAAGACCGGTGCTAGGCACATTGCCTGTTTAAGATTTTCAAAGGAATTAGTTGCTTTAGGAGTCCATGAAAATGCATCTTTCTTCAATAATATTGTTAGAGGTTATGCTATTCTCCCATAATTCTTAACAAACTTGCGATAATACCGTGTTAACCTAAGAAATCCTCGCAACTACTTTATTGTCGTGGGGACTTTCCATTCCTTAATGGATTTATTTTTGTTAGGGTCTACTTTAACACCCTTGTGAGATATAATATGACCCATATATTCCACCTCTTGTACTCCAAAGAAACATTTGGATGTTTTTTCATATAATTGTTTCTCCTGCAATAGTTTGAGCACCCTGTCAACATGTTCAACATGATCCTTCCAAGACCTGCTGTAGATTAGTATATCATCAAAAAATACTAGCACAAATTTTCTAAGGAAGGGTTTGAAAATGGAATTCATCAACCCTTGAAATGTAGAAGATGCATTGGTAAGGCCAAAAGGCATGACCAAAAATTCATAATGACCCTCATGAGTTCGAAATGTTGTTTTTGGAATATCTTCGGTCTTCATTCTAATTTGATGATATCCTGAACGAAGATCCAACTTGGTAAAATAAATTGCTCCATGTAATTCATCCAATAATTCATCAATCACAGGAATGGGAAATTTGTCTTTAATGGTGAGCTTATTGAGCTCCCTATAATCTGGACACATTAGCCATGATCCATCCTTCTTGTGTACCAATACTACAGGAGCAGAGAAAGAACTTTGACTGGGTTGAATTATACCCGCCTCTAACATTTCTGCAATCATACGTTCAATTTCGCTCTTTTGGAAGTAAGGATATCTATAAGGCCTGATGTTTGGAGGAACACTTCCTGGGATCAAATGAATAGCATGATCATGATCACGAATAGGTGGGAGTCCTTTGGGAGTTTCAAACACCTTGGAATGATTGTCCAAGACTTGTTGGAGATCTGCAGAAATAGATGATTTTGATGTCAGAACTTCTAGTGAGCATAATTGTGTAATTACGCCTCGTTTTTCTTTCTTTAGAAGCTTTTTCATGACATTAGAGCTTATTATCCTTCCTCGCTTCCCTTCAATAGCCCTTAATTTGACTTCCTTTCCTTTTGAAAAAATTTTCAAGAAAAGTTCTTGAAAATTAAAAGCTACCTTCCCCAAAGATTGTAACCATTGTACTCCTAGTACAACATCAGCACCTCCGATAGGAATGGAAAGCATTGGACTAGTCAATACATATTCCCCCCCATAGTTAGCTTGATATTATGGCATTTTCCAGAGAAATTTATAGTTCCTCCATTTGCAACCATCACTTGACATTCTGGTGCTGGGTATAGGAAACAATTTAATTCCTTGGCTACCTTACAATGAATAAAATTATGGGTGCTACCTGAATCAATCAACACTATTACCTTTTTCTTATTGATTTTTCCTTCTATCTTGAGAGTTTGAGGAGTGGTAATTCCTGCCAGTGCATTACACGATATGGTCAGATTCATTTCTTCCTCTTCTAGGGTTGGTTCTTGGTGTATATCCTCTTCTTATTCATTTTCTTCTTCCTCTTCACAATCTATGTAAAATAATTTCTTCTCAGCACACTTATGACCTTTAGTGTATTTGCTATCACAACTGTAGCAAAGACCTTTTGCTCTTTTTTCTTCCAATTTTTGTGGTATCAACCTTGTAGGTTGTGGAAATCTAGGCGTAGCAACACTTCCTTCTTTATAGAATTGAGTGGTAGGCTTCCTTGTCGCCATTATTTTACATTCAAATTTTCTTTCCAACCTGAATGCCTTCTCCAATGAATCCGGTTCCAAAACACGAACTTCATGTTGGATGTTATCCTTTAAAGTGCCTATGAAGAGATCGATCCTGTGTTCCTATGGAATATCAGTTACCCTTATATTCAATTTTTGGAAGTCCTCAATGTGCTGCCCCACTAAACCCTTTTGTTTGAGATTTATCAATTGGCTAAAGAAGGTGTTGCTCTTTGTATCCTCATAATGTACTATCATTTCTTCCGTAAAAATTGACCAAGTGACAATTTTTTTACGGGAGCAAAGCCATCGATACCATACAAATGTATTTTGTTCTAAATGTAAAGTTGCAATGCGTACCTTTTGTGTGTTTTGCACATTATGGAGATCAAAATATTGCTCCATCTGTAGTATCCATGTTACAAGATCCTTTCCATCAAACTTCCTCATATCCATTTGTGGAATATGGTGGTTCTTCCCGCCAACATTAGAGTTTATGAAATCATGATTAACATTTATTTTGTTCTCATCATGAGGTTCTTCTACTATCTTTTCACCATTAGGAAACATTTCTTGTATCAACTTTGTCAAACCTTCAATGTTTGTTTTTAGATCATTCTTCATGTTTTCCATGTTGTATTTCATGTCATCCATCTTAGCTTCCATGCCAGCTTCCATGCCATCCATATTAGCTTCCACGCCATCCATCTTAGCTTGCACGCCATCCATGTTAGCTTCCACGCCCTTCTTCAAAACTTCCATTTCATTTTTTGTTGCTCTTTGCGAGAGTGAAATTTGTTGCACTTGCTCTTGTAATTTTGATATATCATGTCGCAATTCTTCATCTTCATGAGTCATAGTAGAGCCTTCTGAAAGCTTAATGGGTGTTGAATTATTTTTACGGGACATCTTTTAGAACCCAATACTGATATCTATTCTACAATATTCCCTTGGAATCAATTCAAATTGATTCTTCAAACAAGACTTATGAAATTCGGAAAAAAAAATACACACCTTTTTCTTGCTTTTGAGGAGCTCGATATTGAAATTGGATTATCTTTGCGATTGCAGCACATCAATATTTGATTTTTGGTACCAATGTAGCCCTCTAAATTATCTTTTGAGTGCCATAGGTCTGACCTGATTTGGATTCTCCAAGACAAAGTTGTGTCCAATCTCCCACAATGACCTAATTATGGATTGGTTCAGTAGAGTGAACTTGTACGACTTGCCACGTGTCACTATTTCATCCTTTGTCTCTGAAATTGATATCCAAGAAAATATAGTCCGTGTACGTATGAAAATTTTTTATAGCACTCCAATCCGATGTCCAGAGAGAGAGTTATTAAATGTTTCCCATGATCACCTCTTTGAGATGAAATTCAGGAGCTTGAAAAAGCACTACCTTCCAGAGATCATATCTCCAAAAATATTGCAAACCAAGCTCTAAAATTTTTTGAAGAATTTCTTCAGGATTTCAACTTCACACCATAAGAATTTCAGATTCTGAACCTTCGTAGAAACAAATTTATAGCGCAAATTCCATGATGACCTGTTTAGGAGCCTGAAAAAAGACCTAACTTCCACAGATCATATCTCTGAAAATATTGCGAACCAAGATCTGAAAGTTTTAGAAAATATTCCTCAGGCTTTCAACTTCATACCCTAAACATTTCAGCTTCTGAAACTTCGTAGAAAAAAATCTATAGCGCAAATGCCACGATGACCTGTTTGGAGCAGCGAAACCCTAGAATCCAAACATGTGATACCGAATGTTGTGTAACCAGTTCCAAAAATAGAAGAAAAGAGATATCAACGCCTTAGAAATGAGCCACTTTGAGGGCGCAATCTCCAATACATTACATAAATGAAAAATTCTTGGATGATGCAATTTACAAAACCTCATTTCTCTATACAGGAGTCCATGGGGCCATAATGTAATCCTAGTGGGCCACAATGTAATCCTAGCCGACCTAACAATAATAATTTAAGGGAACAATAATAAAAAAATAGGGGTTACAAGGGTACAATAATAACAATAAGGGGGTTACACTAACAACAATAAGGGACTATACTAGTAATATAGGGACCTAACAGTCATTTTATGGCAAGGTCATCCATGATCATTCTTGTGCAGAAATGATTTCTTATGAAGGTGAATGGAATGAAGGGGTTCCTGGTTTCATAAGGAATCAAGTGGGAAGAATAGCCCTAACAGGTCTACGAGGTTAGTATCATGTGGATATGAATTGATATTATGTGCTTATACTTTGCCTATGTTTGTGTTATGGACATGTAATGATAAATGATAGATCAAATTAATGAAAGAAGTTTGATATATGGCATGTTGAGACAAGCATGAATAAGTGGAAAGACACTCGAAGTATAGTTGTTTAGTAGATACAATGTGGTCTCTAGATGTGTGGTACTATTGTTGTGTATCTGTTGTACATGTTGTACCTATAGTGTTGTGTGCATGATGAAAATGTGGTGTTTTGTACATATAATGTTGTTTACATGTTATATAGAAATGCTATGTTGATCCAAGTGGATATTGGTGGCTAGTTGTCTATTCCACCTTGATATCTAGTTAGTTTCATCAGCTTCCTTGTTTACATTGGCATTTACTATTTTTAGAAAAATTTTAGGTCCTAGACTTCTAGAGTAGTTTTGACCCCATAAATGGTGTTTTTTTAGGTCTAGAGTAGGCATGTAGCCATAGTCCTACAAATAATCATGTATTACTTAGAGACATATTTCCAATGAGGTATCGTACACGCCAAACAAAGATAATACGACCAAGTTATGACCCCCATAAGTTGCCTTGCCAACTAACCCCAACGGGGACGATAAAATCTTAGCATTCCATCTCCTCATGTTAGGATTTTGGTTTTTTAGGGTTTTCCCTTATTTTTCAATAATAAAAATTCACTTGAACCTCATTGTAACATATTTCAAAGGCATGTATCCACCACATCTCTTCTTAAAGATAAGCTATGATCGACCGAGCTAGTTTGTTTCCATTTTGTATGTAAGCATATTTAAATTCTTTGATATTAATAAAATGAAGTCTTATTTTTTCTGAATCTTTGTATTTGATGTTATATCTTTATTTTATTGTGTTCCTTTTTAAGTTTAGATTAGTGGTATCATATCAATCTTCACTTTCTCTATTTTTCTTTGCATGTCTCGAATGCCCTTAGGATATAAGGAGGTCAATTTACATAGATTCAACATTTTACAAGGTGAAATATGCATGGAAATATAGCTTTGTGATCTGTTGTAAGCTAGTTAAACTTCTTCAATGAGATATTCCTCCTACATTCACCTTAACGAGAGAATAGGTTTGTGTCATAACTCAAGAGGGTTACATGCCATGCTTTAAACAATATTAATCTTAGAACATTAAAGCTAATTATAGTTATGAGTCACAAAAATAATATGAATGTGGACAAATATATAAATTGATCACATCATTAATGAACTAAGTAATCATTAGTACAAACTAGATATTAATTCAACTCATAGCATATAAGATAACCTTCAAATAATGAGTATGGTAGAAGCCTTCACAATTAAAGAATTCCTTACTAGCATAAATACATAAGATAAATTGTCAATCTTGAGCATAACACTAAACTCAGGAATACAATCATGAATATACATGACTATACATCAGTCAACAACATAAAAAATACTATCATAATCCATAATATAAAGGTGCATAAACCATTATAATTATCTAATTGTGTTAAGATATATGGAAACTAAAGGAGGGACTTCCACTCTCCATCCAAACATAGGCTAGATACACTAGAATTTCTGTTTCAGTTAAACACCCCTCAGCCAGATCAAGAGTCTAAGGCGATTCTTTCATAAGAGAAATTTATACCCAGGGTTTGGTAGACACTTAAGAGATAGATTCCATTGTCCATTTGGTTTCAAAACATAATTCACAAGGAATATAACCCAAAATTTCTCAACTATGTATCTCAAGTTTAAGTCTCTGGAGTAGTGGTTTATAACTTGTATTTTAGAGGCCATATATGCAGCTGAAATACCACCTCACATTTTGTTTCTAATTCTCCACAACTCCACGTGCTTCATATTCAGTGGTGAGTTTCTTGCACATTATAGAGAGAGAGAGAGAGAGAGAGAGAGAGAGAGAGAGATCCAACAAAAGAAAAAAACATGAAGAACACGAGAGAGAGAGAGAGGGGTTGGGGGGGGGGGGAAGAGAGAGAGTAAAAATAACATGAAACTTGGAGAGTGCTCGAGCAAACATCAAAATGAGAGAGAGATTATCTTCATGTCTTCTATAGGGTGAAATATTTTCTCTCCTTTATTTTCTGAAAGGTTGTTTTAGTTATCTCGTTGGTCCTCAGGGGGAAGGTGAATTGGTAATATATGTTCTTCCATTCCTACAATCTAATATCATAATGTTTTTCATCTAGTATTCTCTACCCCAACCCCATCACATAACAAAATATGTTACATAGTGTGACTGGCGTCCAACTCGTGTCTCATTATTGATTTAATTTAGTTAAGTTTATGGCTTTGAATGCATGCAAGAAGCTATCTCTCAAACTAAGGATTTGTAAGGTTTTCCTTATTTTGGTTTTCCATGTTGGTATTCTAGTCACATTTAACATCACAAAAAGTAGAGGGGGGATGAGGGATGTCCCATTAAATGAAAATTGTCTGTAGTATTCTATAAACATGGATTATAAACAAAAATTGAGCTTTACATTTATAACTATTACATGAACAATATAAATGATTTCCAAATTCATGTGATGGATTTCCATGTAGTGTACATGTTCTAACTACCTATAAATTGTACCACATTCTAGCACATTCCTTCCTAGTTGTGTGTTGCTCCTCAAGGTGTCCACTAGGAACAAGTGTAGCTCATTACCCTTGCGGAAAACACTGTTGGGATGTATTAATCACTATTAAGTGACTAAAACAGTACACATAAATTATCAATCTAGGATGTTTTTTATTTTAATGAGAGTTGCACTGGGCCAATACACCCAACTAGAAGCAATTCCAAATAAAAGAAATCATTGCTAAAGTAAATTTTGGAAGTAAATCACTCATGTAAAAATAAAATAACATACAATATTGTAATGATACTTCAATTAATCTCTTCTAGAATACCACACAACAATTATCCCGCTAGACCTGTCTCTAATCTCATATGTGTACCAACATACAAAATATTGAAATTGAAGTAGATATATTCACAGCTGAAACAATAGCAAAAAGACCTATACTAATACATAAACCAAATTACAAACACATATACGCAACTAACGTAATCACTACAATCCCTACTAAAGAGGAGGGCCCTTCTTCCCTAGCACCGCATATGTAGAGAAATAATTTAGCAAAAACTAAATGAGATAATGCATGTAACAACAACACAATATTTTTGTATTATGATGATTGAAAGTTACAGAGTCAAGATAATGATCTCCTCTTTCCTCTCTTTCTGTTTTGTGTCCTTTAAATATACAAGATACAAAAGGGAAATTTCCAACCAACTGATTACAAAATCTAAGAGATCTTTCCACCATGATTCAGTTGTAACAAGTCGAATCTTATTATTTCAATTGAGGAAATTTGGAAAACGGCCACAACAGAAAATCTGCAAATATGTCCTTCAAATAACCTTGTGTTTATCCCAATGAAGACTGAATTTTGGAAAAATTTTCATGGAAAAACTATTTTGGTCCATTCTACACAAAACCCATGTTTTGGATTTTCAATATTCTTCTTCATTTGTTCGGAATGTCCAACGCAAAAATATCGCTTGTTATTCCATCCAATTCTTAGTTGGAATATTTAAATATGAAATGAAGATCGGATGTGCATTCTAAAAGATATATCGGAGGCCAAAATCATGAGTTATAACAAATTAATTTAAATAAACGATCATTTACAAAATAATTCATAATAATATTCAATTTATTAAAAATAAAATAGAATAAATATTACTTATCCATAAGAGAATAAATAATTATAAAATGGGATTAAATGATAAATTATTATAAATAATATGATAAAAGAATGGTAGGAATGGATGAAATATATGTTAAGAAATGGTAGTAAGAATGACAATTTAGCGACCCAACAAACGCCAACCACATTTTTTATCCCAATGAGTATGTACATGACTCTTTTAAAACCATATCATTGAGGTTGCACCTTCTTGGAAATCACACACCTTCCAAGTTCAAGCATCCATTTCTTTTCTTCGTCGATCCCTCAATTTATCCCTTCCATGGAAATGATTTCTTGCAAATAAAATTTTTTGACGATGTCTTACATAGTATCCAACTTTCTTTCTCTAATAAAAAAAAATATCATAACATAACTCATTGCCATCAATGGATATGCCATGGTTCTAGTATCACCACAATGGTTAGTCCCTAGTGCCTTTGGCTCCACTACACTCTTTCCATGCTACTGTGATATTACTTACAATAAGTATCATGTATCGTTTCTAGATAGTTCACCATCTCACCTATATCACAAGAATACAATTCTCATGCTATTAATCATAATAATTCTAAATCAAATTAGACCGTAATTCCAACAAGTAATTCTTTAAACTAATCTAAATATAATTCCATTCCTTCCTTGTTTCCATAAATATAATTTCATTTCAATGTCTACATTGTGCATACCCTTTTGTGCTCAAATCCTTGTTTGTGTGTAAATTTTCTTCTACCATTAGTTACTCAAACTTCCAATCCAAATGCACCTCGATTCTTTACAGTCTACATATCAAAGGGTTTTCTTTCATCGTCACCCATCAATTACTCAAACTTCGGATCCCAAGAAGCTCCCATTCTAGGTAGTATATTTAGGCACACATTTTTCTTCATGGGGTTACTATTAGAGTATTATATCCAAGTTCCTTTATGGAATGTTATATTATATTTCCCATGGGGTCTTATAGCCAACTGCCTTCTCTCATGCTACACCACATTACTCATGGAGTCTTATGGTGAAGGTGATTTTTATGACTTGCTCCATTCAGTATAAAATATGTGGGAGGGTGGAAATTCCACCAAAACGGTCTTGTTCCTTGTTTTTATCCTCCATAATACAAATTATGTCACGACATTTAGTTCCGAGGAGATATATTCAAAATTTTTAAATTATATATATTTTTCACATCTTTGCTTCCTTTAGCATTCATATCTCATAAACATGAGACTTTTAGTAATTTTTTTAGGATCCCATGAAAGTGGTGATATTATATCATGGTGGATTCTCTCTAATACCCCATTACATCATTTTACCTACAATATGATCTTTAATTCAACCAAATATTTCTCACATATCATACATACAACCTTTTCATCTCAAAAAATCGCAACATATTGAAGTGAACTCGCATTTATAAAACTCATCATAATTTTATCACTCTAATTGAATTCAAAAAATTGAAATAAAATTATCATTGCATTGTATAAAGGCATCAAATTCATTCTAATAATTTCATAACAAAATGAAAAAAAAAATCCATCATCCCAAAGAGCAAGAACTGAGAGATGTGTATCTTTAAATTCATGAGCAATTTAATGTCCACTTTGTCTTGCATGTATTACAAAATTCCTATAGATATTTCCACACTGAAAGCTTCTTTCATTAACCATACTCCTTAGGTGTCCATGCAATATATGATTTAATTTAGAAACAAAATATACCAATTAAGTTGATGAGAATTCCTACCTAATTCCTTTCCTTTACCTTTTTACCTTTGTTTGTGGATTTTCTTAATTACTTAAATACCATTACAATCATTCTAAGCTAAATTATTTTCAAGGATTCCAAATGTATTTTAGAGTACCTGTTGTTGCAACATTAAATAGTCCCTAAAATTATCTCAACCTCACATATTAGTGATAACTTTATCAATTCAGATACTTACAACTTTCAATGAAATTTTGTAAAAGGGAATTTGAATTGTGTATCAAATGTAAATATTTAAGCAATGTCATCATTCATATACCCAAACATATGCATAAACATTATGTCATGCATGTTCCATACAATCACACATTCCATGTTCTTCATATGTTGTTATTTTTAGAGCTAATTTCCAACCTCTCTCTTATTTTCAATTATTCATGTGACTAGCCTCATAAGAACAAGAATGTGTAATTTGATAATTGTAGTGAACAATGCCAGATCAATTTCTCATAGTTTCCTCATGGATATTCCATGTGACTTGTAATCCATTAGGTAACCTCATTTCATTACCTATTGGAGCATTGTTTTTCGGTAACAAGTTTTAGGGATCTATGCAGAGGAGCATCATGTAAGAGGGTACCGTGAACTAAGGCCAACCATTGGATAACATGTGGAAGTGTGAAGAAATAAGGAAAGTCAGTATGATATTTTTGTAGGTACTCACTCATAGAAATATTTACTAGCCCATAGTAGTGTTTTCTAGCTTGTAGTAATAATTTACTAGTGAGGGGTTTTGGATTGGTTTGGGTACAACTGTAAATATATAAATAGATTAAGGACAAGGGGTAAGATATATATTCAAATTAATACATAGTCTCACTTGTCATGAAAAATGATTTGCTAAGGTTGGTGAGCCAAAATGGAATTGATGGTAACGGAGGATTTGCATTGATACTCAAAGATCGAGTTTTGGCTCATTTTTTTTTCTTGTGCAATATTTAATGGGTAGTTTTTATTTCATCATATTGTTACTTTAAATTGTATGTGTTAGCACTTTCCTAGATCTCTCAAGCTCAGAAGAGTCCAACAAAGGTAACTATAAACCAAGCTTAGCTAAGAGGGCTGGATCAAATTAGGTTTTAGGCTAAGTATAGTAGCATAGGGGTTTTGATTGGTTGATTTGGGTGCTCGATGAATGAATTAGGTCAAAGAGGTAACTAGGTTAGGGAAAATAAGATCAGAATTGCACACATCTAATGGGGCAACGTAGGTAAGCACTCTAACACTTTAGGGTGTCACGGTGAGACAGATGAAACTCGTGAGGTGCTAAAAAGAGAATGTTAGTGCATTAATTCCTTTTAAACTGAAGAAACTAAAAAAAATATGGTGATTCTCCCAAAACAGAGCATGAAAGATGCATTTTTTCTATCAAACTTGACAGATCAACATATCATAGAACTTGAATAAACATGGAAAGTAAAAAACATTCATACATATGAAACTGAATAAGAAGCTATGTCAAAGAAAAATACCACATGAATCCAAAAATAATATTTGCAACTCATCCAATTGAGCCTACCAAAATCTGAACACACTAGTGCCTCTAATCAAAACAACAACATCCAACCTGTGAAATGAGTCAAGAAGTGAAATATGTAGACATGAAACAACATCTCCCAACCTCAGGGGTTGAACCCCTGAGTTGTGGGGTTGATCCACCAAAGTCTGAATTGAAACATAGAATGTATGGTGGTCAAACTCACTCATCCCTAAATTTAGTGAAACTAATTCACTCATCCTCTCAAAGAGTTTTACCTAATGTATTTACTCCTAGGTAACTCAAAAACATAATTATTACATCTACATCCATGAATTACATTAGTAAAAACTTATAGATTCTATCATCAACTAAGAAAAACTAAAAAACTGGAGAACATCAGGAAACTGGCAGAAGTGCAGCACCTACAAGGCGTGAAGCAAAAGCGCAACACCAACTTCAAGGTGAGTTTTGGATGCCTTCCAAAAGTCAAAATTGAGCTCACAATAGCTCATTGGAAATCCTATCACGTATAGTTTCCAAATGTGTGCTTGGTTTCCAAAATTGACCATATTTAGCCCTCTAAAACTTCGATCTCCCAAGACTAGTCAAAAGCGTGGCACCAGGCTCAAAATGAGGGCAGAAACATGATTTTTTGGAAGTTTTTCGCCATTTCTCCGTGTCAGAATGTCACAATTTGATGTGCCAAAAGTTAAAATTTGATTTTGAGGGCCTTATGAATCCAATGGTGGTGACCATTTGTCATTTGGAGGTTCCAATAAAAAGTGCAACACCCTAGGAAAAAGCGCAATGCCCTTGGAAAAAGTGCAACGCCGTTGGAAAAAGCGCAACTCCATATTCTAACTCACTTTTGGATGACGGAAAAAGTGCAACGCCCTTGGAAAAAGTGCAAATCCATATTCTAACTCACTTTTGGATGACTTCTTGAACTCGAAATTAATCTCATGATAGCTCGTTGGAAATGTCTCTCTGTGAGATACACAATCGACCTATGAAGCACTGAAAATGATCAAGTATATCTCCTCAAAAATCAATTTTCCTAAGACTCGTCAAAAAGTGCATAATGGGGGTTTTGTAGGTCACTTTCTAAGGGCTTTCTGAACTCCAAAATGAACTTGTGATAGTCTCATGGAAATATATGGATGTATAGTTATCATTGGACTCATCAATAAAGTCATTTGGACATTACATGATGGATACAAATTGATTTTTCCAAGACTACTCCAGAAATGCAGCAACTCTCCTCTAGAAACTATATTTTTATCTTTCCTCCCAAACCATAACACGTGTGTAAAAATTGAAGCATTTATTTCTTCCTTGGTATATTATTAACAAAAACCTCTTTCATGTTTGTGAAATTCCTCTCTATTTAATCATAAATATACTTTGAAGAAAAAGTGACCCTATGTGTGGCAAATGATTTGTCCCTTGGAATAGCTTCTTGAAAAATGGTGGAGACATGATGTTTCTAAGCTGGAATGGCCTCATACTTTCTGATATGAGCTCCATTATGAATCTTATGCTCAGATGTCTTTGATTCCATAACAAACCCTAGCTCAATGGGAGAGGAAATTAGGGTTTAGTATAGGAAAAACATGAGATTTGGGAAATTTATAATAATGAATGGAAATAAAGGGGATTTGGGGCTTCTAAATTTTTATGAAAATATTTGGAGGTAGGTAGGGATGTTAGGAAGTAGGGGAAAGTGGAATTTCAAGGATTGAGTGAAGGGAAGGGGTCAAAAAGTGAAAAACATAGGTCTAGTGTGGAAAAGTGTCAAATTGTAACAATAGGCTAGGGCTTATGAAAAAATGATGATTTTGAGGGATAAGAGTGATGGGAAGTGTTTAGGAAGGTATATTAAGGATAGGGGAAAGTGTAAGAGCATCACGATACAATTTTTGTTGATGATTTAAACATCTAAGGCATGGAACCAAGAAAAATTCCCTCAAAACCCTAGGAGTGGAAAATGAGCTTTCCAAGCACAACTTAGAGGCATTTATGGTAAACATAAAACCACTTATTTGGAAATGATAGTTTGGAACCTGAAATTGTTGAAGACCTTTGCCTATTACTAATTAAAAAGATGAATTTGATGGTGAAATGACTAATTTTTATGATTTTGACCCTATGAACTAATAATGGCACAACATGGAAGAATGAGTTGAATGATGACAATGGCGAAGCTCTCAATAATGAATGAAGTGACCATGATGATGTCCATTGACCATGGAGGTGAAAGGAGTAGTATTGATCTCAATACCTTAATGATTGAGAAAATTTTTGCATGATGACCTAATGGAATGAAAAAATTTTTAGAATGGAACCCTAATATGATGTGAAAATAAATATTTTGATCACTCTTGGAAGGATGAAAATACTAACACTAAGAGTATGCATGATTGAATTATTGGGAAGAATTAGGGTATTCCTTTTTTTCTTAATAGCAATGCTTAACAATAAGTTGGATATGAGTAACTATAGCTTAGTTTCCTTGACTCCTTCATCAATATATAACTTTTGAGTTTAGTAGATTTCCCCCTTGATTCTTCAAGTGGTTGGTGTCTTAAGAAGTTTTGTTGGGAAATTCTCTTGAACCGTGTCTTCCCCTATGCACCAAAAAATGGTTTTGTTGTAAAGACTTAGATATTTAAGTGAGGCGGGTGTAAATACAGATAAAGGAAGAGATACAATAGTGGTTGGAGATGAAAGAGTAGGAGTTCATTGTAGAACAAGCTAGAAATCAACGAATGAGTCCTTAAAAATGGATATAAAGTCCTAGGTTTGAATGGATTTCCATGAAATATTATTTGTTGAGTTTCTCATCATTTTGGCCTAGTGGTTACAAAGGTTACCACACTAGCATGTCACTTGCTTCCTATTGTGGGGCGTAGTTGGACCCCAAAATTGATCTAGAGGGTGAACTATGTAAGTAACAAGGTTTCTCACATAAATAATTTTTGGTTGAATAGTGTGTTTGAAGGTTATATTATTGAATATTTTGTGGGAGGTTTTGTCATACAATCCAATGAGGAAGATATATAAGATCCTTGTTTATATGGATAAAAATGTTGTTGCGTGATAAATGGGTTATGCCATTGATGGATAAATTTATTTTTGTGTGATGGGGAGAGTGGGGGCTCACCAAAAGATGCCTTGAGGGGAAAAAAAGGTATGGGATGTAGTAAAAGAATAGGTGAAGACGAAATAATCTAAATATTCTTAGGAATAATAGGGAAAGAAGGGAGGAATATTTGAGAAGAGTAAGAGAATACACATTGAACCTAGAAGGAAGCTCCATAGAGGAGGTGAGAAAAATGCTATGCAATGATAGAAGATTTTTGGCATAGTTGTGCTATAAAGAAGAGGCATTCATCAAAATGTGAGCCTATAATACGAGGAGGAAACACATTAATGAATTTTGGGAACATTGGGAGGTAGTAAGATGAAATCAGAGTAGGCTAGTGGTCCTATGAAATATCACTCAAAAAGGTAATGAAAGATCACATAACCTAACTAAGGAAGAAAAACGTAAGCCTAGAGAAGGACATGAATATGCAATGTATCACAGTGAATTTTCTTAGGCCATAACTTGTGCCTAACCCATTACCCCATATACATCTGCAACTCACCATGAAGTCAGTCTAACAATTTGCTACATGCATTATTAATACATGCAAGATGTAAAGATAGTAGTGAAAACAATCAAAGTAGTGGGAAGGAGGTATCCAATGTATCAAAGATACAATGAGGAGGAATATCAGTAGGAAATACCATACAATACATAATGGAAGGTTTTTATCTAAACTTGAGAATGCATATTTTTCATGTTTCTAGGATAGAAGATCCAAAACAACATTTGTTTGTTTGTGAGTTTGTATTGACTAGAAATCTTCAACTCCTATAGATATCATATTCTAGGGGCATCCAGAATTGAGAGGTGTGGAGAGGCATCAATTGGCACACTGTAGTGAATAACCATAATAAGAAACGTGTGTAATTCATTTCCTTCATTGTCTAGTTTGTGCAATTAGTTACATATAGTAGGTGCTAGAGAAGAGGGAATATGCTCTAGGTACAAAAAAATTGTTATCCTTTTTCATTTTAGAGTAATTTTTGAAAGCTTACGAGCTATTTCATTCAAAAGGGAGATAGTAGGAATAATGAGCTTGTGCATCCCATGTATCATTATTGAGAGGACTAGAGATATTGCAAAGAATGTATGACAATAAGAATTTGGAATTTTTTTTGAAATAAATGAAATTTTTTTTGGTAGTTTCCTATATCTAACTAATCAAGATATATAATGAAGTTAACACAAAAATGTCATATCTTGAGATTTGTACCAAAAATGTCCTAACATGAAATTTGTACCAAATTACATTAAAGACAAACATATCATAACCACATATCTAAACTTTAGATGTGATACCATGTGAAGTAAAAGATATGAGAGAAAAACAAAGCATAAAATAAAATAGAGTGATGAAGAAAGTACACAATAATATAAATATTAGATTTTAATTTTATGGACAAAATACATTTACAAAAGAAAAGAAAGATTGTTGTTAGTTTTACTCCGAGTAAAACCAAGATTTACAGAGCTCGTATGGAAACTATACACAATAAAAACAATATTTTACTTCCAGCGTGAACAATAGTTGAGCAATTCAAATATGTATCGTTCAGTAAATTTTATCTACTACACAATTCAATAGTGCAGCTGTCTGGGCGTTCACAAACCCAAATCCGCACTCTGTGAAGTAAGGGTGTATCCAATGAGTTCAATAGCCCTTGATACATGCAACAAAGAAAAGAAAAAGAAATATCACATTAATAATTATAAGTGCTTTAGCACCTAACCAGAACAATAGAAGCACCAGAGATTCAAGGATCGAATAAGATAACTACTCAAACGCTATGTCACACGGTGAAGCCGAGCCGAGTTGTTATTGACAAAGGAACGGAGGGACAGGGAAATGAAACAAAGGGATGATTCGTGAGCACGCCATTCAAAATATTTTAATGGAGAATGTTTATATATATATAAACGTTATAATAATGGAGAATGTAGAAACAGTTTTCACGTTCACGTTATTTTTTTTCAAGTAAAAAGGTTATTAAAATATCAGCAAGATTGTTGGACCTCTTGTTTGCTAAGCCATTTCTTATTAATTTTTTATTTCCAAATTTAAATATTATAAAAAATATATAAGTTAATATATATTTAAATTTAATAAAATAATTAAATGTAGATAGAATAAAATTTAAAAACTTAATATGTAAAATTTAATTTCTAAAAAATAATTCAAAACTTTTTAGTAAAATTAATTAAAACAAAGTCCCATAACAATCTTATAACTATGTGAGTGAGTTCAAGTAAACCATAGTTAATTTTATATATTAATACATATATTTTTATTATAATACTAGAGTGATTTTTAAGTGTTATTTTTGGAATTCTTAGTTGATTTTTTATTCGAATTTAGAGGAAAAAATTATGGTCAATTTTTTACTCTGTATTCATGCTATTGAAATTAGTTTTTTTCTAAGTATATGAATTCAACATGCTGAACTACTTTATTGTAAAGAGTTCACTCCAAATTTATAATTTCAATGAATTCTTGCCCAATTCTAAACTAATTAAATCATAAAATAAACTCCAAAACTAATTTTCAACTAACTCTACACATATCATATATTAATTACTTATATGTAAGTAACATATAATTATTATAATTATTATATAACTAACAAAAATTAAAATTAAAATATGTATACAATTTATACATTATATTGTATTATATCTCTTAACAATATGTATAAGTATTTAGTTATAATATTAGTATTAATATATTTTTTTTATTAATATTAATATATTAATTTTAATATTTAGTTAATATAAATATATAAATATAAATATATATATTTAAATATAATCTTAATAGTATTATTATTATTATTTCCAAATATATTGTTAATTACTTATTTCATTATTTTTATAATTTTAATTTCTTATTAATTTTCTCATTTTTTGTGAATCTCCCTTATGTGATTCATAATTTTTACTATTCTTAATTTTTTTTAAGATTATTTCATCCTATTAGTTATTAATCATTATTATTATTTCCATTCTTATACTCTTTAGATTATTTCATCTTATTAGTTATTAACTATTATTATTATTTGTATAAAAAATTATGTTGAATTTTTTACCTAATTATAGTATTTATTTTGTTTTTATTATTTTATTTATTTTTAATGGACTTTTGCTTATGATTTTGTTGTTTTTCTTCTAATAGCTACTTCATTTGAATTTTGACCTTATCAATGAAATCACAATTCAAGTGTCCTCTAGGGTTCTGAGGGTGTTGAATATTTATATGTAGTCAAAAAATCATCTTAAACAACACAAATCAAGATTTGATCACAAATGTTTTGGCATTCTAAAAAAATCGACTGAAAACTCCAAAACTTCATACTCAAAGACAACTCCTTTTATTTTTCTCCTAAGAGTCTTTTGCTTTTGATTTTTATTATTTTACTAATTTTCTTCTAAAAATTACTTCATTTGAATTTTGGCCCTATCATTTAGTTCTCAAGACTCCTCCCTATTTATACATATTCTCTTGATCTTTTTATTATCTTATTATTTTTCTTCTAAAAATGACTTCATTTCACTTTTGACTTTATAATTTAGTTCCCAAGACTCCTCCCTATTTATACACCTTGTTGGATTTGATTATCTTCAACCTTTTATCCTCACCATGAACCACATTGGTTGATTCAAAATGCATCTACCCTAAAATATACATGTGATTGATCCATAAGAGCTATTTCCATAAACATTATAAATCAGAAAAGCTTGAATTCAAAAATTAAGTTCAAGAATTTTGTTTCTATGTAAAAAATAAATAAATAAAAATAAAAAGAAAAAAAATTAAAAATTTTAGCTCGGTACTTAGGGTCCAGGGTCCATTTTCATCTGGGACAACTCCTCTAGCACTAGTCCCATCTCCCACAAAATTTTCAAGCAAGAGGGTTTCAAAAAGTACCCCAATTTGTAATCCACTCACAAGCTAGAGATAAGTACCACGAGGAAGCCTTCCACTTATATATATATATATATATATATATAGATATATATATATATATGGGAATAATGGGAACCACTCATATATATATATATATATATATATATATATGAATAACAGGAAAACCACATCTTTGTGTTCCACACTCATATGTCATATAGCCAATATGAATTTCTTTATATGATCATTGGGTGAATCTTTCCTATGTGAATCAAAATTCACTGAATGATGAGAATATTTGGGCAATGCAATACCATACTAGGCTAGTCACTATCTATTGGCCATGTTTATGTTCACAAGATTTCCTAGATGATTTGTTAAAGTTTGAGGTGGAGAGTCTTACGAAGAAGAGTGGGATTTGGGAGATTCACTAGATGGTGAGTGTGGGGATTGAGACATAGAATAAAGTGGAGACAATGGAGGTCCTAATCCACTTTCAATATGGTTTTCTAATCATTCATTGATAAATTTCTTAGTACTCTTTAGGGGATCCAAGAATAATAATTTGAGGTGTTATTTTGAAAGGTTTTAGATATTATATAGTTAAGCTCTATCTATTTTTCCTAGCCCTCCAAGAATATTTCATGGGGAGTATCTCGCAATCACATGAAATAGAAAAGGTGATCCATCAACTATTTTAGATAAAATGAGCAATTTGAGGATTTCTAATTCTAGGAGCATGATCAAGAGATATTCTGATTAGGATATTGTAAAAATATGAGTAAAATGGGATTATCTTGTGACAAGTGGGACAAGTTCCTAGCTTGAAGGGTACCTCCAGACCCATATTGGTCAAAACTTGCTATATAACAAAAATCTTGATTGTTGGGAAACTATTTGACAAAAATTGTAGATATGGAGATGGACACATCTCCAAATTCATAATGAAAACATATGAATGAGAAGAAATATTATTTTATTTTATTATCAACAATATATATATATATAGTGATTTGAGTGGTCAAGTTCCAGTGCCAAGTAGTGGTTGATTTTGTGGTTGGAGAAGGCTATATATATATATATATATATATATATATATATATATTTATTTATTTATTTTTTATTTTTTATTTCAGTGGTCAAGTTCTAGTACCAAGTGGTGGTTGAGTTTCTAGTTCTAGGGGTAGGTGGAAGAAAGATGCCATGACTAGATAACATCAAGGGTGAAACTTCAATTTGTGCCACATAAAAGTATGGTCTCAATATGAATCTTAGTCATTGGATCACATAAATTCGAGACATCAAATCCATCATGGGGGCAACTTCATTTTATCCTACATGCAAGTTATAACCAAATGGGTGATTTGGGTCATTGGTAGTCAGATCCATCACTATTTTAACTTCATTTTATCCCCCATGCAAGTTGAAGCACAGTGATTGATTGATATGATTCATTGACGGGAAATGATCATGACCATAAGATTCACTAGGGGTGCAATTTCATTTTATCCCTCATGCTTGATGGAGCCTCATGGGTGATCTAGGTTGTTGATGGGGAATGATCATACCATCAAATACATAGGAGGTGCAAATTAATTTTATTATCAGCACTTGTTTGAGCATGATATGGATCAAGGTTACCAAATCAAAATGATTTCATCCATTAGATCCATTAGTGATATAACTTCACTTTCTTTCCAAAACATGTTTAAACATGAATTTCTATTATTATTTTTATTCTAGATCCTTGAATTCCTATGGTTGATGAAGGTAGTGGCAAGTTAGATACCTAAGCTATAATTTGAACAAGTATTCTCTTCATTGAGGACCTTGTATTGTTTACTAATGTTTGATTCATCCAAAAATCAATTTGGGAATTATATAGCGTCTTCAAGGACATGGGCATGTTTTAATCTAATGGTACTTGACAAAATCTATATAAAAAACAAATAATGACTATAAAGGTAGATTGAGCATGGAAAATATATTGGTACTGAGACAAAATTTATATAAAAAAAAAATAGTGAAAATAAAGGTAAATTAAGCATGGAAAATAGAACAACTTTTTTTAGAGGTGATGATAAAAAAGAAATATGATATATAGAAACATTCGCAAAATTATTGATATAATTAACATAAACTACATTCAACATTGTTGCTCAATTATCATGCTTATGAGAAATATTCCTTTCGTAGCCAATAGATGATGAAAATTTTAGGAAATATGTCTGCAATAATGTTATGTCATGGAATTTCTATTCATAATATTACACTATATACAAAATATAAGGAAAGGTAATCTATCTCTAAATCTAGCAACACACTTGAACCTACTATCATGAAAGATATAGCTAATACTAGTAAGGAACGGGTTAAGTTGAATCTCCATCAGATGTATCCTTATCACATGCCACATCTTCAAAAGTTGGTAGAATATCTAATATAAATAGTTGTAGTTAATGCAACTTGTGGAGCTTCTTAGAAGTCTGTTCTACGATTTATTTAAGATGCACTTCCTAAATCCGAAATTTCCATTATGGATATTCTTCCCATCCTCTACAATCTACAGAGTACTTTGAAAGTAGGCTCAGTTCAAGAAATTTTGAGCCAAATTATATTATATATAATGAAAAAAACTTGCAAATATTTCTAGTGTGATAAGAAAGCATACTACTAGAGAAGTTGAGAACCAGCAAATGAAAACACAAAAGTGGATAATGAAGTCGATAATGAAGGAGAAAAATGCTTTGGAAAGGGTACAATGGTAGGTAGAAAATAAAATATAATCCATTTAAAGTACCAATGTTTTAACTTCCAAATGCATGAATATTGTATCCAACTTAAAGGATAAGGAAGCATATCTTTGTTCCTCCACTAGCATCCTTTCTACACAAAAATAATGTCTAAATGCAAAAGGACAAACTATTCTCAGTAAAATACAAACATGCTATTGGGTGTGGAGCTTGATTATTGCTGTTGGGGGGTCCAGGGGGGGTGGCTACGACTTTATGGAGGCCCCCCCTGGCGGGGGGTTTCGGGGGCAGCTCCCCCAAAGCTAAGAATAGATGCAAAATTTCCTTGTAAAAGTATAGTAATTTCTAGTCAATCTGGGCCATTCATTAGGCGAATGATCTGACGATAGAAGTTATGTTTATTTTAGGGTTTTTTGCCCTAGAAGGAAACCCCTCGTTTTTATGAGGGTACTCTATTGCGGCTATGGATTGCGTGTGTATTCTCAAAGCGAGAAACAGATAGGGAGACTATGAGAGAGAACAGAGGATATTACAGCGGATCTGTTGTAGGTTGTGTCTCTTCATTTTTGCTGGATAATAGAAAGGAAGGACTAGCTGTTCGGGGTGGAAGTAGCCCAAACTGGGTGAACCATGTATATCTGTGTCTCTTTGGTTTTATGTGTTTTGTGTGCTTGTGTTTTCTGCATATTTTATATGTTGCATTGCTCTGTAATATTTAATTTTCTAACAACTGGTATCAGAGTCGAAGGTCTATTTGGCTGATAAACTCGCAGGAAAGAAGGTTTCCTGGTTCGAGTGGGAGAAATGGCGGAAGATGGTAAGTTTAGGGTCAAGAAATTTAATGGCCAAAACTTCCTGTTGTGGAAGATGCAGATGGAAGATTATCTGTATCAGAAAGATATGTACCTACCATTAAGTGGAAAAACAAAGAAGCCGACGACTATGACAGACACAGAATGGGATATTCTTGATAGAAAGGTGTTTGGAATAGTACGGTTGTGCCTTTTTGCATCTGTAGCCTTCAATATTTTGAAGGAAACAACAACAGAGGGTTTGATTAAGGCGTTGGAGAAACTATATGAAAAACTCTCAGCCTCAAACAAGGTATTTCTTATGAAACATTTATTTAATATGAAGATGTCAGAAGGTGGATCTGTTGCAGACCATTTAAATGATTTTAATAAAATTACCAGTCAGTTAAGTTCTGTAGGGGTAAAATTTGATGATGAAGTTAGGGCTCTTTTATTTCTGTGTTCATTGCTAGAAAGATGGAATGGTTTACTTATGGCCATTAGTAACTCTGTCTCTGGATCTAGTACTTTAAAGTTTGATGATGTTGTCGGTGCTATCCTTAGTGAGGAAATGTGACGGAAAAGCTCCGGTGAGGCATTGGGTAATGCTTTGAGAGAAAAGTCTAGGGGAAGAAGAATGAAAAGAGGAAAGAGCTCGGCATATCGAAGTAAATCAAGGAAAAATAGATCCAAGTCCAGATTGGGGATAGTGAGCTGGAAATGCAAAAGTAAAGGACATCTAAAGAAATACTGCAGATCTCAAAAGGGAAAAGAAGGAGATGCACAGCAAGAAAACAATCATGAAGAAAATGTGACAGGTGATGTGTTACAAGCTACTTTGATTCTTTATTTTGAAAATGTTACTGATTCTTGGGTTGTAGATTCAGAGGCATCATTCCATGCCACACCTGATAAGAAATACTTTCATGACTATGTTCAAGGATATTTTGGACAAGTCAGTTTGGGTTATGATAAACGCTGTAAAATTGTTGGAATGGGTAAAGTTCTTGTAAAAAATCAAAATGGAAACCAATGGTTATGAAAGGAGGTAAGGCATGTTCCAGATCTGAAGAAAGATCTGATTTCAACAGGGCAGTTAGGCAGTGAAGGTTGCGTGACAACTTTCACAGATAAAACTTGGAAGGTCACCAAAGGAGCCCTGGTAATAGCAAAAGGAGAAAAGGTTGGTACATTGTATTTATGCAATGGTATTTCTAACTCTGTTAATTCTTTAACTTCCAAAGGAGGTGATGCAACGTTATGGCATCATAGGCTTGGACACATGACTGAGAAGGGGAAGAATATTCTTCACTCAAGAAATTTGTTGTCGGGTTTGAAGAATGTTGATTTGGATTTCTGTGAGGACTGCATTTATGGAAAACAGAAGAGAGCCAGATTTCTAAGATTGGTAAAGAAAAGAAGAGTGAAAAATTAGAGCTTGTGCATACAAATATATGGGGACCTTCTCAGGTATCATCTCTTGGTGGCTCTCATTATTATGTTACTTTTATTGATGATGCAACTATAAAAACATAGATTCATTGTATTCAAAATAAATCTGATGTATTTGATATTTTCAAGAAATGGAAAGATTTTGTTGAGATTGAGACAGGAAATAAGTTGAAGTGTCTCAGATCAGACAATGGAGGTGAATATTGCAGCAAAGAGTTGATAGGTATTGTTCATAGCATGGAATTCGCAGAGAGAAGACAGTTCCAAGAACAGCACAAGAAAATGGTTTGTTAGAAAGAATGAACAGAACAATCATGGAGCGTGCAAGGTGCATGAGATTGCATGTAGGATTGCCTTTGTAATTTTTGGAAGATGCTATAGATATTGTTGTTTATCTAATAAATAGAGGGTGTTCAAGTTCCTTAGATGGTGGTATTCCAGAGGAAGCATGGATAGGTAAAAAGGTAAACTACTCTTCTTTAAATCCTTTTGGTTGTGAGGCCTTTGTCCATATTAATAAAGAAAACAAAACAAAGCTTGAGGCAAAATCAAAGAAGTGTACCTTTATTGGATATGGTGTTAATGATTTTTGTTATCGCTTATATGATTATGAAAATCACAAAATCATTAGGAGTAGAGATGTAGTATTCAATGAAAAGGTCTTATATAAGAATCAATTGCAAGAAAAGAAACACGAAAAAAAAAACAAAGAATACACAGTTCTTGATGAGATCACAGAAAAAGTAAAGGTGCCTGAAAATAATAATAATAATCAACAACAACAACAACCACCACCACAACAACAAGAACCTCAAACACGTGAAAGTGGTGTTAGAGGATCTACCAGGATGAGTAGAGCCCCTGAACGATACTCTCCATCATTATATTATTTATTGCTGACTGATTTTGGTGAACCCGAATGTTATGAAGAAGCAATGCAGGTTGAAAGCACGAAGAAGTTGGAGCTAGCCATGGAAGAAGAGATGGACTCATTAATGCATAACCAGACTTGGGACTTAGTCAGGTTGCCAGCAGGTAAAACTACATTGCAGAATAAATGGGTTTATAGGCTGAAGGAAGAATATGGAGGAAAACAGAGGTACAAAGCTATACTTGTGGTGAAGGGCTTTCCATAAAAGAAAGGTATTGATTTTGATGAAATATTTTCTCCTGTTGTTAAGATGACTTCAATCAGAACTATTTTAATTCTTGTAGCAGCGGAAGATTTACATCTTGAACAGTTAGATGTAAAGACAACATTTGTCCATGGATATTTGGAGGAAGAGATCTATATGGAGCAATAAGAAGGATATGAGGTCAAAGGAAAAGAAAAATTAGTGTGCAGGATAAAGAAGAGCTTGTATGGCTTAAAACAAGCTCCAAGGAAGTGGTATCTAAAATTTGACAAGTTTATGTCTGAGCAAGGTTATACTAGATGTCACTCTAATCATTGTGTTTATATGAAAAGGAAAAATGATGGAAACTATATTATATTGTTATTATATGTAGATGACATAACTCTTGCAGGGTCTAACATGTAGGAAATAAATGTGCTCAAAAGAAAATTGGCAAATTCATTTGCAATGAAGAATTTTGGAGCTACAAAACAAATCCTTGGTATGAGAATAACTAGAGACAGGAAAAATCACAAATTAACATTGTCTCGGAATGAGTACATACAAAAGGTGTTGAAAAGATTTAATATGCATAATGCAAAACCAGTTAGTAAACCTTCTGCTAGCTATTTCAAACTTAGTAAGGAGATGTGCCCCAAGACCCAAGAAGAAATGGATTATATGTCTAAAGTTCCATATGCATCAGCAGTTGGAAGCTTAATGTATGCAATGGTCTACACAAGGCCTGATATTGCACATGTGAAATCTGACTTGTAAGCGGTACATGAACAATCTAGAAAGAACATTGGATGATGTGCTGAAATGGATTCTCAGATATTTGAGAGGTACCACAAATCAAGCATTATGCTTTGGTGGTTCAAACATTGCTCTACAGGGATATGTTGATGTAGATATGGCAGGTGATAGAGATAACAGGAGAAGCACTACAGGATATGTATTTAATGTAGGTGGAACAGCTGTCAGTTGGGTTTCAAAAATCCAAAGTGTTGTTGCGCTTTCAACAATAGAAGCAGAGTATGTTGCTGTTACAGAGGCTAGTAAAGAAATGATTTGGTTACAAAGGTTTATGGATGAATTGGGTAAGAAGCATGATATGGGCACGTTATACAATGATAGCCAAAGTGCCATTCATCTTGCAAAGAACTCAACATTTCATTCGAGGGCTAAACACATACAACTCAAGTACCATTTCATACGGTCAGTATTGGAAGATGGATAGTTGAAGCTAGAAAAGATACACACTAGCCAGAATCCTGCAGATATGCTAACAAAAGTTGTAACCAGGGAGAAACTGAGATTATGGTCAATTTCAATAGGTATTAAAAGATAACAATGAAGATGAGAAATAGCCAGGTCCAAAGAGGATTTATTTTCCAACAAATGAAGCAGTGATGTAGTTGCTACAATCAGTCTCCAAGTGGGAGATTGTTGGGTGTGGAGCCTGATTATCTTGTTTATTTTGTATCACAGTGTTGTACCCCTGTACCTTAATGGGGCGGCAATGTCTCTAGTAATTAAATGCTGTCTATGGGGTCCAGGGGGGTAGCTGCAACTTTATGGAGCCCCCCCCCCCCCGCGGGGGGTTTCAGGGGTAGTGCCCCTGAATCTAGGAACAAATGTAAAATTGCCTTGCGAAAGTATCGTAGTTTCTAGTCAATTTGGGCGATTCATTAGGTGGACGATCTGATGGTAGAATTTATGTTTATTTTAGGGTTTTTTTCCCTATAAGACAACCCCTCGCTTTTATGAGGGTATTGTATTGCGGTTGTGGATTTTGTGTGTATTATCAGAGCGAGAAAAAAATAGGGAGACTGTGAGAGAGAATAGAGGATATTACAGCGGATCTACCGTAGGTTGTGTCTCTTCTTTTTTTCTGGATAATGGAAAGCAAGGACTAGCTATTCGGGGTGGACGTAGCCTAAACTGGGTGAACCACGTATATCTGTGTCTCTCTAGTTTTATGTGTTTTGTGTGCTTGTGTTTTCTGCATATTTTATATTTTTCATTGCTCTGTAATATTTAATTTTCTAACACATGCATGGGTGTTAGGCATTAACTTCATAAAAGAAATGATATAGAGTATTATGATACTAAAATTCATTTATAGGGCATAGGTCTGATGCTTGCAAAGGATATTATGTTTTTTTGTTGCATGATCAAATCTTATTTGGTTTGGAAATAGAAGAAAGTGTACAAAATCCATCTAAATTAGGTAATGAGAAACATGCATTTGTATTTGGGATTTGCTACAGCAGCAGTGGGATGAAGTATATAATATTTTTTTGTTGCTCATAGCTATTGCTTATAGCCATTCACACATTGTTTCTCATAAATTTTATCACAATGAGTTAGCAAAAGTATTTTAGACCTCAATTCAGACCTAAACAGTGTCATAGAAGCCTCCAATTAGTGTTGTGTTTATTATTACTTAGTATGTATGAAGGACATAATAACTGTAGAAACTTTAATGAGAATTTGGTGTACCACCACAAAAAGAAAAAAAAAATTGAGTCAAAGTGTTGTCAAGAATTTGGATTTTCTTCCCATTTTCTCCCATAATGAATCAAGAAAGCATATAACTTGAGTGGCACCCATAAAATTGAGGTAAGACACCCCAAAATTCTAGGGAATGGCTGGTTGAGAATGAGAAATGTATAGACCACAAATTCTACTTGCAAAAGTATCATAGATAGTTTGTTTAATGTAAGTTAAGAGAATTTACCAAATGTTAATTATAGACAAGGGAGATGCTGGATAATTTTAATGGATAATAAAAATAAAAAATTAGAAAATTATCCAATACAATATGTGTGAAATTTTAGATATACCTAGAACCACAGAGTTTGAAGCGCTTATTTTTGGGTTTTTGGTAATGCACTTGCCCACCAAAAGAATGTTTTCTTTAACAATATTTTTTTTATATGAATTTTATTTATTTATGAAAATATACATGACTGTTGTAGTGATGAAATGTACTAATTCCTTCTTTCGATTTTATGATCATGCCATATTGGAATGTCTAGAGAGGTGAAGCTTTGGGACAAGAGTGTTGAGGGATTCCAAAACATAGTCATCAATTTGGCATACATTCACTGCTCGTATTACAATCTTCAAGCCGTAAGTAAGATTATGAGGATTACAGGAATTAGTAGTACTTATAGTTATTGGTGATTCTGATTGTATAGATATATGAATGACTGAGGACAATGCATTAATAGGGGGGATGTAATTCCAATGGATTAACCCCCTACTTATGTTTGTGAGTTGTGATACATTAATTAAGCTAGGGAGTGATGATAATTCAAGGTTTATGTACCCTTACGTATTCAAATATGTCTCAAAGCCACTATGCTTGTGTAATTGGGTTATAAAACCTTTATCATTAGGCTAATGAGTTAAGTTCCATTGAGATCAATGTTCTTATGTAAGTATAATGTGTTAGGATGGTGGGCCAAAGCAATTATGATTTTTAATACCAGTGTGTCTATATGATGAAGCTAGAGAACCTATGTGGTAAAAGGTCTATGAGCCTAGCAGACATATTATTTTTTATGGATCATGGAACAAAAAATGTATGGGGGCCTAAGACTCCATAATGGGAGAAGTATCCTAATATGAAAGTATATTATAATATTATGAAACATGTAATAATAGGTTATTATAATAAAATGTAAAGGGAAACCATGCCTATAAAAACGTTTTCCCTTATTTAGTTCAGCATTAGTTAGTAAGGGAAAAATTGTCCCTAGGTGAGGGTTGGAGTACCTAGAGACTCATGATGGTAGCAAGAACTCTTGGAGATGGAAGGATCTAGAAATCCATAGTTGGCCAAGATAGACACAGTGGAGGTAGTGGTACAAAATAACAATGTAGTATACCTAGGGGAATAATGTGATGTAAATGTAATAAGCCCATGGTATTGGGTGTATGGTATTGAGGGATATCTTCGTAGAATGAGACCGCTTGTTCAAAAGGAATTCTTAAAATTCTTCAGTTGGAAGTGCCTCCATCCAATATGGAACATACTTTTTAAAACTAAACCATGGTTGGACTCTCAAGTATTGGGTCATTTTGACTTTAGAACTTTTATGTATTATTCAAAATTAGGACCATCATATTTTCCTATAAAAAACATCTTGGTAGAACCCATGAAATAGAATGAGGATTTTGGAAAAAAATCACTTACTTTGGGGGCTGAATTTCAAATTATCACCATTGATCCAATATAGCTAAAAAATACTATTATAACCTATTTCTGGAAACAAAATTTCCCCTTTTTATATTCCTACATTACTTGAATAACAATTTGGGTAATCTGCTACTTGGATCTTTGCTTCCAATTTCCCTGTTATCACAAACCTTTCCTAAAAATAGTTGATTTAAAATTAGCAAGATCTCCTCCATATGGACTCCAATACATATGATATATATATATATATATATATATATATATATGTGTTTATTTTCTCATGAAAAATTAAAATATGAAATTATTTTCTAAAATTTCTACACCAAAAATTCTACATTTTCTTTAAAATGTCTATTTCGCCACAATTTTTTTTGAAAAATGGCTATGTTTAATTAGCAAGACCTCCTGTCTTCTAACTCTTATTCACATGACTTTTTTTTTTTCAGATTGGATATAATATTATGAAGAATCTAAATATATGGTCATTTTATAAATATTTTGCACCAAAATTTCCAGATGTACTCTACAAACTTGTAAATTGTCATAAAAAATTATTTACAATAACTGAGTTTAAATCAACTAGATATCTTCCATCATGATTCCTATTCAGATAATTCTTTTTTAGAAATTGGGTATATTCTTGTGAATAATTAATATCGGCAATTAGCGTTTGAAAATTATTCACCAAAAATTTCATAAATTGACTTGAAATTACCCACCCACTATTTTTCCAAAAACATTCTACAAAAAGAAAAAAAATCCCTCCCCACTTTTCCAAGGAAAGAGCTTTCAAACCAATTCTCATATATCTACAAATATATTTAAACCTTTGAGAATATAAATTTCCAAGAGAAATTTCACAAAGAGAACTAATATATGTAAATAAAACCCTTGAGGTAGGGTAACACCATACATTACTCCTTAAGGAAGGACACTACTCCACAAGCCATGTGCTTGTCCATACAATACAATACGTGACATATCCCCAATGGATAGTCTCTAGCCTCTCTACAAGCTTCATAGACAAAATACTATGGGTAATACCATTTCTAATACCATGAGCCATCAATAACATACATACAATAGCATTGTTTTACTACCTTTATATAACATTATTATGTCCCTAGGTATCCCATACTATCCACCAATAAGTATAGTGCTCATCTATTGGATCAATAAAATGCTCAAAATTTAAGGTTCTCGAAATGGATATAAATTAGTCCAAAAGAAAATATCTCGTCACCCTTAATCCAACACAATTTTTTTTACTTAAAACTGATACTACATGCTCTTTTATAGTTTTCTCACTGAATTGGAAAACAACTAAAATTTGAAAGTTTTGTGTTGCAAGTATACCCAGTCAGCATTTTGTACGATCACTAGGCATTTGACTTGGCATGATTGTGTTTTTTATGGTAAAGTCATTGGATTACAAGTGTCACATTTTCATTGGTCTCTAAAAGGTGTGTTTTTTTATTGGCACATGAGTTTTTGAAGTGGTCCAATTAAGGGAAGCCACGTGTGCCAATGCATGGAAGTGACGTGGCACATTGTTGGCCTTGAAAATTTTGGTGGAAGGTAGATTAGGCCTCCACAGGAATCAAACCACACACTTATAAACTCACAACATTGAGCTCCACCATCCCACCATAGATGTTCCTTGCTATACATAGGAAGCAGGTTGTATTTAAAGTGTTGTGTATGCGATATTGGGGGGCTCGCACACACGGTTAAATGTAACCCTAGATCACAATTTATTGTATACGTTATATGTCAACTGAAGCCAAACAAAATTCACCACAAGCTTAAACCACCAGTTCATCTCGCAGTTTTGGAGGACATCAAATGCCACACTTCCAATTAGGGTTAAGTTTTATGTTATGGCAGAAACCACGGTTCCAACCACTCTTTAACATGACCACCGTAGTTGGTTAGAGCTCAAACCGTGGGGACTAACCACAGGTGGAACCATGACAACCATAGTTTATATGCAGGGTTTGGTTAGCATATATGGCATGTTAATCAAACACAACCATGGTGGGTGTTAACTAAAAAATTCACCGAACCACAATTTCAAGTGCGCCCAAGAAATTGGCGCGTTAGTTTCAAACCATACCCAATCCATGTGTGGAAATTACACCAAGTGGCATGATATTAACAATTCATGGGTGTTATTGGGCCATTTAATGGTTTGAAAAATTGCACCTGAGTCTACGAGAATCTTATTGGCAAAGGGAAAACTTGTCGCTCCAAGTCACCGTAAAAGGTGGAATCTGTAGAACGGATAGTAGGTGGTTGTGAATTGGAGGACAATTAGCAGGAAAACTTCTATGAAGTATAACTTAGTCAATTTTTGACCTTTTTGAGTGTAGAAAGAGCCCAACTAGGTGTTTTTTTACTGTTCTAGAGCCATTGGAGATAATGTTTTTTCATTCTGAGCACTCATACTTCATGTAAACACATATTTTTGAGCATAATGAAAAAGGCCCAACATTGGAAGTTGGACCAGGAGATGTAGCCCACGAGGGGTGAAATCTTGATGGATCTGACAATTTGACAGGACATCACATGTAACAGTTCCAATGGGGTTAAGTTATATATTATGGAGGAAACCACAGTTACAACCACTAGTTAACATGACCACCACAGTTTATTAGAGTTCAAACCTCGGGAACTAACAACCAGTGGAACCACAAAAACCACCGTTTATATGTGGGGTTTGGTTTACATGTATGGGGTGTTAATTAAACTCAACCATTGTTGGTGTTAACCAAAACATGTACTTACCCACAGTTTCAAGTGCGGTCAAGAAATTGGCACGTCAGTTTCAAACAATCCCCAATCCATCGCTGGAAATTGTGTCGAGTGGCACGATCTTAGCATTTCATGGGCTTTATTGGGTCATTTAACGGTTTCAACAATTTCACCCAAGCCAATGAAAATATCGTCGAACCGGGGATAATTGTCACTCCACATGGCTGCAAAAGGTTGAATTTGTACAACGGATAGGAGGTGGGTGCGAATTGGAGGAATATTAGGAGGGAAACTTCTCTAGAGTATAAATCACTCAATTTTCAACCTTTTGGAGTGCAGAAAAAGCCCAACTAGGGTTTTTTATTTTTCTAGAGTCATTGGAGACAATTATTTTTCTTTCTAACCATTGTAACTTGATGTAATCACATATTTTTGAGCATAATGAAAGAGACCCAATGTTGGAAGTTGGAATAGGAGATGTATCCCAAGAGAGGTGAACTCCTTCATCATTTGTTATTTTGTGTTTGTTTTTATGGTACTATTGTCTATTAAATTTCTATGAAACTGAGATAAAAATCATCTTCTATGTGTTAATGTAATTGACATAATTCCATAAAAGCCATAACATTTCACTTTTAAATCTCATAAAAAAACACTCAAGTTTACATACACTAATGAATTAGGCATCAGAGCTTTGGCTCTTTGGTTGTGTTGAGGGTTTAATTTTGTTGCAAGCGTTTCTGATTCTTACAAGGTTGAAGCTCAAAAGAAGAGAAGGAAAGCTTTTGGTAGAAAGTCCTCAAGCTGGGTCAAGGAGAGAACATTTTCCACAATATCCACCACTAGTTTCACTAAAAGCCTCAATAGTCATGGCACATGAAGGAGAGCCTTAAAATATGTCATAGGATGAGAAGGCTTTCAAAAATTAATTCTTTGACATGAAACAAATGGTGAAATTTCTCTATGAATAGAGGAATACAATGTTGCATGGGGAGAGATCCAATCCTCTAGAGGGAGATGGAGATAAGCCTCCAAAATTAGATGGAGGAGATGGTGATAAGCATCCAAAATGGAATGGAGTGAATGGTGACAAACCACCATTAAATCCACCTTTCTCTTCACCTCCATCCTCACCTCCATCTTCAACATCATCATCTTCTACATCAATCCCTTCAAAAACACCTCCACATTCTCCAAAGGGCCATGGTAAAAATCCACTTTCTAAAATTTACATAAAGTTTGAATTGCATATGTATAATGGAGAGGTAAATGCTGAGAAATTAGATAATTGGGTTTCTCAACTTGAAGTGTATTGCATGGTACAAAGGATCAAATATGATGAGACGAAGATTCAACTTGCTTCAATAAGGCTAGAAATTGCAACATTTATTTGGTGGGAAGCCAAAACTCAATAGGACATAAAGAACCATTCTTGGAATTATTTTTTTGTTGCATTAAGAAGACAATTTTACCCTTTAGCGTACATGCAGAAAGATATATTATACCCAAGAGTTTATAAGGAGAGCATTGATATTGGGTGTATATTTATCATCTAAAGACACTTTACTCAAATACATTGGAGGTTTACATAGCTACTTTAAACACACTATTCTCATGTTTAACCCTACAAATGTATATGAGGTTTTTGTTGAGGAAACACATCTAGAAGAAAGAGAAAAAAATGCTCCACAAGAGTGAATAAAAATCCATTTAATGGTGGAGATAAAGGAAAGAGTAAATTAGAAGGAAAAGGGAAGAAAAATTCTTCCATCAAGAAAGAGGGAGGAAAATTAGCATGCAAGAATTGTTCAAAGAAAGGTCACTATTGGAAACTTAATCCTAATATGAGACCCAAAGAATTTAACAAGAAAGGAAAACACAAGATGGATACAACTACACAACATGATTCAGGATCCAATTCGGGAGGTGAAACAAAGATCACAATTATGGGATTGAAAGGTAAGGATTCCATTTTTAGTACTATTTCTTCAAATAGTCACAATGAAACTAAAAATTAAAAAGAAAGAACATAGATTTTCCATATTAGAGTCATCTTAAAACATCACAAAATTGATACTCTATTTGGAAGTGGCTCACAATAAAAACTCATTTATGAAAACATTGTCAAGAAGTTGAATTTAGAAACAATTCCTCATCCTAAACCTTATCCGTTAGTTTGGGTTAATGACAATGCAAAATTGCAAGTAACTAGAAAATGCAAAATGAAATTCATCATTATTGCAAACTTCATTGATGAGATATAACTTGATGTGGTTCCATTAGAAATGTGGTAATGTTTTGGGAAGCCCATACCTTTATGATAGAAGAGATCTCTTTCATCTCCATGAAAATAAATATCATTTTTTTAAAGATGGTACTGAGTGCATTGTTAGAGCACATTGCAAGAAACTAAAACTTTCACTTGTGAATGATGGACAAATGAAGAGACTTGTTAACTCTAGCAAGAAATCGGTACTTTTTATGATAACACCGAAGAACGATGATGAGAATGAAGCCTTTCAAGTTTGTGATGAAAAATTGAAATCTTATTTGGTTGAGGTTGTTAACCAATATGATAAGATATTTTAGGAGCCTAAAGGATTACCTCCCAAAAGAGGAATGAAACATGAAATCCAATTACAGCAATATTTTCCTCTTCCTAACATTGGCATGTGCAGGATGCCAATAATGGAAAATTCATAAATTAAGAAACAAATCTGAGAGTTGCTTGATAAGGGGATCATCTGGCCAAGTACATTTCCATGCAGTTCACCTATTTTTTTAGTGTCAAATAAGGATGGAACATGGCACATGTGTGTTGAATTATGTGCATTGAACAAGATTACGATAAATTATTGTTACCCCATTCCAACAATTGATGATTTACTTGATCAATAGAACAATATTGTGTATTTCACTAAGTTATAATTCAAGAGTGGCTATCATCAAATTAGCATCGTTGAAGGAGACATATGGAAGAGAAAATTCAAAACAAATTATGATTTGTTTGAATGGTTGGTGATGCCTTTTTGGTTTTGTAATGTTCCTGCTATATTCATGCATGTAATGAATGATGTTTTAAGGAATTTTCTAGATTACTTTGTAATAGTCTACTTAGATGACATATTAATTTTCATAAAATCTCGTGAAGAATGTGTCATGCATGCCAAGCAAGTATTAGATGTCTTGAATAAAGAATAGTTGTTTTTAAAGATGTCGAAATGTGAATTTGCAAACATTTCTTTAGTCTACTTGGGTCATATTGTTGGAGGAGGTGAGTTGAAAATAGATCCCTATAAGCTTGATGTCATCTTAAATTGGCCAATTCCCAAAACAATGACATAGGTTTGAAGTTTTTTGGGAGCAGCCCAATATTGTGGAAATTTTATTTTTAACTTATCTTCCATTGCAGCTCCATTGTGAAGCAGGTTTTCTAGTGGTGGTGGTGGGGGGGGGGGGGGGGGGGAGGGGGGAGAGAATATAAAGCATTTGATGGCCACAGAAATATTTGGCCTAACATCAGATTGCATTTTCAGATTTATAATGAATGAGATACAAATTGATGAAGGCTGCAAATAAGAAATAAAGATATTTACCATGGTAATCCCATATTTTTTCATCCAGAAACATTTAATGTTACAGTGATTAACGATCCTAGATATGACAAGGGAATGTATGCATTGGTGAAAAGTGTTAAAAAGGTGGAAACATTACTTTATGGGTAAGAAAAAATAATTCACATAGATCGTCAACCATTTCAATGCTTGAAATCACAACAAAAAATCCAGCAAGCGAGGCACTTCAGATGGATGGGTTTGCTTCAACAATTCCACTCATTGGTAAGGTATAATAAAGGTATCTATAATCGGGGTTTTTGATATCATTTCTAGAACAATTTTTAGTGCATCCATTATTCTTAAGCATAATTTTGTCATGCATGAGAGCTATGTTGAACAATATCCTTTAGATAATAATTTCAAAGATGTAATGTGACTTTGTGTCAAGGTAACCAAGTAAAGGAATTCGATTATCATGTGCATGATAACTTGTTGTATCATCTTGGCAAGTTATGTATTCCAAAGGGAAAGAAAGTCAACAACATAAGGGAAGAACATACTTATCTTATTGATGGTAATTTCAATGTAGGTAAGATATTGGCACAATTACAAAGGTATTATTACTAGTCTCGTATGCTAGAAAGTGTGTCACAATTTGTAAGAGGATGTTCATTGTGTGTTGCCATTAAGCTTAGCAGTAGAAACTTGGGATTGTATAAACCACTTCCAGTACATTATTCTTCATGGGAGAGTGCTTTGATGGATTTTGTATGAGGTCTACCTATGTCTAGTAGAGTTCATGATTATCTTTATTTAGTTGTGGATAGGTTCAACAAAATTTGTATTTTGATTCCTTGTAAAAAGAACATTACAACTAAAGGGATTGATCAATTACTCTTTGAGACTCTCGCTTTGTCGGGAACTTTTGTTCAAGCTTGTGGCGACTCATGGACACGAAATTGAAAAAGAGTACAACATTCCGCCCACAAACAGATGGCCAAAGAGGGGTCGTGAAAATAATGGTGATACATATTCTTTGTGGTTATTGGAACAAACATCCTAAGTTGTGGGATTAACATTTGTACTATATTTATCATTCTTACAACTAGGCCAAGCATTGATTGACTCAAGCATCACCCTTCGAGGCATGCTTAGGATACTTGCCCAAATCTCCTTTATATTTTATCTTTGGGAAATATGTTTCTGGTAATGGACGTAGTGACATAGATAAGGTGAAAACATCCATTAAACATGTTAAATTGGTACATAAAACAATTCGGGAATAGCTGGAAAAGAGTCAATTCAAGTACAAGACCAAACATGATAAGGACCGTGTGGATCATAGTTTCGAAGTTGGTGATGAATTTTTGCTTCACATTATCAAATAGAGACTACAAGGAGAAGGTAAAAAGCTGAAACTAATTGGATATGGTCCATTCAGAATTTTGGAAAATATTTGTAATACTACCTCTAGGCTGGATTTTCCTTCATATATGAAAATTTAGGTAGTTGTTAATGTCGATAATTTAAGGTTGTATGAGACTCCCTTGATTGAGGATCAAGGAGAGAATGCTTATATTCCTTCAATTGAATATTTCTCTCCTGAATATCTTAAAGAATTTAGAAAGACACCATCCTTGATAGGAGTCCAAGAAAATCCAAATGGATTGAGATTGGAAGGATGATGGAACTATACCCTCATCTATTTGTTAACTGAAATTGATATTTTAGAGTCCAAAACCTTCTAGTGGGGAGGAATGATCTAGTGGATCAATAAAATGCTCAAAATTCAATGTGCTTTAAACGACATGAAACCGATGCGAAAATGAAGATCTCATTTCCCTAAAGCCAATGAAACTCATTTCACTAAAAATTAATATTGTATGCTACAGATATCATGTTCTAAACGAATTGGAAAACAACTAAAATTTCAAATTTTTGGGTTGAAGGAACACTCTGTCAACATCTATACGCTGACTGGGCATTTGACAAGGTATGCCCATGTTATTTATGGGCCAGTCATTGGATGACAAGTGTCACATTTTCATTGGTCTCTGCAAGGTGTGTTTGTATTGACTCATGGGTTCGTGAAGTGGTTCAATTAAGAGAAGCCACATGGGCCAATCCCTAGAAGCCACATGGTCTCTTGTTGGCCTTTCAAAATTTTGGTGAACTATGTAAGTAACAAGGTTTCTTACATAGTTGAGTTTTGGTTAAATATTTTGTTGGAAGGTTATATTATTGAATATTTTGTGGGGGCATACTCAGTCATAAAATATATTTGAAATGGATTTTTTTAAGGGATTATTAGGAATATAGCTAAGATCCTTTCCTACATTGATAAAAGTGTTGTTGTCTTATAAAGGGGTTATGTCATTGGAATATGAAAATATGAATGGTTAAAATTTTTTTTGTACAATGGGGAGACTAGGGGTTGACCAAAGGATGCTTTGAGGGGAAACAAAGGCAAGATATGTAGTAAAAGAACAAGTGAAGGAAAAATGTTATAAATATGCCTAGGAATCATAGGGATAAAAGCGCGAAATATCCAATAAGAGTAAGAGATTTCACATTGACCCAAGAAGGAATCCTGATAGAGGAGGTGAGTAGAATTCTATGCAATGACATGAGATTTTGGCATAGTGGTGGGATAATGAAGAGGCTTGCATAAAAATGTGAGCCTATAATATGGAGGAGGAAACATAGTAATGAAGGTTGGGACCATCATAAGGTTATAGAATAAGGTGAAATCAACCTAGACCTGACCCTATATAATATTCGGAAAAATAGGTAATGAAAGATTATATAGCCTAAGTAACTAGGGCAGAAGGAATAAGGAAGAAACACATAATCCTAGCTCAAGAAAAGAATATGCATTGTATGTGCGTGACCTTTATTAGGCCATAATTTGCTACATGCATTCTTAATACATGAAAGAAGTAATGATAGTAGTGAAAAAAATCCCAGTAGAGGGAAGGAGGGATAATGTAACAAAGGTTAAGCTCAAGGGAATATCACTAGGAAATACCACACAATACATAATGGCTAGTGTTTATCCAAAAAAATAATTCCTATTTTCATGGTACTTGGATAGAATATCCCCAACAACATTTTTTTGTTTGTGAGGTTTTATTGGTTGTTACATAAATATTAAACTCCTATAGATATCATAGACAAGGGGCATCAAGAATTGAGAGGTGTAGAGAGGCATCAATTGGCACACTGCAGTGAACCAATGAAAATAAGAAATGTGTGTAATTCATTTCTTCATTGTCTAGTTTCTGAAAATTTTGACATGTTGTAGGTGTGAGAGAAGAGGTAATCTGGTCTAGGTAGAGAAAATTAGTTGTCCTTTTTCATTCTAGAGTGAAAAGTAGTTGTATTTTTCGTTCTAAAGTAATTACTGAAAGCCTATGAGTTATTTGATTCAAAAGGGAGATAGTAGGAATAATGATCTTGTGGAGCTAAACAGGTTGATAAGACATATCATTATTGAGTGGACCAGAGATATTGGAAATAATTTATGGCAATAATAATTTGGAATTTCTATTGAAGTGAACGTGATTTTTTTATTTTTTTAGGTAATTCACTATAATTACCTAATCAAAGTAAATAACGAGGTTATAGACATAAATGTCATAACATGATATTTGAACCCAATTACATTATAGGAAAGCATATGATAACAAAATATTTGAACCAATGTATCATCCCACCACAAGCCCCTAACTAATGTCATTGACAACCCACACATAATGAGATGGGGAGACAAGAAACGAAACAAAAGGGATGATTTGTATGGAAGGGAGAAAACCATTCAAAATAATCTTATCAAAATGAAAAATAAAAATAAAAAAAAAATATATATATATATATATATATAAGATTAAGGTTTCAAATAAATTTCAAACATATTTATTCTTTTTTAAATAAAATAAAATTTGTGAACTCCCTATTCGATCGAAGATAGGATGTAGATCTATGAATCATGTTTTAAACATAGATTCTTTAAAGTTTTTTGTTGAATCGAATGATGATATTCATGAGTCTGGAGTATTCATCCATTCCACTGAGTGATATTTCCTGACCTTTTGTTTTAGTTATTAAAACTTTGGCTTTCATACTATATGAAGTAAAACTAAAAAATAAGGGAGAAAAACAAAATATGAAATAGAGTAATGAAAAAAATAATCATAAAGAGAGTGCAAAATAATATAAATATTAGATTTTAATTTAATGGGAGAAAATACATTTACAAAAGAAAACAAAGGTTGTTTCTAGTGTTACATGTAGTAAAACCAAGATTTATAGAGCTCATACCACAACTCTACACAATAAAAAACAATATTTTACTGATATTGTAAAAACCTCTAGACAACATATTAAACTATTTGAAACTATTTAATAAATAATCCAACAATTCAAATATGTATTGTTCAGTAATCTTGATATATGGCACAATTTAACAATGCATTTATTAACCATTCCATGGGAATATTAAAAAATTTAAATATTCCAACAATTCAGATATATATTGTTCAGTAACCTTGATATAGGGCACAATTTAACAACACATTTATTAACTATTTCATGGGCATATTAAAATTTTTAAATAGTCCAACAGTTAAAATATGTATTGTTCACTAATCTTGATATAGGGAAAAATTTAAAAATGCATTTATTAACTATTCCATGGCCATATTAACTATTCCATGGGCACATGAATCTCCGGATTAGGAAACAATTCAGTCAACAGAACAGGAGAAGTGGAAGATTTAAGAAACTAATTCACTTCAGAGCGGTGCATAAAATCACGTGTAAAATTGATCCTCGTTAAAAATTAAGCATGGGTATCAAGGCTTTTGTTACTCATCGGAAGACATATTTTTTTGTCTATGCAGTGGTGAGGAATATTTATTTTTCTTACCTTTTCCTTTCTTCTTGGTTCTAGGTTGTTGTTGAGACTTTCCTTTATTACATGAAACATAATTTATCTCAGAAGAATAAGCCACATGAGGATAGGATTGAGTTTTTTCATAGGGTCAGTGAGAACAATACAAAATGGCTAACTCGCTGACTACAAATTGGAAGAACCAATTATACCATAAAAAACATGTGGTTATTTACCAAGAAGCAGAGGAACATTATTTGAAGGTCTCAAAGCGTTAGGTATGTTATCATAGAGCATGGTTGATTGGGTATAAACGAAATCCAACTATTGAGCATGAGAAATGACCTTCTCTACGGTCATGACTCCAACTTTGGCCACATCTTCTGTTATGGGAGATAACATAGATTTAGGTAACCATCCTGCTAATAATTAATCGGGAACACAAGTCTTGGGCAATCGGTAATGATGCCTCCACTCATGAAGCTGATTTGAAATGTGAGTGGAATTTGATTATTTGAAGTTAGTCAATATTTATATTCTAGTTTCATATCTGATGGGCAATTGGAAATGTGTGAGGAAATTGGTGTCAAAAGTGTTCAAATCATGAAACGATGCTCTAATCCGTTGGTACCTATAAGCGTTCATTGGAAAATACGAATTCAAATAGAATCATCTTTAAGGGAGTCGGATGAAAACCATAGATGATATGTCACAACATGTGTCAATGGGTCTTCTCTAGTATTCATATTGAATTTTGGGATATTAGAAGGAAAATTAGTGGGAATAATCGACCACCATGGAGAATGAACAATGGGATCATTAGTAAATTGAGTTAAGTCTAGAAATTCAAGAGTAGCCACAAAAGGAAATTGTTGATTAAATTTCAGAGGAGGATGGCCTAAATATGTAGGAATAGCTTGAGAGACAGGAACTTGCATTCTTGGATAAGGGGGATTCTGATAATAAGGAAGCTGGATACTAGAATATGGAGGGTTCTGATAACCAGCATACAAGTGAACTTGTTTTCTAGTCGCAGGATGACGGTAAAGATGTTGGAATGGTTGGGATTTGATTTGTGGGCCTTGAAAAGTAACCTATTTGCATGCCATGAAAAGGAACCAGATTTGGTCCATATTTTTGCCCAAAAGGGGTCTGATTTTCCCCCTAGTAAGGTGGGTTCAATTGGGACTGAACCAAATTTTGAAGAATTTGACCTATCGAAACTTGAGGAGTACCTTGTCTAATAGATTGAGAAGGTGAGGCACCTTGTACAGGTTTTCAAAGTGGAACTGGATGAGAGCCAAATATCGTTGGAATAGGCTATAAGGGTTGGCTCACATCAATTTTATCTTGTTGAGGTGTTGATGGATAGATAGGAATTTGAGACGAAGATGTTGCAGTTTGAAAATTTAGCAACAAACCCCAAAATGAACCATGTTGAACAGGTAAAGTATGTTTTCAAACGCTGGCAGCCATTCCATGATAATGAGGACTATATTTAGGCAGGCTACCATATTGAGCTATACCAACAATAGATTTCCCCTTGCCAAAGGAGTGGATGATAGAGGCAATTACGATCCATATGGATGGTAGCCAACATAAGGGGAGTTAGGTTGTTGAGGGTAGCTTTACCTAATGACATAAGGGCCAATATTTTTCTCTATCATAAATGTAGGTGGAGGAAGAGGATAAGACTATGTGGCATTCAAAAGAGAGGTATGAGATGTTATTCATAAATTGGATGACATGGGAGAGGTCCAAGGAGTGGAATTTTGACCATAAAATGTACGAGATAATGACTAATAAACGGGTGGGATGGACGAGCCACCATACAAATGAGTATTTGGTGATTTCACAAACATAGATGAGGAAGAGACACATGATGTCTCAACAATATTGGTGGACACAGGCTGGGAGGTTGAATCAGTTCTACTCATGGTTAACAATATCCATTAGGATTGTCGCAAGAGCTCTGCGGATAAGTCCAAAGAATTAGGAAAATGAGTTTTTAATGAATTTTAAAGAGATGGAGGACGAAAGGTTTCAAAAAATTGAATTCCTTCCCAATGAACAAGAGTAGAAGGATGAGGCTCTTCTTGAGGGGTCTCTTCAAAACTCACAATTTCTTGTGGAAGAGGTTCACCGCGAGGCCCAAGATTTATAGGCTATGTATGAGACAAAGGAAGAGAAGAGTAAGGTCCTAAAGTAGAAAGTAAATATGGTTGAGGCTACTTAGGTTCAACAACCTTAGGAAACAAAGTACGTGACTTGGGAAGGTAACGTTCAATGACCTCCGGAAACAAAGTTCTAGGGACATTTGTTTAGATTGTGTTAGTGTCACCAATAATAGTAGATGTAATATTGGGTTCAGAACCCAAAGGGATAGAAATTTTTTTTGGATCAATATCAGGAGGAGGGCTAGAAGTATTTTTTGAAATTAATGATTCGGTAGTTTGTGTTTTCTTCTTATTATGACGATGGTTAGGAGTAGCCTTTGGGGTAAGAGAAGGATTATTTTTCATTCCACGCAAATGACGGGTAGGGGGATCCTGTTCTTCCATGTCAGACCGTAAATTTTGTTAATACAAAAAGGAATAAATAAAAAAGAGGGTAATCTAGGCATAAAGGATTACCAAGAAACCGTGACTTGCAATATACACCATAGAAAAACAACGGCTTAATGTACAACAACCAATCTCCCTGAATGTTGTATTCGGTGTATCATGGTATACAAGGTGACAAACTCAGCTATTTATGGCGAGGATAACAACCTATATGGGACTCCCAAAATATACTCGACAGTACGTGGGAGTACAGGCCATATTAATGTTGACTAATGTATAACCATTTTATGAGAGCATTCCCATATATTTTTCATGCATGGAGCACCATATGATATACCCACAGGTACATGGATAATGATCCTATACACTTACATACATGGGATGGGACTTCACCCTCAGGATACAACACTAGAAAACAAGCACAAATCCTACGTTAAACAACATTGGAACACATCTCTAGCCTAGACCTCTAGACTATTTTGTTAATGTTGCAAATTCTCCTTATGTTGATTCAATAAATTTTACTATTTATCTTTGATTAATTTTCCATTGTTGCGTTCACCACGAGTTTCACCTGAATATCCTAAGATGTAAATCTAACATGAGAAAATGGAAATATTTCTCTTTCAATGAAAATCTAGCTAAGGAAGGGAAGAATAAATCAGTATGTAGCACACAATATGCTGCAAACAAGAGGCAAGATTCAATTTCCATTTTGATGCAAATGTTCCTATGTAAATGCACATGCAGCATCGGTACAGAGTGGGCCTAGGTGAGGTCCAACACTTTTTCATAGGAACTAGGGGACTGTTGGTTCTAGGAAAGAGGATTCCAACAGAAGAATTATAAAATAGACTCAATGAAATCCAAGGAAAATTTTAGGGGCTAATATTCGCATGTGATCTAATTTTCCATGATTTTTTCAAAAAAAACGTTTCACTAATTTCCATTTTTTATAAAAGTGATTTGCCCAAATTTTATAGTCTAAAAGTATTTCACCTTAAAAATTGCCAAAATTTTATATAGAGAATGTATAAAATTATTAGAGATTTTATTATTTTTACAAAAATATTGTCAAAAAATTTATAGATTGGATATGATGGACTATGAGATTTGCCAAAGTTTCTAAACTGCAAGATAAATTTCCATCCTTCAAATTTTCCCTCATGAAATCACTTCTTAGGTTTGGTCTTCATTGGATAACACAACAAAGGTATTTCAAAGAGGTAATCAAACACAATAGACAAAGAAACCACCAAGGGAATACTTCATTCCCCATCAAAGTTGACAAATTTTTATATGAGATTTATGATTGCACACACAAGTATCACCCCTAGGACAATGGATAACCTAGAAAAATAGAAAGGAAAGGAACCCAATTTGTTTCCTTAAATTAAATATATGACAAAGTGAGGCCTGCCTCGAATCCATCGTACACTTTGATGCTTCTTTAAAGTGTATGCTCCAATCCCAACTCTGATTTCCAAAATTAGAACCTTCACAGTGAGATAACAAAAGCCAAGGAACTATGAGATCTATGCAATATCATCTAAATACTCTATTCAATAGATAAATATGGTATTGAGATATATGAAATAACAACATCACATATAGGCAAACAAATAATTATTTTCATTAATATAAATGGAAGGATATTACAACCATAAATAGTAGTTAATCTTGTATAATATATCCTCCAAGTTGTTGACTTGTCCTTTCATTTTCATTATGTGCACCTCCAATCACCCTGAATGCATGAGATGACAACATTTCAATACGAAAACATAAGGGAATAATAACTCTCCAAAATCCAACCTCATGCATATGGAAGGATGTAAATATATAGAGGAATATGGTAAGTATGGATTTATTATATAATTAACAATCTAGGGATTTAGATACACCTTTGATGGAGGGATAGGATTAAAGGAAAAGGGGTGAAAACTCCAAATTAGGGTAGGACAGTATCTGAATTATCTATCCAAGATAAATGGTTTTAAAAACTTCTGGAAACTACTAGAAGGGGAAGCTTTCGGAATGTCAATCATTATCCCTAATTTCTAGAGCCAATGTAGGTGCAAAGGGGAGAAATGTGCTGGTGATTAGCGTTGGACACAGTGGAGAAACTTATAGGTGAATGCACTCTAGTAGGTATCTAGGGAACGTTGGTCCTAAAACTGGCTCACATGATGCAGTTTAGGGATGAAACTCTCCGGGATGAAAGGAATATCCTTGGGTATTTCTGCAAGATGATTACAAGGTGGAATAATATGTTGATTGATCCCATTAACAGGCTCATTGATCATATGTGAAAAAATGGCCTATAACAAGGGGGGAGAGGGATGTTCCCTTAAAGAAAAAATTTCCTTGGTGTTATATAAACAGGGATTAGGAGAAAATTTGGGCTTTATGTTTATAAATTTTACATCAAAAATATCTTTGATGTCCAAAGTCATGTAATGAATTTCCATGTAGTATACATGGTCTGGTTGCCTCTATATTGAATGGCATTCTAACACATTCCTTCCTAGTTGTCCGTTTCTCCAAGGGGTGTCCACGGGGAACAAATATAGGTCATTGTCCTTCTAGAAAACACCAAATGCATTTTTTATCCCAATCCATATGTACATGATTCTTTTGGAACCATATCATTCAAGTCTCTACTTCTTGGAAATCACACACCTTTCAATTTCAAGCATCCCTTTCTTTTCTTCCTCGATCCTTCAATTTCTTCATTCCATGGAAAGGTTTCCTCGCACAAGAATAGTCTTGATGGATTCTTACATCGAAGGTATCCCACTTTCTTACTCTAATAAAACAGAAATTTTTTCATAACATAAATCATGGTGGTCAATGCACATGACGCGGTTCTAGTATCACCACAATGGTTAGTCCCTAGTGCCTTTGGCTCCACTACACTCTTGCCATGCTAATGTGATATTACTCGCAATCAGGACCATTTATACTTTCTAGATAGTTCATCAACTAACCTATATCACAAGAATACAATTATCATGAGATTAATCATAATAATTGTAAATCAAAATAAGATCGAAATTCCAACAAGTAATTCTTTAAACTAATACTTAGATTTATGATTATTATTTTTCTCTATCTCCATAAATAATTTAAATGTCTACATTGAACATGTTCATTTGCACTCACATACTTTTCTGTGTGTGTGTGGCGATTTTTTTATCCCATCACTTACTCACCTCTCCAAACCCAAGGAACCGCCATTCTAGATAGTCTACAATTCAAAGGGTTTTCTTGCATGGTCCCCCATTAATTACTTGCACTTTGAAGCCCAGGAAATTCCCATTCCAGGTTGTATACTTACCATGATTTTTTACAAATGGGATTATTGTTAGGCTATTTAATCCAGGTGCTTTTATGACATGCTATATTATATTTACCATGGATTTTGATAGGTAACTTCCTTTTTGGCAAGCTCCACCACATTACTCATGGAGTCTTATGGTCAAGGTGACTTTCATGACTTTCTCCATCAAGTAGAAACTTTTTATAGGGTTGAAATGCCACCACAATGGCCTTTTTCCTATTTTCTATCCTCCATCGTTCAACATGTGTCACAAAATTCAATTCCCATGACATATACTCAAAAAAATTAAATTATATTTTCCCCCCCAACTTTGCTTCCTTTAGAATTCATATCTCATAAACATGGGAATTTCAGTCATGTTGTTGGGATTCCCTACAAGTGGTGATATTATATTATTATGGATTCTCTCTCATACCCCATTTCGTCATTCTACATACAACATGATATTTAATTCAGCCAAATATTTTTCAGATCTCATACATACAACCTTTTCATCAGAAAATTTGAGAACATATAGAAGTGAACTAGAATTTATGACACTCACCATAATTTTGTCACTGCAATTGAATTCAAAAAATTGAAATCAAACTATAATTTCAATGTATATATGAATCACATTCATTTCAAGAATTTTATAATTAAATGAAATGTGTATTCCACTATCCCAAAGAGCCTAAAATGTGAGATGTATAGCTGCAAATTCATGAGCAATTTAATGTTGATTCTTTTTGCATGCATTACAATAGTCCTAGTAATATTTTCACACTCAATTTTTCTTACGTTAAAGATACTCCTTCAGTGTCCATGCAATATATCCATTAATTTAGAAACAAAAAATACCAATTTAGCTGATGAAAATTATTACCCAATTCTTTTCATTTACCTTTGTTTTTTGCTTTCCTTACTTACTTGGCTACCATCACAAGCATTCTTAGCCAAATTATTTTCAAGGAGTCCAAACGGATTTTAGAGAACCTATTGTTGCAATATTTAGTCCCTACAATGGTCTCAACCTCACATATTAGGGATGACTCTATCAATTCATCTATTTACAACTTTCAATGAAATTTTGTAAAAGGGAATTATCATTATGTATCAAATGTACATATTTAAGAAATTCTATCATTCATATAACCAAACATATACATCCACATTATGTAATGCATGTGACATACATTTACATGTTCCATGCTATTCATATGTTGTTATCTTCGCTACTCATTTTCATCCTCATATATTTTCAATTATTCATGTGACTAGTATCATAAGTGCAAGAATGTGTATGTTGATAATTGTAGTAAACAATGCAATATCACTTTCACACAGTTTCCCTATGGATATTCCATGTGACATGGATTGCATTAGGTAACCTCATTGCATTAAGTGTTGGGGAAGTGTTTTTGGGTAACAAGTTTTAGGGATGTATGTAGAAGAGCATCATGTAAGAGGGTACCTTGCAGGAAGGCCAACCATGGGATAGCATGTGGAGGTGTGAAGAATAAGGAAAGCTAATGGCATATTTTTTTAGGTACTCAACAATTGAAATATTTACTAGCCCATAGTAATAATTTATTAGTAAGGGGATTTTTATTGGTTTGGGTCCAAATGTAAATCTATAAATAGATTAAGGCCAAGGGGTAAGATATATATTGAGATGAAGACGTAGTCTCACTTGTAATGAAAAATGATTTGATAAGGTTGGCGAGCCACTATGAAATTTATTGTAAGTAGGTTTCACAATGATACTAAAAGATATATTCTTGGCTCATTCTATTTAACTGTGCAATGTTTAATGGCTAGTTTATTTTTCATGGTATTGTTACTTTAAAATGTATGCATGATTGAATTAGGGTGTTCATTTATTTTTTCTAAATAAAAATTCTTAACAATAGAATTAATATGAGTAAATATAGATTAGGGTCCTCAACTCCTTCATCACTATAGAACTGTTAAGTTTCCTACAGCTCCCCATAAATGCTTCAAGTGAGGCTTCACCTACTTACAAGTGTTGTCGAAATGGTTGGGTTTCATGAAGTTTTGTTAGAAAATTCTCTTGAAGTGAGGGTGAGTGACCTAGACCTAGACCTATAAAGAAAGATATACAATAGTGGGTGGAGATGAAGAAATAAGAGCTCATTGGAAAACAAGCTAGAAATTGACGGATCAATCCTTAAAAATGGATGCAAGTACCTATGTTTTAATGCATTTCCATGAAATATTATTTGTTGATTTCATGATCATTTTGGCAAAGTCGTTACAAAGGTTGGAAAAATAGCATGTAACATGCCTTCATGTTGTACCACTTAGTTGGACCCCCAAATTCATCTATAGGGTGAACTATGTAAGTAACAAGGTTTATCACAGTTGATTTTTGGTTGAATAGTGAGTTGGAAGGTTATATTATTGAATATTTTGTGGGGAGTATTGAGTCATATAATAAAATTGAAAGGGATTTATTTAAGGGATGATGAGTAAGATAGCTAAGATTCTTTCTTACATGGATAAAATTGCTTTTGTGTGATAAATGGGTTATGTCATTGAAATATGACGATATGAGTGGATAAATTTGTTTTTGTGCAGTGGGGAGACTAGGGGCTGACCAAAGGATGCTTTGATGGGAAAAAAGGGCAAGCTATGTAGTAAAAGAAAAAGTGAAGGGAAAATTATCTAAATACTCCTAGGAATCATAGAGATACAAGCGCAAAATATTCAAGAAGAGTAATATTTTTCACATTGACCCAAGAAGGAAGCCCGATAGAGGAGGTGAGAAGAAGGCTATACAATGAGATGAGATTTTGTTATAGTGGTGGGATAATGAAGAGCCTTGGATCGAAATTTCCACCTATAAGATGGAGGAGGAAACATAGTAGTGAAGGTTGGGACCATTAGCAGGTTAGATAATATGGTGAAATTAGCCTAACACCCGCCCTATAGAATATCCTGAAAAATAGGTAATGAAATTAGATTAGATAGCCTAAGTAGTTATTGGAGAAGGAATAAGGAAGAAAAACATAATCCTAGCTCAGGAAAAGAAGATGCATTGTATCCCCTTTCTTAGGCCATAACATGTGCCAAACCCATGACCCCATACACATCTCCAATTCAATAGGGAAGTCTGTCTAAAAATTTACTACATGTATTCTTAATACATGCAAGAAGTAAGGATATTGTAGTAGTGAAAACATTCAAAGTAGTGGGAAGGAGGGATAATGTATCAAAGGTTGAGTTGGGAGGAATATTACTAGGAAATACCACAAAATACATAATAGCTAGTGTTTGCAAGTAATGTTGGAGACCCTCCACCAACCTCTGCATGTGATGTTAGAGATCCTCCACCAACTTCTGCAAGTCATGTTGGGAATTAAGCAGCAGCTGCTGCTGGTCATGCTGGGGGCATTAATGTTGATCAAAAAACTAGGTGTAAAAAAATTAAATGTATGTTCTCTTGTAATATTTGTAAGGGAGATCATCTCACTCATTTTTGCTCTGAGATTTCAGTGGTATAAAGGCTTTGGTCCGAGTCTTTAGGTTCTTCTACTCGTGAACCTGTTATGGTTTCTCATAAATTATATTGATTTTTTGCTGATGAAGTGGTCGAGCTAGTGCAATCTCTCACCGATTACACTCCTTTTTTGTCGAGTGAAGTGTCTAACAACAGATTCTTCTTGATTTATAGTTCGTAGTCTTCTGCTCTTGGGGGAATTTCGGTCTCTAACAATGTACCCCGTACAAGTTCTAGGAGTGTTTCCTTTGATTGGAATATCCTTGTTGAGCCTTGTCTTCCTTCTGTTGCACCTTTCCAAATAAGGGTTATATTTAATTCCACAAATGTCTATCGATGTGAATTGGATGAAGTAGCCTCTACAAGTATTATATCCTCCTCAACGTGGAAAGCTTTGGGATCTCCAAAGTTGTTGGAAACTGATAGCCAATTGCTAGCTTATGATAGAAGACTTGGTGAATCTATGGGTGTTATTCCTCAAGTGCCTATCACTTTAGGTGGGAAGATGGTATTATTTGATTTGATAGTGGTTTTTCATTCTTTATAATTTAATATCTTACTTGGGTGTGTTTATGTCTATGCTATCAATGCTTTAGTGTCTTCACTCTTTCGTGTGATGTATTTTCCTCATAATGAAAGTATTGGCACTATTGATCAGCTTGCATCTAATAATTACCATCCTAATTCAAACTTAGTTCAAAATTCCCCTTGGTAAGCTCCAAGCGTTCAAGTTCACTCTGTCTTGCCATGAGTGAAATACGTGGTGTTATGTCAATCCTCAATTGCTTTTGAGAAGGATCCTTTGAATTACTATTTTCCTTCTCGGGATTTGATCTTAGTAGTTGATCAAGTGCCTTCTTCTATGGGTCTAGGGGACCACTTGATTCCCTCTTTTTAGCCTTTTAGTTCTGATGATTTCCTGGATGTGGAGTTGCCTTCGAAGGAGGAATTTTTGAGGCAATGAGTTTTAGCTACCAAAGGAATCCTTGGTCAAAGTCCTAGAAGGGGATTTTCCTATAGAACTATTATGTGTAAGTCATAAGGCTACGTGTTTCCTTGTACCATATTGTATATATAAAGGTAGACATCTTCATGTTTTGTATTCTATAACACAAGATTTTTCTGAAGTTTTTATATGGGATGTATTGACTTATTGCCTAGTGTTTATGATTATGTATACCTAACTTTGAATATTTTTTCCTTTGGATATGTTTATGGTTGATCCACTATAACAAGCATTGGTTCTCGAAACTAGCATATAGGTTAGGTTCTCCACCTGCATTGTGCATTATCAGTTTCCTTTTCCATTTTGGCCTTAGGATCGACCCCACCAAGATGTGACATAGAACCTTTTTGCTACTTAGAAGTGTCATAACTTGTGTGGTAGAAGCCATCCTTTAGATGGGCTTCCTAGTTAGATCCTTGCTAGCATATGTTTCCCATGCTGCGAAATTTTGTAGGCTCAGGAGTCCTATTTAGTCCCGCCATGACCTTTGCGATGAAACTTTATTTCCTTATTCTTACCTATATTTCTAGCTTTATACTGTAGAGGCTCCCTATTGTTAAGTTTTTGTGTTGCATTGCATTTTGACTATTTGTATCTTTTGGCCTTAAGTTGGCTTCTTTTGGATTCGTGTATAAGCCAATTTTTTACCATGTCTTTTTGAAAAATCAGCCCTGCAATCAATTAGAATCTGTAACTTGACACCATTTACCGGTGGAGAGGACATTCCTTTGAGTGTCATTTACAATTTTTTCCACCTTGCATTGAGCACACGATTGTTCCAACCCAAGGAACTAGTGCATCTCTTTCCCGACACTCATTCTTTCCACTATACTATAAGCATTATTTTATTCTTTTTTACGCTTTTAATATGGAAAAGAAAAAAACTTAAATATTTCAAAAAGAGCGGGAATGGGACATTACTTCCATGTTTGATGGAAGCTACAGTCAGTTGTGTCACCCTTGAAGAAAGCACAAAAAACAAAGTCTTTTCTCCATTCAAATGGGCTTTAGTTTTACTTAGGTGAGCCATAATCTTGTTATTGATTCAATACTCCCCCAATTGGTTATCTCTTTGAATCATATGGATGGTTTATTCATGCCTCCTACATGACAAGCTTATACAAACATATTTTATGCTGCCATATAGTCACATTTGAGTCGTGATTTTGTTCAAGGGAAATAAACCTGAGTTGGCCTTTCTGCAATGTCTCTTGACTAATTTTTCAGTTGGCCATACACGGTCTATTAGAGTTGTGTTCTATCAGATCATTTATTTGGTCCTTTTGCTAGTTAAGAAGGTCCCCATTGACTTCTTGCTGGCATGTTTTCTCTTATCGACTTTGACAAATTTCTCTGAGAGTAAACATAGAGCCACACCCTGGCCATATTTCCATCATTGATAGGTGTCTTTGTGCTCATCATGGGTCTTTCACTGAGAAGTTTTGGTTTTGTTCGACATCAACTTTCATTATAACACATTGGGATTTTTGTAGTACCTTAGTTTCCATTTTACCCTATTGGTGGATTCATCACCTCTGTGTCAACTTTCATTATTGGTTGATTTAGACGGTTTCCCCCATGCGCTAGCTATATTTTGTGTATGCTGAAAACATGATTCAGGTTGGTTACTTCATCTTTCTTTGTGTTATTCCTTCCAAATTATTGGCTTGTGGGTTACATTCATGCTGGATTGATGTGCGATGCCTTAATGCCTTCCTTCCAACATATATTTTCCCATCGACTTTGACTCATTGCTCTCGAAACAAGGTCTATATTCCTTTTTTAGTACCTTAGGGCTTTCAGTCATTAGTGGTAGTCTCCTTCACTATCAATAGTGAGAATACATCAATGATCCTGATTGGCAGATTCTCTCAAGTGTTCGACTTCAACTCATTCATTTTCACGTATTATATTGTATTGGGTTACCTTGAATCTCATCATCATTGTCGATGAGTTCTCTCGCGTTTGGTAATGATATACATCAATGACCAATAATAAAATGATTTCTCACATGGTCGACTTCAGCTCATTTATTCCCATAGTGTAGAAATGTACCATGGTGATTGGTGAAGACCTTGGGTTTGCATCAACATGCTATGGTTCATTTGATAACTCCTTCAGTTTTTTGCGATTGACACCATCCATGTTATATGTTGTAGTTCATCACAAAAACATCTCATATGTTTGCAGTCGAGTTGCATGTAGTACCATTATTCCACTCTTTCTGATTTGGTACTTGGATATTCAATTTTGAGACTTCAGTGATCATATATCTTTCTCAACATCATTGATTAGTTATTTTATATGTGATACTATGACATGACCTTCATATGTACTTTTTTGAGACTATGATCAGATTATACACTATGTAATTTCAAGTTCCATTTATACTTCTACACATATTGGATCCACTCCCTACTTCATATGCTGACATGCCTTGCTTTCGCTGAGCATGGGTATGCCCGCCTAAGACATGAGCTTGGTTTCTCATCTCTTCCATTGGTTTTTGGCAAGCTGAAATCTGGTGAAATCATCCCAAGTACTCGCATGATTATTCTTATACAATTAATACATTTTGACCATCATGTACCCCTATAGACCTAATATATTAGGTTGCATGTGTTATAGCATCATTTCTCACCTCTATATACTTCATGCTCTATGTTATGCCCTTGGGCAACCCTTTCCCTTCAGACTTCACCCTTTACCTAAAAAACATTATTTTGATTTCCATATGCGACTTTTCCCTCTCAAAAGAGCATGCACATGCGGTTCAATTTATGCCCAACCCAAGTATATAATTTAAATTATGAAAAAAATATATAAAAATCCATATTTTCTGGGATGGGTTTATAGGTTGCACCGGAAGACTACCTACATGAGCTCGTGCCCTAAATGTATCCCAACTAAAACAATTGTTTTGAGGAGGTATTAGTACACCTCATGGGTATGCCTAAGGAGAGAGAGATAGTTATTGATACCATAGCCATTTAGTCCCTTATCAAGTCTGATTTATCCCTGTGCCTCCTGCACTTCCCATATTGTTGAAACCCTTGTTTCCCTCATAGAGATGTTTACTCTTCTTATATGACAACCATCTGTATTCTTATGGAAGGAGATTTTTGAGGCTTGGGTTGGAAATATCTCGAGGAGGTTTTTTCTTGTGGCTGTGACTAAATCAAGTGGTATTCCTCCACACATATTTACATACATCAATAAATAATCTTTGTCCCATTCCTAATGTCATGATATTTATGCTTTATACATGTTATGATATTTTTATGGTTGATTTCATGTTATTTGGTTTATAATATTACATGATTTTATTTACATCTAGATCAGGCCTTCAATTATTACTAGTATATGTGCTTTTCTTGAATGATTTTCATGTTTTGAAGCACCAGGAGAAATAGAGGGTTTGAACCGTGTGGGATCGCCTTCAAACATAGGACCTATAGGTAAGGCCTCTTCTCCAAATTTTACTAGTTTAAGCATTAGGAATGTAAATTTGCTTACTTATTGTCGTTTTATACCTCTTGCTCTGTTGGGGTTCTCAACCCAAACCTTAGGGTAATTCATCCTGTAACACTTTCATTTACCTTTTTGCCTTTGTTTACCGCTTTCCTTACTTAGTTGGCTACCATCACAAGCATTTTTAGCTAAATTATTTTCAAAGAGTCCAAATGGATTTTATATTACCTATTGTTTTGATATTAAATAGTCCCTAAAATGATCTTAACCTCACATATTAGTGATGACTCAATAAATTTAGCTACTTACAACTTTCAATGGAAATTTGTAAAAGGGAATTTGTATTATGTATAAAATGTACATATTTAAGCAATTCCATCATTACTATACCCAAAAATATTCAAACTCATTATGCATGTGTCATACATTCACACATTCCATGTTATTCATATGTTGTTATTTTTGGAGCTAATTTTAATCCTCATATGTCTTCCATTATTCATGTGACTAGTCTCATAAGCCAAAGAATGCCTATGTTGATAATTATAGTAAACAATGTAAGATCACTTTCACAGATTTTCCCTATGGATATTCCATGTTACATGGACTCCATTAGGTAACATCATGGAATTACCTATTGGAGCAGTGTTTTTAAGTAACAAATTTTAGGGATCTCTGCACAAGAGCATCATGTAAGAGGGTACGCCGAGGAAGGCCAACCATGGGATAGCATGTGGAAGTGTTAATTCTAAGGAAATTTAATGGGATATTTTAGTAGGTACTCAAAAAGAGAAATATGTACTAGGCCATAGTAATAATTTATTAGTAAGGGTTTTTTGATTGGTTTGGCTCCAAATGTAAATCTATAAATAGGTCAAGGACAAGGGGTAAGATATATCTTGTGATGAAGACATAGTCTCACTTGTAACAAAAATTTATTTGATAAGGTTGGTGAGCCACTATGAAATTGATTGTAATGGAGAATTCCTAGTGATACTAAAAGGTTGGTTTTTGTCTCATTCTATTTTCTTGTGCAATGTTTAATCACTAGTTTATTTTTCATGATATTGTTACTTTAAAATGTATGCATGATTGACTTAGGGTATTCATTTCTTTTTCTAAATAACAATGCTTAACAGTAGGTTGAATATGAGTAAGGATGGCTTAGGGTCCTCCACTCCTTCATCACTATAGAACTATTGTTCACCCTAGATTCTTCAAGTGATGCTTCACCTACTTACAAGTGTAGTATAAAGGGTTGGTTTCTTGTGAAGTTTTGTTGGAAAATTCTCTTGAACTGAGGGTCTTTGCCATCAAATGGTTTTGTTTTCAATATTGAGTTTCTGATCATTTTGGCTTAGTGGTTTCTAAAATAATTTTTTCTTGATGGGACTATTTTAAATAGAAACATCCTTAATGGCCTAGAGAAGGGAAATTTTCACAAACAAATTTTTCAGTTCTCCCAGAAGCTCAGTCTCCTCTGGGGTGTGCTCACTAGAGTGGATTAGGCACTCAGGAAAAGGAGGTTGTTGGATTTGAGTGTTACTCCATTTTCCTCATCAAACTCTGTAGGTGGATAGGGAGGACGATTTTACGTGATTACTCTTCCTGACCTGAGATTGATCTCATGTATCTCTGCAACATGAGCTGGATAGGATGTCTCTCTGTTGTAAACCTATTGTGCCTACTTATTTTTTAGGTTCAGATTGGGCTTGGCAGGCATATGGGGCAAATTAGGTGGAGAAGAATGGGTAAGCTAAGGTTGAGGTTGTGGCGGAGGCAGTAAAGTAGGTGTTTTATTATGTTGGTGCCTCAACCCTTGTGATGGGTTGCTCCATTAAGGTGGTTGAGGAACATATTGTTGGAATGGTTGGTTCATAGGCTAAGGGTGATATGGAGGGTTGTAAGGCCAAGTAGGAGGTGTAGGCCATGATTGAGGAGTGGAGGTGTAATAAGACTGCATAGGTTCATTATGATTGGTATGATAGTAGGATTAAGGTGCACCTTTCCTACCATGCTAATATGACTGAGGCCCTTGAGGCCTCCTCTGATTTATGAAACATAGTTTCTCAGGTCCTACTTCCCCAGATTGATATACAAATTTTAGCCCACATAAGGAGGTACACTTATCTATGGCATGAATATGATCACAAACTAAGAAAACCTCTATGACATTTAGTGGGAATTCGTTCTGAGGGTATTTTCTAGTACATATAGGGCAAAAGATAGTCAAGGCCCTTTCTGCTTCCTCTTCATTCATATTGATTTGTAGTGTGTCCATTTGTAAGGACAGGGTGTTAAACATCTCACTTTTGAAGTCCTCCAATATATTTCCAATCTCATCCTTGATGGAGGTGGAAGAGGAAGGGATGTTGGTCATGGTTTGATTAGATATTCCTTTATTCCTAGCTACCCTTGAGTGGTTCCTAAATAAATTTTTGATGTCCTCATAAGGTAGATAGTAGATATCTCCTCATGATAGCATATTAAGGGTTTCTATCACCTCCTCCCTCATCCCTCGGAGAAGTACCAGTTTAGGTGATTCGGGATCAAGGGTGCAGTTGGCTCTTTTATAATTTAGCTAGAATATTTCTTCATAATCTTCTAGGGACTCATCATGTCTTAGAGGGATCCTAAATATTTCCTCTTTAGCTTATTTTGATCTACCATAGTCCCTATATTTATTATTAAAGGACCCTTGCATCTGTGCCTAGGTAGTGATTTTATTCCCAGGGAAACCAATGAAAGAGCACAAGGTTGAATCCTTGAGGGTGGATGGGAACAATTTCAAATTTTTTTCATTTGAGGCATAGTCATAGGTCATATAGAAAACAAAAAAAATTGAACATGGAGGTGCGAGGATCGTCAGAGGTATGTCCATGGAAATTTGGAAGGGTTGAGGGACTGATGTTCTTCATCCTAGTTTCCCCATATGTTTCCAAAATGGGAAAGATTCCTTGGGCTCCAAACTCAACCATGGCTTGAATTGGTAAAGCAGGCTCCTCGGGTGAAGCAAGTTCTTCTTCTTCTCCAATGGGTTTTTCAAACCTTTCAAGTGACTCACCTATGGTGTGTTCAACCTCATAGTCATTGAGGAAGACTGAAGGGTGATTGTGTGGGGATGTGGGGATTTTTGGTAAAAAATTGACTTGGTTATCCCTACCCCTGCGAGGCATGAAAGTAAAAAAGAAATTATATTTTTCGATATTTTGGAATTGAATGTAAAATAAAATAAGAAAATAATTCTAAAACTGAATCTAAGCATCTACTTAGACACCACCTAGGCAACAATGCCAAAAAGTGGTGAGCCCTAGTATTGCACCAAGGGTGTTCCAACTCCCAGAGGCTACTCTACTTTACTTTATCAACCCCAAGTTCATAAAAAATTGGAGGTGAGAATGCTATATACACAACAGATGCATTCTACTCATGCAATCCTCTTCTCAATTCTACAAAAGCATGCTTCTACTAGTTTTGCTTCTAGGGAAATAAGTCTGTCACACTTCTCAATGAAACAAAAAAATAAAAATAACTCATATCATTACTCTATCAATAATAAAGAAACTAATCTAGAGAAAAAATACTCATATACCTACTTGCAAGAAAGGAAATCCACAATTTCAGATAATGCAATAAATAGAGTTAAACTAAGTGGCACTCATAAAGTAAATTTCTCAATTGAACTTGTAGAAAGGGAAACTAATCTAAGCACACATGATGGGCCAAATGGCTAATGAAACTCTAGCTACTTAATTCTTAACTGCTATGCTTAGCAATGCATCTAATCGTTAGATAACTATGCTTGTAAATACTCTATTTTGCAGCAAAAGAAGGATACTTTGGGGTGGCTTAAGAAGTTCTTGGACTCATGGTTTCAGATTTTAAGGTGTCTTGGAGGTTGTGCCAGGTTTAGGTGAAGTGAAAAAGGGCTATTGGGCTGAAGAAGTGGTTGGCTGGCACTGCTACAGGATTTCCTATCATGCTACATGATGTCATAAAATGCTATAGGAAACAAGAAGAGGGTAGTTGGAGGACATAAATGGTGAGGAAGGGGTAGGAAAGATGGACTAAAGGTGTGACTCTATGGATGGAAGGTAGCCAAACCTTTGGAAAATCTCATAACTTTTTCAAAGCTCGTATTTCACCTCCAAGATGGCTCTCGGTGTTCTGGTGAAGATCTAAAAAAACAAATCTTAAGGTGATTTTATGGAAATTATGTTGGTGAAGGGTGGAACCTGAAGCTATGGATTTTGGTCAAGTCCTCTTCTAATGCTCTACTCAAACTTGTAAGAAAACTACCTATTCATGCATTTATCATTGATGAATCTATGATGAAAATGGTGGAAATATGAGTTTAATTTAATAAAACCTACCTATTCATTTTAAATACAAAAGTAACCCAACATTCATGGCATGTTCATGATAAAAAATAAACCTATCTATTGTTTCTAAGAAATCATAAACTAAAAGAAAATTTTGGCTTGTGGTGAAGATATGTCCTCCTCAAGCTCCAATGAAAGAGGTGAGAGAGGGAGGCTTTAACACACAACTTTGTAGCTTTATATGCTACTGCACTATGAAATACAAGATCATTTCAAGATGAAATGTAAGAAAGCTAACTACAACACATGAAATAAAACTAACTATAATGGCATGGAAAGTAAACATAAATACAGAAGAGAGACTGAGGCCAATGGATTGGGCTCTAACCCACAAGCTCAGCTCTTTGAAACTAAATCAGTGAAGGAGGGACTGAATACTCATTTTATTGCATAACCAATCTCATTACATAGCACATGAAAGTCACAAATGTCTATTACAAGAGATAAGAGTGCTCAAGCTATCTGCAAAAATCGAATCTTAATGAGCTCTTGCTCTGCCCTATTTATCCTAAAGGGTAGATACCAACAAATCCATAAAAAGTAGTTGATTTTTCCCCTTAGACTTTGAGAGAAGTGGAGCTTTGATTCACTTAATCTTCCACTTTCTTGGCTACCTTCGATTTCGAGTTGTTGGAGGGAATATCGAGGATCCTTTGGCTACGTTTAGGAGTTAAGGAGGTGGTAGAACCCCAATAATCTCTCCTTGTTTTCTACTCTGAGCTTTGATTGCACAATATTAAGAAAAAATGGCATATCTTCATGATTATCCTGAATTTAAGCCATATTAGGCATTCAAGGTATGACAACCCTTAATCACCATATACACTAAGCAACATATGACCATAATGTGATTAAATGTGAGAAAAAGAGACTAATAACGCTAAAAATGTGACAATTAACCCCTTCAAAGATACCTAATGATGGTGCTCATCAACAATCTTAATTGAGGTTGGGTATGCCCACAAGGAAAGATAAAGAAGCAAGTGCCAGTCTGATTTGTCGACCCCTATCATGTGTTGAAGCATAGTCTTAAGAAATTTGTTAACAATGTCAACTTGTCTCTTAGCCTAAGGATAAAAATGAGTGGAATTTTCATGTTAAAGTCCCAATTTGGAAGGAATTTTGGTCATCATATGATTCCAAAAATGTGTTCCATGATTCGTAACTATTGCTTGTGGAACACCAAACCTAGCAATAACATAGTTGAAGAAACATTATGTAGTCCTTTCGCCATTTTTTTTTAATGTTGGTATCACTTTGGCCCACTTAGTAATGTAGTCTACAAAGAAAATGATATAACTATGCCCCTCGACTGAGTGAGGATTACATGTCATAAAATCGATACCTCATTTATCAAATGGACCAACAATGACAATGAGATGAAATACAATAGGTGGATCACAGACCTTACGATCATAGATTTGGCATGCATGATACTTCTGGATGATGAGGATACAGTCGCAAAAAATGGTAGGCCAAAAGTGACTGTCCCGTAAGATTTTCTATGCGGTAGCGTAACTAGATAAATATCCACCAAACACCCTTGAGTGGCATTCATTAATAATTTTTTTAGCCTCGTAGAAAGTGAGGAACCTCCTTAAAATCATATCAATACCACAATGGTAGAGGTTTTCGCCAATAATCACATAATTTCAAGATTGGTATCAAATACATCTCTACTTGGAGCGAGAGGTATTAGGTTAGAAATTTTATTTCTAGATATAGATCAAACAATTTCTATACCGCGGGTGAGATGATGAAATCAGAAAAAATGACTCATATAGAATATAATCTTTAGAATTAGATTCAACATTAAGGGAAGGAATATTGCACATTAGTTCAGTGAAACTAGGGACTTCTTCGACTTGGATTTGATGAAAATCTAGGTTAAAATCTTGGAGAATAAACATTCACTTAGATTATTCCCCCCCTAGAAATTGACATGATAATATATATGTCATAGGGTTGCAATATGAAACGAACATATTTTTCTTAAGAAAGATATAATGGTCAAACCTTTGGACGTCTTGAATGGCCACCAAAGCCAACTTTTCTACATGAGTATACTCGATCTCGATGTCTTTAAGGTTTTGACTCAGTTAATAAATGGGATGTTCAGTCCACATAGCATCCTCTTGGAAAACCACCATGGCTATAGTATATATGGTGGAAATAAGATATAGGAAGTAGTCGTGCTGATAGTGAGTGGGTTATAAAAAATATGCCTGAACCAATACATATTTCAGGGAATAAAACTATTTCTATGTAGCGTCATCCCAATGGAAGGGAATACATTTCTTCAGTAAGCTAGTAAATCCTTTGTTCAGCTCAGCGTAATTAGGAACAAATCTCCACAGGAAGTTATATTTCCCTTGGAGTCTTTGTAACTGAACGAGGGAAGAAGTTGTAGGAAAATGTATGATTTCTTGTAATTTTATAGGATCAATACAAATTCCTGGTTTTGAAATGTCAAAACCGAAGAGTCGACAAAAAATTATGCAAAACACACATTTGTGTGGGTTAAAATGAATATTATAATGTCTACAACAGAGAAAAATAACATGTAAATGCATCGAGTGATCAACTTGACATTTAAAATGAGAAGGGAGATCATCTAAATAGGGTTTCATGATATGTTTGATGTCATGAAAAGTGTATTCCATCGCACTTTGAAATGTTGCCCCAACATTATTCAAAACGAATGGGAGTTTTTGATAAGAAAAAGTACCCAAGGGAGAAATAAATGCAGTCTTAGGTTGGTCTGCCAAGAGAATGTTGTTTTGATTGAAACTTGAGAATCCATCCATAAATCAATAAATATCGCAACCAGCACAGTCATCCCCAATATGGTCAATAAGTAGGGTTTGATAGTTATCTTTTGGATAAACAAGATTTAAGTCCTAGTAATCAACACATACTTGGATCATGCCATGTTTATTCATGATACAGATAATGTTCGATACCCAATTTGTTAAAGGAAAGGGGTATATCAAACCAAATTGAAGAATATTTTCAATTTCAACTTTAATCCTGACAACCATCTTGGATGGGCTAGATGGATGCACTACCAAACATGTTTGGTATAAGGATACGTCTTAATCTCATGCAAAACTATGTTTAACAACCTTCTTGGGATGGACTAGATGGACGTGCTGCCAGAAGTGTTTGGTATAATGATATGTCTTAATCTCATGCAAAACTACGTTTGGGTAGATACCTTTCGTTTCTTCATGCATCCAGGAAAATACATCTTGAAAGTCATGAAATAGGGCTTAGTAAATCTCGATTTTTAGATGAAGAACATGATGTTCCAACATATATATTCTCAACTATATTTGGTTTAACCAACCTATCAAGAGGAATCATCTCTTTGATATTCGATAGGTAATTTTCATAGTTGGCCTCATGAATGGAGACATAATTTATAAAGGGTTCGAAAAAATTAGGTAGGTACACAACATTGATATTATCCTCAATGGAATTTGGTAAGGAGGAATGATGATGATGCTCATCCCACGATGTGTAATCTGGCATCATGATATCCATGATGCTCTCTTTAGTAGATAATATGTGATAGAAAGGATCTAAAGGCATGCCATAATCTAATGATTGACACACCCAATTGATTGAATAAATGTATGGGTATTAGAAGCCAAATAGATGGATTCATAATGTACCTCAATGAGGCTAAGCATCATTCGAGGAATTAGAGGCGAAAAAGGTGAGTTGGTCTATGAATGAGATCCTGCCTTTATGAGGAAAGGAGATCATATGAAAGTGAGTCTAAATGGAAGAGGCCATAGCGTAAACCCACCTATATCCCAATATAATATTATAATCAGGAGGTTCATCAATAAATTCTACTTCAATGGAGATGGTTTTTCCCCCTAGTTCTACCTGGAGATAATTCAAAATTCCATAAGGTTTATAGGTCCTTAAATTAAAGGATTTTAATGTGGTGGTTGTTTGACTCTTTTGGGGTGAACCAATCCCTTCCAACAAGACAGGGACATAATGTAGGTTTAGGCTCCCTCATCCACAATAGAATGATGAAGTTTCTTACAATGAATGACGACCTTGATCATCAAAGCTAACTGAGCCAAAAGATGAGGGGAATAGTTTTCATGGGATAAAACCACTAGGTTGGAATCTAATGGATCAACACATCAGATAGCTGACAACAAGGCCTTATTTTGGGTGGAGAAGTTTTGCAACACCTCAAGAGTTGACATAGATGATGGAGATTGGGCCAAGTCTTCAATTACGTAATAATTTTGGGCAACTCTTGAACAAGGTTTGAAAGAAGACTTATGGATAACACCCTTCAGGGGCTTTATAGTAAATTCTTTAGGAATCGTAGGTGGAACAAGATCATATGAAGGTGGTGTCGAACTAACATGTTGATTAGTAGTCTGATTATTCGGTGGCTTCACATTACCATAGTCCTTATTCCGAGTGGCCACCATAACATCGTATTTCAGCTTTGAGAAGGAACACATCAAAATTGTGTTCAAGGAAGAAGTGTGATAGTAAATCATATGAGTCTACTAATTAGGAAATGGTTTAATTAACACAACAAGAGAAGTGGAATATTTAAGAAACTGATTCACTTCAACGTGGTGTGGAAAATCATGTGTAAATTGATCCTCGTTACAAATTAAACATGGGTATTGAGGCTTTCGTTTCTCAACGAAATACAAATTTGTTTATCTATCCTACAGTGAGGAATATTTCTTTTCTTACCTTTTCCTTTCTTTTCTCTTCCAGGTTTCTATTGAGAATTTCTTTTATTAGATGAAACATAATTTATCTCGGAAGAAGAAACCACAAAAGGATATGATTGAGAATTTTGCGCACGGGTGGTGAGAAAAATACCAGATGGTTAATTCGCTGACTATGAACTGGAAGAATCAATCACGCCATCAGCAACATATGATGCTTTACCAGGAAGAGGATGAATGTTGTTTGAAGGTCTTAGAGGGTAAGGTATGTTATCATAGAGCATGCCTGATTGGGTATAAAAGAGTTCCAACTATTGAGCATAATAAATTACTTTCTCTTCGGTCATCACTCCACCTTTGGCCACATATTTTGTTATGGTAGATAACATGTATTTGGTAAAACATTCCACTAATAAATGATCAAGAACATAAGTCTTGACCAACCGGTAATGACACCTCCAATCATGAATGTGATCTGAAATGTTAGTGGAATCTGATTGTTTGAAGTTAGTCAATATTTTTGTTCTAGTTTCATATCTGATGGGAAATTGTAAATGTGTGAGGAAGGTGGTGACTAAAGTGTTGAAATCATGAAAAAATGCTCTAAGCCTTTGATACATGTAAGCATTCGTTGGAAAAGATGATTTCAAGTAGAATCGTCATTAAGGGAGTTGGATGAACACCATAGATGATATGCCATAACATGTCTCGACAAGTCTTCTCTAGGATTCCCACTGAATTTTGGGATATTAGAAGGAAATTTAATGGGAATAATTGGCCACCATGGAGAATGAGAAATGGGATCATTAGTAAGTTGAGTTAATTCAAGAAATTTGAGAGTAGCCAAAAAAGGAAACTGACGATTAAAGTTCAGAGGAGGATGGCTTGGATATATAGGGATAGGATGAGCAAAAGGAACTTGTATTCCTGGATAAGGGAGGATATAGGAATAAGGAACCTAGATACATAAATATGAAGTGTTTTGATAACCAACATTAAAGTGATGTTGTTTTCTAGCCCCAAGATGATGAAAAACATGTTATAATAGTTGGTACTAGATTTACAAACCCTGAAAAGGAACTTGATTTGGTCCATATTATTGCCCAATAGGGGTCTGTGTTGCCCCCTGTTAAGGTTGGTTCGATTGGGACTTTACCAAATTTTGAATAATTAGACCTATTGAAACTTTAGGAGTACCTTGTCCGAGCAATTGAGAAGGTGAGGAGCCTTGTACAAGTTGTCTAAGTGGGACCTGGGGGGAGCCAAATACCATTGGAATAGGCTGTAAATGTTGGCTCACATATATTTGAGCTTGCTGAGGTGCTGATGGATAGATAGGAATTTTGAGACGAAGATGGTGCAGTTTGAGAATTTAGCAATCAATCCCAAAATGAGCCATTTTCATTAGGTAAAGTAGGTTTTCAAATGGTGGTAATCATTTCAGGATAAGGACTATAGTTAGGCAAGCTACAATATTGAGCTATACTAACAATAAGTGTCCCCTCTGCCAAATAAGGAGGGGATGATGGATGAAATTACGATCTATATGGAGCGTACCCAATATAAGGGGAGTTATATTGTTGAGGGTAGTTTTATCTATTGACATAAGGGCCAATATGTTTCTCTATCACAAGTGCAGGCAGAGTAAGAGGAGTATAATGTGTGGCATCCATAAGAGAAGTACTAGATTTTATTCCTGTATTGGATGACATGGGAGAGGTCCAAGCGCTAGAATCCGCAACATAAAATGCACCAGATAATGACTGATAACCAGGTGGGATGGATGGGCCACCATAAAAATAAATTTTCAGTGATTTCACAAACATAGATGAGGAAGTGACAGTTAATGTCTGAATGTAGTGGTGGACATGAGCTGGGAGGTTGAATCAATTCCAGTCATGGTTAACAATCTCGATGCATATTTTTGCAAGAGATCTGTAGATAATTCCAAAGAATCAGGCAAAGGTGTTTTTAATGGAGTTTAAAGATATGGATGAGGAGTAGTTTGAAAAAGTTGAAGTCCTTCCCAATGAATAAGAGTAGAAGGATGAGAACATTATTGAGGGATCTCTTCAAAACTAAAAAGTTAGTATGGAACAGGGACATTATTAGGACCAAGATATATTGGCTTTTTATGAGATAAAGGAAGAGGAGAGGATGGTCTCGAAGTAGCAAGTAAATATGGCTGAGGCTCCTCACGTTTGACAACCTCACAAAACAAAGTATATGAATTAGGAAGGAAACGTTGAGTGACCTCAAGAAACAAAGTTTTAGGGAATTTTGTTCAATTTTGTTAGTGTCACGAATAAGAGTATACGTAATCTCAAGTTAGAAACCCAAAATGATAGATGATTATGTTAGATCAATATTGAGAGGAGGGTCAGAAGTAAATGTTCAAATTATTGATTTGGTAGTTTGTGTTTTATTATGATTTTTTTGATGGTTAGGAGTAGCCTCTGGGGGAAGAGAAGGCATATTTTTTATTCTACGCAAAATGGTGGGGAGGGGGATCATATTCTTCCACGTTGAATAGTAAATTTTGTTAACACAAAAATAGATAAATAAAAAATATGGTAATCTACGCATAAAGGATTACCAAGCAACTATGTAGTACAATATACACCTTAACAAACCAAGGAATTGATGTACAACAACCAATCTCCCTGAATGTTTTGTTCGATGTATCACGATATACAAGGCTTCAATCTCGGTTGCCTATGACGAGGATAATAACCTATAAGGGACTCCCAAAACATGCTCGGTGGTATGTGGGAGTACTGACCGTAGTAGTGTTGTCTAATGTGTATTCATTCGATGAGAGAATTACCATATACATTTCATGTGTGGAGCGCCATGTGATATGCCCGAAGGTAGGTGGAGAATGATCCTATACACTTATGTACATGGCACGAGATTTCACCTCTAGGATACAACGTTGGAAAACAACCACAGATCCTACGTTTAATGACACTGGAACATGTCTCTAGCCTATACCTATAGATTATTAGGTTAATGTTACAAATTCTTCTTAGGTTGATTCAATATAAAAATTTATTTATATTTGATTAATTTTCAATTTTTGGGTTCACCACGACTCTCACCTGAATATCCTAAAATGTACATCTATCATGACAAAATGGAAATATTTCTCTTTCAATGAAAATATAGCTAAGGAAGGGAACAAACAATCAATATGCAACACACAATATGATGCAAACAAGAGGAAAGATGCAATTTCCCTTTCGATGCAACTATTTATATGGTACTGCACATGCAAAACCCTAAATGCCAATCCAAAATTTTTCTTTTCACCGCACTATTTTCGAACTAAAGAAAACTAAGATGCAAATTTTTAATCACTGATTCTAATACACTTTTCAGAATGAGGACTGAAATAACCATTCATCCAAGTAGTCAGAAATCAAACGAAATCAGTTTGCAAGAAACCAAGTGATAAGAAAAAATAAAAATCAAAACCAACTCTTTCCAAGGCAAACAAACACAAATGCAAACAAAATGGAGGCTTTAGAGAGACCATAATACACTCAAGTCTCAAGGAATTTTAGCTAGAAGTAGGGTGATCAAGGATAGGCTCAGAAACCAAGGTAACATTTGTGAAAAAATAGGTTCCAATGCAAGTGAAAAATAGGCACAAATGCTTTGCAATGGTGGTACAAAGTGTGCCTAGGTGAGGTACAATGCTCTGTCATAGGCACTCGGGGAGCGTTGATCATGGGAAAGAGGATTTTGACACGAGAATTCTAAAATAGACTCAATGAAATCACTTCCTAGGTATGTTCTTGGTTGGAAAACACAACAAAGGTATTTCAAAGAGGTAATCGAATAAAATTGACAAGAAACCACCAAGGGAATGCTATGTTCCCCAGTAGAGTCACCAATTTGTTATACAGGATTTATGATTGCACACAAAATTATCACCCCTAAGTTGGTTGCTAACCTAGAACAATTGAAATACAAGGAAACCAATGCTTTTCCTTAAAGTAAATAGATGGCTGAGTGAGGCCTACCTTGAATCTGTCACACACTTTGCTCCTTATTTAACTTGGATGCTCCAATCCCAGCTCTGATTTCCAAAATTAGAACCTTCACAGTCATAGAGAAAAATCCAATAAACTATGAGATCTATGCAATATCATATAGATACTATATTCAATAGATAAACATGGTATTGAAATATATGGAATAAAAACATCACATATATGCAAACAAAGAATTATTTTCATTATATAAATGGAAAGATATTACAACCATAGATAGTAGTTGAAATTGTAGAAGAGCTCCTTCGAGTTGTTGACTTGTCATTTCCTTGTCATAATGTGCACCTCCAATCACCCTAAATGCATGAGATGAAAAACTTTCACTTTGGGAGCAGAAGGGAAGAATCAATCTCCAAAATCCAACCTCTTGCATATGACACAGTGTAAATATATAGAGGAGTAGGGTAATTTGGGAGTTATTATCCAATTAACAATATAGGGATTTATATCCACCTTTTATTGAGGGATAGGATCAAAGGATAAGGGGTAAAATCTCCAAAGTAGTGTAGGATAGTTTCCAAATTATTTATCCAACGTAAATTGTTGTATCAACTTATAGAAACTCCTAGATGGGGAAGCTTTAAGAATCTCGTTCATTATCCATTATTTCTAGAACCAACGCATGTGAAAAGGGAAGCAACATGTTGGTGATTTGTGCTAGAGACAGTGGAGAAAAATGTAGGTGAACGCACTCCAATAGGTATCGAGCGAGTGTTCGTCCTAAAACTGGCTCACATGATGCAATTTATGGATGAAACTCTCGAGGATGAAATGAATATTCTTAGGTATTTGTGCAAGATGATTACAAGGTGGAATAAGATGTTTATTGATCTGATTAAGAGGCTCATTGATCAGATGTGAAGAAATGGCCTATAACAAGGGGGCGAGGGATGTTCCCTTAAATGAAAAATTTCCTTGGTGTTCTATAAGTAGTGATTAGAAAAAAAATTCGGCTTTATATTTATAACTCTTACATCAGAAATATCTTTGATGTACAAAATCATGTAATGAATTTCCATGTAGTATACATGGTCTAGTTACCTCTAAATTGTATGGAATTCTAGCACATTCCTTCCTAGTTGTTTGTTTCACCTAGGGTTGTCCACGGGGAACAAATATAACTCGTTATCCTTCTAGAAAACACCCAATGAATTTTTTATCCCAATTAGTATGTACATGACTCTTTTAAAACCATATCATCCAAGCCTCTCCTTCATGGAAATCACACACCTTCCAAGTTCAAGCATCCCTTTCTTTTCTTCCTCGATCCTTCAATTTCTCCATTCCATGGAAAGCCTTCCTCACACAAGAATAGTCTTGGTGGATTCTTACATCGAAGGTATCCTAATTTTTTACTCTAATAAAAAAAAAAATATTTGATAACATAACTCATGGAAATCAATGTACATGACATGGCTCTAGTACCACCACAATGGTTAGTCCCTACTTCCTTTGTCTCCGCTACAATCTTTCAGTGCTACTATGATATAACTTGCAATAAGTATCATGTATATTTTGTAGATAGTTCATCAACTCACCTATATCAGAAGCATACAATTCTCATGGTATTAATCATAATAATTCTATATCAAATTAGACCTAAATTCCAAAAATTAATCATTTAAACTAATACTTAAATTTATGATGATTATTTTCCTCTATCACCATAAATAATTTCAATGTCTGTATTCAACAGGACCTTTTGCGCTCACATCCTTATGTGTGTGTGTAAAGATTTTGTTCTCCCATCAGTTACTCACCTTTCCAAGCCCAAGAAACCCTCATTCTAGATATTATACAAGTCAAGAAAAGAAACACAAGATTGAGGGAAGTTCAGTGGGATGGAGACTGATTAAGGAGAAGCTCAGAAAGCAAGGAAACATTTGTGCAAAAATAGGGTCCAATGCAAGTGAAGAAGAGGCACTTGTGCTTTGCAACGCTGGTACATAGTGAGCCTAGGTGAGGTACAATGATCTATCATAGGCACTAGAGGAGCATTGGTCCTCGGAAATAGGATTCCAATACAAGAATTGTAAAAAATACTTGATGAAATCACTTCTTAGGTTTCTTCTTTGTTGGCTAACACAAAAAAGGTATGTCAAAGAGGTAATCAAACACAACAGACAAGGGAACCGCCAAGGGAATACTTTTTTTCCAAAAAAAGTTTCCAATTTGTCATATAGGATTTATGATTGTGGTCAAAAGTATCTCCCCTAGGTCAGTGGCTAACTTAGAACAATAGAAATATAAGGAACCAAATGGCTTTCCTTAAACTAAATAGATGACATAGTGGGGCCTACCTAGAATCTATCACACGCTTCGCTCCTTATTTAACTTGGATGCTCCAAATCCAACTCTGATTTCGAAAATTAGAACCTTCACATTCAAATAGCAAAATCTAAGGAAATATAAGATCTATGCATTATCATATAAATCATCTATTCAATAGATAAAAATGGTATTGAAATATATGAAATAACAACATCACATATAGGCAAACAAATAATTATTTGCATTAATATAAATGGAAGGATATTACAACCATAAATAGAAGTTGATATTGTAGAAGATCTCCTCCAATTTTTTGACTTGTCCTTTCCTTCTCATAATGTGCACCTCCAATCACCTTAAATGCATGAAATGAAAACCTTTCACTACGAAAACATAAGGGAATAATCACTCTCCAAAATCCAACCTCTTGCATATGGAAGGTTTTAAATATATAGAGGAGCAGGGTAAGTTAACAATTATTATGTGATTAAGAATATAGGGATTTAGATCCACCTTTGATGGAGGGATAATGTCAAAGGATAAGGGGTGAAAATTCCAAAGTAGGGTAGAATAGTATCTGAATTATCTATCCAAGGTAAATGGTCGTAACAACTTCTGGAAACTCCTAGAAGGGGAAGCTTTCGAAATCCTGATCATTATCCCTTATTTATAGAACCAATGTAGGTGCAAATGCGTGGAACATGCTGGTGATTAACACTAGAAACAATGGAGCAAACTATAGGTGAACGCACACCAATAGGTATCCAAGGTCCATTGGTCCTAAAACTGGCTCACATGATGCAGTTTAGGGAAGAAACTGTCGGGGATGAAAAGGAATATGCTTAAGGCTTTGTGCAATATGAATACAAGGTGGAATAAGCTGTTGATTTATCCCGTTAAGAGACTCATTGATCAGATGTGTAAAAATTTCCTATAAGAAGGGGGGAGAGGATGTTCCCTTAAAGGAAAAACTTCCATGGTTTTCTATAAAGAGGGATTAGAACAAAAATTGGGCTTTATATTTATAAAAATTTCATCAACAATATATTGGATGTCCAAATTCTTGTAATGAACTTCCATGTAGTATACATGGTCTAGTTACCTCTAAATTGTATGGATTTCTAGCACATTCCTTCCTAGTTGTCTATTTCTTGAAGGGGTGTTGACGGGGAACATATCTAACTTATTGTCCTTCTAGAAAACACCTAATGCATTTTTATCCCAATTAGTATGTACATGACTCTGTTAGGTCCCTATATTACTAGTATAGTATACCTTCATTGTTGTTAGTGTAACCCCCTTATTGTTATTGTTGTACCTTTGTAACCCCAATATTGTTATTATTGTGCCCTTACATTATTATTGTTAGGCCGACTAGGATAATATTGTGATCCCATGGAATCCTATATATAGAAGGAGGTTTTGTCATTTGTATCATCCAAGAATTGTTCATTTATGTAACGTATTGGAGGTTTCACCCTTAAAGTGGTTGATTTCTAAGGAATTGATCTCTCTTTTCTTCTATCTTTGGATTTGGTTTCATAACATCTGGTATTAGAGATTTGGATTCTAGGGTTTCGCTGCTCCAAATAGGTCATCGTGGAATTTTTTCCATAAATTTTTTTCTACGAAGGTTCATAAGCTGAATGTTTTACAGAGCGAAGTCGAAATCCTTAGGAACATCGTGTAAAAATTTCATATCTTGGCTCGCAATATTTTCGGACATGTTAGCTGTGGAAGTTCAGGATTTTCAGGCTCCCTAATTTCACCTAAAATGTGTCATTGTCGAATTCACACTATAACTTGTTCTCTATGAATATTTAGAAGCTAAAATTTTTACAAAGCCAATTTGAAATCCTGAGGAACTTCCTATAAAAAGTTTAGATCTTGGTTCACAATATTTTCGAAGATATGATATATGGAAGTTAGGGTTTTTTCGAGCTCATGAATTTCATTTCAAAGAGGTGACTATCGGAAAATCATCATAAATATCTCTATGAGAATCATATTAGAATTATGTAAATGTTTGCAGGAAGTACACAGTATGTATTTTCCTGAGTATCAATTTCAGAGATGAAGGAGAAAACAGTGACATGTGGCATGCTATATAATTTCCATCTACTGAACAAGTCCATAAGTAGGTTATTGTGGGATATTGGGCATAACTTTATCTTGGAGAATCCAAATCAGGTCAAACCTATGGAATTCGAGAGAAGATTCAAAGGGCTACTATAGGACCGAATTTCAAATATTGAAGATCCAAAATCACAGAGATAATTCATTTTTAATATCGATCTCCTAAAAATAAAGAAAAAGGTGTGTATTTTGTTTTGAATTGCATATGTCTTGTTTCAAGAATCAGTTTGAATTGATTCCAAGGGCATATTGTAAAATAGATATTAGTATTTGGTTTTAAAATGCCTCATAAAAATAATTCAACACCCACTAAGCCTTTAGAAGGCTCTACTATGACTCATGAGGAAAAATAAGTTCAACATGACATATCAAAATTACAAGAGCAAGTGCACAAAATTTCGCTCTCGCAAAGAGAAACAAAAAATTAAATGGAAGTTTGGAATAAAGGCATGAAGGCTAAGATGGATAGTTTGAAGAAATGAATGGATGGTTTGAAGAATGGAATGCAAGATAAGATGGATGGCATGGAAGCTGGTATGGAATCTAAGATGGATTCCATAGAAGAAAAAATGGAAAACGTGAAGAATGATCTAAAGGCAGACATGGAAGGTTTGACAAAGTTGATACAATAAATGTTTCCTGATAGTGAAAATATAGTAGAGGCAACTCATGATGATAACAAAATAAATTTTAATCAGGATTTCATAAACTCTAATGTTGGATGGAAGACCCACCATATTCCAAAGATGGATATCAGGAAGTTTGATGGCAAGGATCCCGTAACATGGATACTAAAGATGGAGCAATATTTTGATCTCAATAATGTGAAAAACACACAAAGGGTACACATTGAAACTTTACATTTAGAAAAAAATACATTTGTATGGTGTCGATGGCTTTGCTCCCATAAAAAAATTGTCACTTGGTCAATTTTTACATAGGAAATGATAGCATGTTATGAGGATACAAAGAGAAACACCTTCTTTAGCCAATTGATAAATCTCAAACAAAAGGATTCAGTGGTGGAGCACATTGAGGACTTCCAAAAATTGAATATAATAGTAATTGATATTCTAGAAGAACATAGGATTGATGTCTTCATAGGGACTTTAAAGGATAACATCCAATATGAAGTTCACGTTTGGGAACATGATTCATTGGAGAAGGCATTAAGAATGGCAAGAAATATTTAATGTAAAATTATGGCGACAAGGAAGCCTACCACTCACATCTATAAACATGGAAGTATTTCTACTCCTAGACTTCCACAACCTACAAGGTTGACACCACAAAAATTGGAAGAAAAAAGAGAAAAAGGTCATAAGTGTGATGAGAAGAAACTATTTTATATAGATTGTGAAGAGAAGGAAGAAACTGAACAAGAAAATTCAAAACAAGAGGATATACACTAGGAACCAACCCTAGAAGAAGAAGAAATGAATCTAACCATATCATGTAATCCATTGGCAGGTATTACCACTCCTCAAACTCTCAATATAGAAGGAAATATCAAGAAGAAAAAGGTAATATTGTTGATCGATTCGGGTACTACCCATAATTTTATTCATTGTAAGGTAGCCAAGGAATTGAATTGTTTCCTATACCCAGCACCAGAATGTCAAGTGATGGTTGCAAATGGAGGAACTATAAATTTCTCTAGAAAATGTCATAATATCAAGCTAACCATGGCGGAATATGTATTGAATAGTCCAATGCTTTCCATTCCAATGGGAGGTGTTGATGTTATACTAGGAGAACAATGGTTACAATCTTTGGGGATGGTATCTTTTAATTTTCAAGAACTTTTCTTGAAATATTTTTTGGAACGAAAGGAAGTTGAATTATAGGGTATCGTAGGGAAACCAGGAAAGATAATAAGCTCTAATTTCATGGAAAAGCTTCTGAATAAAGAAAAATGAGGCATATTTGCATAGTTATGCTCACTAGAAGTTCCAACATCAAAATCATCAGTTTCTCCAGATCTCCAAAAAGTCTTGGAGAATTATTCCAAGGTGTTTGAAAATTCCAAAGGAATCCCACATATTCGTGATCATGATCATGCTATTTATTTGAATACAGGAAGTGTTCCTCCAAACATCAAACCTTACATATATCCTTATGTCCAAAAGAGAAAAATTGAACGTATGATCGTAGAAATGTTAGAGGCTTGTATAATTCAACCTAGTCAAAGTTCTTTCTGTGCTCCAGTAGTGTTGGTGCACAAGAAGGATGGATATGGCACATGTTTCTGGATTATAGATAGCTCAATAATCTCACTATTAAAGATAAATTTCCCATTCCTATGATTGATGAATTATTGGATGAATTACATGGAGAAATTTATTTTACCATGTTGGATATTTGTTCAGGATATCATCAAATTATAATGAAGATGAAATGTATTCTGAAAATAGCATTTCAAACTCATGAGGGTAATTATGAATTTTTGTTCATGCCTTTTGGCCTTACCAATGAACCTTCTACATTTCAACGGTTGATGAATTCCATTTTCAAACGCTTCCTTAGAAAATTTGTGGTACTATTTTTTGATGATATATTAATCTACAACAGGTCTTGGAAGGATCATGTTCAAGATGTTGACAGGATGCTCAAACTATTGGAGGAGAAAAAATTATATGCAAAAATATCAAAATGTTTCTTTGGAGTACAAGAGGTGGAATATCTGGGTCATATTGTATCTCATCAGGGTTTTAAGGTAGACACTAAAAAAATTAAAGCCATTAAGGAATGGAAAGTCCCCGCAACCATAAAGTAGTTGTGAGGATTTCTCAGGTTAACAGGGTATTATCACAAGTTTGTTAAGGATTATGAGAGAATAGCAGAACCTCTAACAACATTATTGAAGAAAGATGCATTTTCATGGACTCCTGAAGCAACTAAGGCCTTTGAACATCTTAAAGAGGAAATGTGCCTAGCACCAGTCTTAGCTATGCCAAACTTCACAAAAAACTTTTATTGTGGAATGTGATGCCTTGAGAAATGGAATTGGTTTTGTTTTAATGCAATAAGGAAGACCCTTTTCTTTTGAAAGTCGTCCAATTAAAGGAAATTATTTACAAAAAGATATTTATGAGAAGGAAATATTGGCAATACTACATGCACTAAAGAAATGGCGACCTTAACTAATGGGAAGACACTTCAAGGTAAAAAATTATCATGATAGTCTTAAACACTTTTTGAAACAAAGACTATCGTCAAAAGATCAGAAAAAATGGGTGACAAAGATGTTGGGTTATGACTTTGAAATCATCTACAAAAAACGGAAGCTAAATGTTGTTCTAGATGCACTCTCAAGAAAGGATGAAGAGGTGGAAGCATTGCTTTGTGTCCTTTCTATTATCTAACCGGATTGGATAACCGAAGCAAGGGATGAATGGAAGAAGGGAGAAGAAGTGTGGACACTCATTCAAAAGTGGTAGAAGTATCCTAGTACATATGATACATTTAGTTGGAAAAATGATTCCTTATGGTACAAAGATCACTTATATATTTGTAAGAATTCCCAACTAAAAAAAAAGATTCATTTAGAATTGGACACTTCTCCTTTAGGAGGACACTTAGGATTATTAAAAACTTACCACAGGGTGAAGAAATAATTTTTTTGGGATGGCCTTAACACTGTTATTCAAAATTTTGTGGCAGAATGTTTGATTTTCCAGAAAAATAAAGTTGAGACAATTAAGACCCCAGGTCTTCTACAACCTTTATCCATTCCAAGTCAACATTGGGAGGATATTTCAATGGATTTTATCATAGGTTTAACTAAGTTCGAAGGAAAGAGTGTCATCATGATGGTAGTTGATAGACTTACCAATTATGCACACTTATGTGCATTATCTCATCCATTTAAAGAAAGTACAGTTGCTAATGCATTTATGGAAACAACCCAAAAGCTACATGGAAACCCAAAGATTATTGTAAGTGACAAAGATCCTAGTTTTACCGGAAATTTTTGGATGAAACTATTTTCTTCTTTTGGTACTCAATGAGCTCATAGCTCATCTTATCATCCTCAATCCGATGGTCAAAATGAGATAGTGAATAAATTCTTGGAAGGATATCTTCATTGTTTTTTATCTGTTCAACAAACACAATGGGTCAAGTGGTTACCTCTCGCTGAACGGTGGCATAACACTTCTTCCATACTGTAGCAAAAATGACCCCATTTATGGCACTTTATGGATATCATCCACCATCCATCACATCATCTTTAAGAGAATATTATAAGGTTAAAACAGTGGAAGATCACATCGAGCATAAACAAGAAGTTCGCCAACTCTTAAAGGATAACCTAAATCTAGCACAAAATCGAATGAAACAACAGGCAGATCAACATCGCATTGAGAGAATTTTTCATGTAGGAGACTAGGTATTTTTATAGCTACAACCATACAAAAAAATTTTCCTTAAGCAAGCTAAGAATAAAAATAAAATATCGCCAAAGTACTATGGTCCTTACAAGGTGTTGCTAAAGATTTTTACTATGGCATACAAATTGGAGCTTCTTTCTTCTTCGCGAGTGTATCTAGTTTTCCACATTTCATTCTTAAAGAAGGTTATAGGTGACAAAATTCCAATTAAAACAATATTTCCAGAACTTGATGTTGGCTCGAGGGGTCCTGACCCTAGTTTAGACTTCAAGGTTTTCCAACAAACACTATACTACTGGCCCTTTCGGCAGTGACCCGCTTACACAGGTCAAAGTCTCACTTGAAGTAGTATGGGTGGGTGTTGGAAATAGGTTTCTGTACCCTGAGAAAGGGTAGGTAAGGAAAACAGATCTGTGTCCGGCCTTGTGATGCCTAGATAGCTTCTTTCTGCACAGGGTTTATAGGTATCTTTTCGCATCCACGTGTGCAAGGTCTACAGTGTTTGATAATTATACACTTGTATGACAGTAGCACAATATTGCATAAAACAGAACAAAAAAAATCCAGATACAGTAAACACAATTACACAGAAATTTTGCAGCTTGAATATAGAATGCACATAATACAGTAATTAGCAATGATTCGCACAACCAGTACACATAGATTCAGATCTCAAACAACCTTTCTTACTTATAAATTCATCAATTCCCTCTTACAATACCTGTCCCACCCTGCACACACAGTAGCAGGGTCCACACAAAGCAGGACTCTGGATCTCCATGCACACAGCTAGCAGGAGTCCTTTCCCCAAAAACCTAAATAGATATACTAAACCACAGTTCCGATCAATAACTCTTTCTTGTTCTACCTTACAGTTCAAAATTTTCCTCTATTTATAATAATCTAGCCTAAACTTTCCTATGGTCTGCAAGCTATGGTTTTCGGACCCCTGGTTCACCCTTTGACCCATTACAATCCTTTCGAGGCTTTGACCCACCCCAAAACCCATGCGCTAGCCTAATTAAAATAAAAAATATATAAAATCGTACCATTTTCGTAGCTCGTAGGAGACCCTATTCCAACAGTCCCCCAACACAATCTTGTGACTCGTCCTGAGTCACTCTTGTGGCACGGTTTATATCTGTGCACGTAAGGTATTGAAGGCGACGATCAATGGAGGTAACACTTCCTGAATCTGGGCAGCAGCACTTTGTGCGATATTGACAAGCTTCAGGGAGGTAGGTCCTTCAGGGGCTGTGGTAACTCGTTCCAAAATATGGTTGAGTCGCGCAATGGCGTTGTGAGAATCCTGAGATCTCTAGAATGAAGCATCGCCCCATGGATTCAAGTGCTTTCTAATAGCATGCTTGGCACATCAGAGATCTGCAATCGTGTCTTGGAGATCCTTGCTAGTTTTCAAGAGTGCCAGACACTGCGCTGGGGAGAGGGAAGGCAAGGTAGCTTCGATCTAATCGAAAGCAGCTTCCTTCTCTGACACGCCAAAGCATCGGGTTGAACTAGACCATTTTCCAGAGCTGCATGGCTGCTTTAAGAAACTGAGTACCTAGAGTAAGCTATCATTTAATAATGTTTGTAGATTTGGTTATCAACGCAGCCCGTTGTGCCTGTACCTCTGGGGATATGGGAAGTTGTGCTTGGGCCTGGTACGTTGTGAATTGGTGGGCCATTTGGGTCTTGAGGGCCTGCACATCAGTTTGGGACGCCCTAAGTGCTGCAACCAAGCCTTCTAAGGTAGCCCAGAGTGGAGGTGACACCGGGAGTTCGTCAGGGATCTCTGCATTGAGCCGATGAACCACTATTTCAAGTTGTGCCATAAGGGGGATATCTTTGGTCTGGCGTGTGGGGAGTAGTGTGGCCACATTGAGGTGTTGCTGTGCAGTCTGGTCATGATGATAGATCTCTTGCAGCATAGCGGTGTGTAATCCTTATAATGCCTTGTGGGGCAGTAGCGCTAAATCCATTTGAATTTCCATAGCTGTTGGGAGGTGATCGCCAACCAAGATAGTGCTAGCTAGTGAACAAATATGGCCTTCATCGGTAGGGAGCCTAGAACTGTGAAGAAGTCGTAGTGTGTCCCTATATCTCTTCGTACCCTGAGTGGATAGATTATCCCTGTTGGTTAGCCCTTTTGTGCATAAGACTAACAGTGAATCGACAACATCAACCCTCATGGGGCACTATGGTAGTTGCGTATAATCCTGCATGGCCTCTTCAGAGCCCATTTGGCTGGGGCCTACAATCATCCCAGGTTCAAGATGGGCATGAAATTTCACCGTGTAGCTGTGGCACCATTTTGTACAAGGGTCAAAGTCAATTTTTCCTACAGGTAACCAAAGGGCGATCAACTTATCAATCTTGGCATCCGCGGACCCTCTTAACACAATGTCTGCAAGTGCTAGACTGGTGGGTGTCGAGGCACTCAGAAGGTTAGGGTCTGCTATAGCAGCAAATGGATAGGCTTCCAACTTTGGAAACTGATAGACAGCGGAGGTAGGTTGATGGAGTATGACCCAAATGCTACAGGTCTAGACACTTAAGTTGTAGAATAACAGATGCAGAAGACAGAGATGATATAGAGCCTTGAGGAGAACTATCCTTTCTTCCTTATAATGCTCGGGCTTATCCAATGGTAGAGTAGATCTAACTTGAAACTTACCATCAATCATCTGAAAAATCACCATAAATTGCCACATTGATGGCCAGCCACCTATTTTTTATAATAGTATGCTTCCCTTTTCACCTGAATGCAGAATTCTGACAGTCATCGGTCGCACCTGATGGTTTTCCCACAGATCTACTAACTTTGGATGAAGCGTACATGCTGTTCGAACATCTCAAATTAAAGCCAATGTCGGATGTGTTGTGATGTGATTCAGGTACAACCTATGCATCCTGGCAGCCGTACGCATCCCCTTGAGCACCATGGTTTGGACAGTTCAGGGATCACTCACTCCCTTTGTCGAGTTAAAGCTCCAGTATTCTATTATGTGCAGTACCAGCATTCCCCTTGATTCAGGTGCAATGTGTAGGCGTGCTTTTCCCTTGGCTAGGCCATTTGTGTTCTGCAGAGCTACATCGAGCATCCTTGTGCCATCTTCCACCTGAAATGTTCGCAGAAACTCAGCTCGCAAATTATCCCAATTGTACGGGTGCAGGTGTAGCTCTGCATCTAAATACCACATAGTTGGGCACAGGCCTAGGCCATGGATAAACAGGTTAACTCATTCGCTTCAGGTCTTTTCGCACCATTATGTTTCCCATGCAACAAATATCTACGTGGGTCCTCAGATTGAAGGAATTCTTGGATCTATTTCCTAGCTGGAGATTTAAACCGCAGGATCATCTTATCCTGACATTCCTCCCAATCGCGGAATACCATCCCATGCATATTCCACCAGTGCATAGGCGTTACACACAATGCTAGTTTAAGGGCCCCATAGCCTACATCCCTTAGGAACTTCTGCTTCGAAGGCGTGTAAAAATTCCTTAATGTAATCAGAGTCCCCAAAGTAGGGCAAGTCTCTTACCTCGGTGGAGATGTAGTGGAAATTCCTTGTTACCCAAAGACATCGTAACGTTGAAACCTTGTGCAACTGGCCCTGCCAATTTTCTAGTTCCCCATCAGAGTTGGATAGGAATTCACTATCCTTTTCCCATGAGAGTTTCCTTCCACCATGGGGTTAATCCAATCTTCGTCCTGTGTGGTGAGCTTGTAGTTGTGATCCACCTCCTCTGCATCTTGTGCCGGCTCTGTATACTGCGTGCCTTCCACAGGATCCAATGGTACTATTACGCATGTGCCGTTATTTTCAAATACCATGTTGTGCTTTTTGAGATTGATCACACCCCCCATATCTAGTCCTAGGAGTGTAGGGTAGGGATCCACATATTCCATGATTTCTATTACCTCAAATTCAGCTTGGAATTTTACTCCTGCGATATCTACCATAATTTTTGGCAACCTTCCCAGAGGGATGATATTTTGTTGATTTTCCATGCGCAGATGGATGGTGGACCATTCCAATTTAGGTTCTCCCATTCGTTGCCATGTTTTCTTTGGTAATACGCTCGCATCTGATCCCATGTCCAAAATAAATTGATCCATCTTGTAGTCACCGATCTGTGTAGTCAACCACATTTCTCTTCCGGTGCATTTCTTATACCTATATAGCTTGTGTACATCCTTGGTCCTAGGAATTGGATCGGGTCAAGCTACACAGTTATTCATTAATGCTTGAAGATTCTCTATATCCGTTGGGTTATGTAGCAGCTTCATACATGCCTGCAGAAAGGGCTTGACCCCCTCATCTGTCTTGAGGTGTGTCGGTACCTGCGCAATAATTGTTATTGTCTCTTTTCCCTTGCTTATGTTTGATCCTTCTTGAGGGGTTGTAGGGTCCCTGGTAGCCTCTTCCTTCACTCCTTGGGTGAACACCCTACTGCGTGTTATGAATTTCACACTCGGGTCTATGTTTCTTAGCTTGACTTTAACTCTTTCCACATTCTGTGTAGGGGTGGGTTGTTTTTCCTGCATTTTGGCTATTAAAATTGGGCAATCTTCAACCACATGGTCTAGCTATCTATAATATTGGCATGATTTCCTTATGGGATTTGGGCAGTCCCTGGAAAAGTGTCCTACCTCCCCACAATTATAACAGATTAACTACACACATCCTCATCCTGCACTTCCTCCCCGACCTCCCCTGCCCCTTGCTAGAGAGATAGCAAAGCTCACAAGAGATCTTGGCGACACAGGGTCTAATTGTACCCTGTAAAAGTTCCCATTATCTATCATCAAGTCATAAGTGACAGTTCTTCTCATCGTGTCCTACTGACTGGTAGAACCTGCACCACTGTTGCTTCATTTCTGGGACATACGCACTTAGCCAAGGGCAATGGTTCATATCATGCAGCCCCGCTACACAGCAGTCATTACACCACAGCACAGGTCTGCTTGAGCCTAGTCGCGATAGGATGGGTTTCCCACTTGCCCCTAGGCAAGCCAGACTAGGTCCTCCTACCTGCATGTAATCTGCTAATAGAGGGCACTGATCCTTCGTATGGCCAGATACCCAACATCGTATGCACCATAGATCTGCGCTGGCTCCTTTTCCTCGTTCCTTTGGTAGGTTCTGAATTTCCATGTGCATAGCTTTGAGCTGCTCTTGAATTTTATATACTCCTACCAAAGTATCTTCTCTAGGCACAACTTCTAGTTTCATAGTGACTTCCACAACTTTCTCCTATGACTCAAAGGTTTGGTGACTCATTGGCGTACGCAGGTGGGGAAAAAACATAGCGATGAACCATTTTGTATGTTTTCTATCATCATACTCAAATCCTCCTTCCCTGATTTCTTTTTTCAATCGTTGATCAGCCTCCCATACAGACTCAGACGCACCTTGCTTCAAGTCCTTTACTTCTGCTACCAACTAAGAGTAATATTTTGGATTTTGGAATTGTTGCTTTAGAGCGTCCTTAATATCTTGAATAGATGCACTCATGTTGTGAGAAATGTATCACATGTACCAGTCTAATGCTCTGTCCTTGAACACTAGGGATAGTTGTGCCCTTTTCACTGTATCGTCTATCACATTTTTCGCAATCCAAACGGAGTTTGCAACAAACCAAAATCGGTCCATATCCTCATCCCCTATCTTCTTGAAGGTAGGTAGTCTCACGTGCGCAGCCATATCAGTGTCTAGCGGGGTTGGGGGTATGGGTGAGTTCTTACCTTTTGGTGGTGGCGTAGCCGGGGTGTCTTGCATAGCCATTTCTCGTAGAGGGTTATAGGCAGATCTTCCCCCTTCGAGGTTGGCCCAATAGTATTTACCAAAGCGCGTCACACTCTCGTCTGGATCTGAGGTCATTCAGTCAGTATGAATACACAGAAAACATTTTTCTCACAGTAGTATCTTAATCAGAAACGGTAACATCTTCAGGAACTTGCCCTGAAATCCTTTAAAGAATTTCCGCTTGGCCTCAGAGTAAGAGAAAAACTAATCAATAGAAAATTCTGTTAGAAATCCTCCTAGCACATTGTCCACCCAGTGATCCACCGTGCAATTGATGGTATTATCGATTATTTCCAACTGCTGGATCAGCTCTAGAGTCCACTGAGTGACTCGTTTGTCCTTCCAGCAGTTCTAGAATTCTACCATCCTAGCCAACCACTCCTGAAGCTCGAACCGTATTATCGATCATATTAGAACCTGAATTACTCATGGAAACAAGAACTCAACAACTACGAAATCGATTAATTTTAGAGTATCTCATCAAGTAGAAGAACTTACCCACTAAAGATTCTACATGGGAGGATGAGAATTTTATACAGAAGCATTCAAAGCTACTCAAGCGTTGAGGACAATACTTTTTTGAAGGAGAGGGGCACGTTAGGTCCCTATATTAATAGTATAGTCCCTTATTTTTGTTAGTGTAAACCCCTTATTGTTATTGTTGCACCCATGTAACCCCAATATTGTTAGGTCGGCTAGGATTATATTGTGATCCCATGGACTCCCATATATAGAAGGAGGTTTTTTCATTTTTATCATCCAAGAATTGTTCATTTATGTAATGTATTGGAGGTTTCAACCTCAAAGTGGTTGATTTCTAAGGCATTGATCTCTCTTTTCTTCTATTTTTGGAGTTGGTTTCATAACAAAATCTTTTAAAACCATATCATTCAAGTCTCTACTTCTTGGAAATCAAACACCTTCCAATTTTAGGCATCCCTTTATTTGATTCCTCGATCCTTCAAGTTTTCCATTCCATGGAGAGGATTCCTGACACAAGAATAGTCTTGATCGATTCTTACATTGAAGGTATCTCACTTTCTTACTATAATAAAATAAAAAAAATTTCATAAAATAACTCATGATGATCAATGCACATGACATGGTTCTAGTATCACCACAATTGTTAGTCCCTAGTTGATAGCAACAAAATTGAAAGTCTAGTCCCCCAGGAGAGCTGGCCTCTATTGTAGCTCTGTCAGCATTTTTCTTTGATATAATTTAGTTTATTTCCACATAGTTTTCCTCGATTCTTTTATAAATTTATTTGTCAATTTCGGGGATATTGACAAATCAATACATTCAGCAAACTTTGGAAAATTTAATATGTCTCACGAACTTTAATTCTATCATCGAACCTTATGACCAAGGTTACCACCCTTCGAAACTTTATATTAATAACCCGATGCTTTTAAATGAACAACCTTAGGCCTCGGGCCCACTGCTACCTTGACATTTGATCGTCCTTCTCATCCGACGGCGGGGATTTCATCGCGCCAGCTCTGACGATCCAACGGCGGACAAAGATATCACATGGTGTAGATGCACGAACGATAACTCGCGATGAGGGTAGTTTTGGAACCCCACCTTATGCCACGTGTCAACTCATCTATGGAATCGCTCCAAATTCTTGAATACCGCTCATCCCACAAATGCGGTGCAATCAAAATTTCTTCCATTCTTTGAACAGTGATTGACCTCGGGTTAACGCCTTCTTTCTAAGTTCTCCCATTCACTAACTCTAGTCTGACCTCGGTTCAAGATTTAAATTAATCAACAAACAGTCTTATTTCTCTTATAAGTGGAGTCTTCATTACCTTGAAACAGGGTTCTACGCCCATGATCATACACAGACCTCTGCTACGAGTGTGATTTGATTCAACAAGCTTCCGAAACTCACAATGCGAGTTTGTTACAAGGTGGGATACACTCGGTTATGACTTCTTCCGAGGATTTAATTCAACAGAACTTGTTCGGAAAATTTAAGAGAAAACAATAGACAAAGAGATGCGGAGATTATACAACAACATTATTCAATGGTTATACACAGAACAATGTTCAATCGCCTCACAATTAAACAAATTCCCTCACAAATATTAGTTCAATAAAATTTGATAATCAACGAACACTGGATTTTATTCAACTGGAAGTAATTGCTTAGCACCAAGTTTTACTGCAACCTCGCCCCCCCCCCCTCAATACATCTGGGGGATACAATTTATATGCATTACAATGTGTCTTTTCGGTTCCTTAGTGAGGATCATTTATCTTCTAACAAAACTGAATTACATTATTCAAATAACTAAACATGACAGATGGACTGAACCAAACTATTCAACTTCTACTCACTCTAACTAATCTAAATGCAACAGACAGCTAAAGTATTGACACCTTGTTGCTACAAATTCGAATGATTTTGAACCCTCCTAGCCACAACATGTGGAAAAAACCTCCTACATTGATGGCTAGTGTCTAATGCCCTTGCATCAGACTCCTGAGGGTAGTTTTATTCATGGACTCCTGTACATGAGCTCTTCCACTGATCTGTCGATCTGCTGCAACATTCCTTCACTCATCCAAGTGGCATCTTCCTCTGTTTGGTCCTTCCATTTGATTAAATACTAAAAGTACTCTTGTCCTCTAGTCTTCTTTGATTAAGTACTGAAATTACTCTTGTCCTCTGGTCTTCTTGGACACTCTTTTTTCCAATATCTTCTCTGGTTGCAATGGTTGTGCTAGAGGTAGCTTCTTTTTCCACTCAATCTATTCCTTGTCTATTGGTCCCTCTCCTACAACATCATCTCCATACTTGTACAAATCTGAAACATTAAAAATGTGAGATATTCCAACATTAGGAGGAAATTCAATCTCATAAGCATTAGCAGAAAACTTTCTAAGTATCTTGCATGGTCCAATCTTTCTGAACTTTAGTTTATTATACTGCTTCTTCGGGAACCTCTCCTTTCTCAAGTGCGCCAAAACCAGATCTCCTACTTCAAAATGGACCTCTTTTCTGCTCAGGTCTACTTTGCCTTTGTATTTAATGCTGTTGCCTTGTAGCTGCTATTTCACTTGTTCATGTATGGCTTGGATTTCTGAGGCAAATTCCTCACCATCAACACTTCTCAGTTCTGCCTTTCCTAGATTCCTTAAATTTGATATCCCTCTGGGGTGCATTCCATAAAAAATATGGAATGGAATCTTCCATATGATTCTGTTTGGTGAGCCATTATATGCATATTCTTCCTGAGGAAAAATTTGATCCCATTACTTGGGATGCTCTCCTGCAAGACTTCTCAACAAATTTCCCAGACTCCTATTCACTACCTCAGTTTTTCCATCAGTTTGAGGATGATAAGATGATCTGAAACTCAGTTTGGTACCAATTTTCTTCCACAGTTTCCTCCAAAAATGGCCTACAAATCTGGTGTCTCTGTCTAAAACAATACTCTTGGGCAACCCATGCAACCTAACAACTTCTTTGAAAAACAAGTTAGTAACCTGGGTGGCATCACTAGTTTTATAACATGGAATGAAATGTGCCATTTTGGAAAATATATCCACTACAACAAAGACTGCATCATTCCCTCTCTGATTCTTGGGAAATCCTAGAGCAAAATAGATACTCACCATGTCCCAAGGCCTGTCTCGAATAGGCAAGGGAGTGTATAATCCTGCATTCTAGCTCCTTCCTTTGGCATATTGACAGATTTTGCAATTTTTCACAAAATTGTCCACTTCTACTCTCATTTTGGGCCAATAATAGAAGTGACTCAGCTGCTCATAAGTCTTATCAGTACCAAAGTGTCTAGCAAGTCCACCACTATGCTTCTCCTTGATCAATTTTTCTCTCATGGAACATTTTGGTACACACAGTTGGTTTCTTCTGAATAGTAAGTCCTCTTGCAAGAAATAATCCAGCCACTGGCTTCTATCTGTTAGAACAGGGTTACAACAGGCCTCAATTGTTTCCTTAGAATCTGAATCTATTTTATACAATTCCTTGAGAAAGTCAAATCTTACAACTTCAAAATTGGTTTCTTGAACAAGCATGTGCCTCCTACTCAAAGCATCAGCTACTTTATTTGCTTGGCCACTTATATGTTTCAAAACAAAGTTAAAACCTTGGAGATACTCAACCCATTTGGCATGCTTATGATTCAACTTGGGCTATTGTACAATGTAATGCAAAGCATGATTTTTGAGAATATAATACAAATTCTCTGGACATCAAATAATGCCTGCACTTTTTCAACGCCTGAGAAACTGCATAGAATTCCTTCTCATAAGAGGAATACTTCCTTCTAGTGTCATTCATATTTTCAATGAAATAGGTTACAGGCCTATCATCCCGACTCAGCACAGCTCCAATGGCTTCTCCACTAGCATCACACTTCACTTGAAATGGTTTAGTAAAATCAGGCAGAATCAAAACAGGCTTTTCAGTTATCTTTTGCTTCAAAAGTTTAAAGTTTCTTTCAGCTTCAACAATCCATTTAAATGGTTGTTTCTCTTTTTTATTGTCTCGATGATGGGTACATTAATCTTAATAAATTTTCTTATAAATTTCCTGTAAAAAATGGCAAGTGAATGGAAACTTCTTAACTCAAAAACATTTCTGGGTGAAGGCCACACCACAATTGCCTTAACATTTTCTGGGTCCATCTTCAGTCCTTCTACAGAGACAAAAATACCCAAATACACCAACTCTTCCTTCATTAATGATCATTTCTTTAAGTTTATCAGCAGTTTCTCTTGGTGCAGCTTCTTCAAGACATAATTAAGATGCCTTAAATGCTCTTTTTTAGTTTTTCTGAAAACTAATATATCATCCAGATATACTATCACAAATTTACCAATGAATTCTTTCAACACTTCATTCATAAGTCTCATAAAAGTACTAGGTGCATTTGACAACCCAAAAGGCATGACCATCCATTGATACAGTCCTTCATTTGTTTTAAAGGCAGTTTTCCACTCATCACCCTCTCTTATTCTAATTTGATGGTATCCACTTTTTAAATATATCTTTGAAAAATATTTAGCACCACTCAAACAATCCATTAAATCCTCTACTCTAGGCAAGGGGAATCTGTAACTGATTTTTATCTTATTGATTGCTTGGGAATCAGTACACATCCTCCAACCTCCATCTTTCTTCGGGCTGAATACTGCTGGTACTGCATATGGACTCAAATTTTCTCTGATCAGTCCCTTGTCCACCAATTCATGTACTTGTCTCCTGATTTCCTCATTTTCCGTGGGAGTCACTCTATAGGATGCCTTATTTGGCAGATTTGAACCAGGGATGAAATCTATCTGATGGCTGATATTCCTCATAGGTGGCAGCTCATCAGGTAGATCATCCACAACAATGTCACAATAATTGTCTAACATCTCTTGGATTTCTATTGGCAAGTCAGAAATATTTGTAGAAGTAAGAACTACCTTAGGCTTGCAAACTAAAGCAAAGATTACCTCTTCTTCTTAAATCTGTTGTAGATATTCCTTCCCGCTCGGCAGTAATTTCTTTGGATCAACCGCTCTGCTTGATGGCTCTCCTTCTTCCATGGGTATCAATGTATGATGTATCCCATCCCTGAAGAACATTTAAGTGTTCTTCTTGCCATCATGCACTTCTGCTTTGTCAAACTGCCAAGGTCTACCCAGCAATATGTGACACACATCCATGGGCATCACATCACACAGGACTTTGTCTTTGTAGTTTCCCATTTGCAGCTCTATATCACATTATTCTTTTACAATCAGTTGGTGCCCTTTATGCAGCTAGGACACCTTGTAGGGAGTTGGATGCTCCCTTTTCTTCAGCTTCAACTTCTCTATCACCTCAGTGGAAACCAGATTGTCTGTGCTACCACTATTAATGACTAGCTGGCATCATTTCCCTTCGACTTTGCATATGCTCCTAAACAAAGTCTTCCTTTGTGTAGGCTCAATGACCTCTTTGGTTTGTTTCAACAGGACCTTATTAACCACCAAGGACTCTCCCCTCTCTGGTAGAATTTCTTCTTCAATTGCTGCCTCTTCTCCAGCCTGGGCAACAACAACATTTCTTGGACCAGCACCTACATTCTCTAGGCACTCATAGTGCTTGTGTCCCACTTGCTGACATCTATAGCACCTCAATTCTCTACCTATGCCTCTGCCTCCTCTTCCTCTGTAAGAAACCCTTCTGACTCTTTCATCTCCCTCTGTGGATGTATTCTGAGGAGAGCTACTCTTAGCTCCATCTCTGGGTGTAGTGGGCTTTCCTCTACCACCCTAACTTTCCTTTCCTCGAAAAGTACCTCTCCATTTGGCAGACTGCTTTCTCAAGAGCTTCTCTTCTACTTTCAAGGCCATATGATAGGCCTCTTCAACTGTCTTAGGAGACAAAAGACCAATCTCATCTTGGATCTCCAACTTGAGACCATTCACATATCTGTCAGTCTTCTCTGGTGTGTCTTGAAATTGCCCAGCTCTTATGCTTACTCTATAGAATTCTTCTGTGTATTCCTTTACTGTCAGCAACCTCTGTCTCAGGTTCTGCATTTGCCTAAACAATGTTAGTTGATAATCACTAGGCAAGAATTTACCTTTTAACTTAGCCATCATTCTGGTCCAGCTTTTGATAGGCTACTTGCCAACTCTCCTTCTTTCTGCCTACACTCCATCCCACCAAAGTGTAGCGTGTCCCTTCAGCTTTGTTACAGCAAAATTGACCTTCTTATCTTCGCTCATTTCTTCATAGTCAAAGCACTTGTTCATTTCATTAATCCAATCCACCAATTCCTCTAGATTCATTCCTCCTGCAAAATTCGACACTTCAATCTTGGGCTTAACTGCAGACCGTCGAACAGTTCTGAGGAGCCTCATGTTAGGAGGGATCTCATAAATTTCATCAGCTTCTTCTGTTTCAGGTTCACTGATGTCTTCAGGATCTCTGGGCTATCTTCACTCCATGGCATCCATTCTAGCTTCAACCCTCTGCAAATTCTCCAACACTTCTGCATTGGCGACGGGTCTCCTTCTGCCATCACCTCTTATACCAACTTGGATTTCCATGTTAATTCTCTGCAAAAACAACTTAAAAACGCTCTGATACCACAATTGACAGCAAAAAAATTGAAAGCCTAGTCCCCTAGGAGAGCTGGCCTCTATTTTAGCTCTGTCAGCATTTTCCTTTAATATAATTCAGTTTATTTCCATGTAGTCTTCCTTGATTCTTTTATAAATTTATTTGTCAATTTCAGGGATATTGAAAAATCAATACATTCAGCAAAATTTGGAAAATTTAATATGTCTCCCAAACTTTAATTCTATCATCGAACCTTATGACCAAGGTTACCACCCTTCAAAACTTTATATTAATAACCCGACGCTTTTAAACAAACAACCTTAGGCCTCGGTCCCACCTCTACCTTGACATTTGATTGTCCTTCTCATCTGACGGCGGGGATGTCGTTGCGCCAGCTCCGATGATCCAAAAAAGGACAACGATATCGCATGGTGTAGATGCACGAATGATAACTCGTGATGAGGGCGATTTTGGAACCCCACCTTATGCCACGTGTCGGCTCGTCTATGGAATCACTCCAAATTCTTGAATACCGCTCGTCCCACAAAGGCGGTGCAATCAAAACCACTTCCAGCCTTTGAACAGTGATTGACCTCGGGTTAACGCCTTCTTTCTATGTTCTCCCATTCACTAACTCCAGTTTGACCTTGGTTTAGGATTTCAATTAATCAACAAACAGTGTTATTTCTCTTATAAGCGGAGTCTTCATTACCTCAAAACAGGGTTCGATGCCCACGATCATACAAAAACCTCTGCTACGAGTGGGATTTGATTCAACAAGCTTCTGAAACTCACAATGCGATTTTGTTACAAGGTGGGATAGACTCAGTTACGGCTTCTTCTGGGGATTTAATTCAACAGAGCTTGTTCGGAAAATTTAAGAGAAAACAATAGACAGAGAGATGCGGAGATTATACAACAACATTATTCAATGGTTATACACAGAAAAATGTTCAATCGCCTCACAATTAAACAAATTCCCTCACAAATATCAGTTCAAGACAATTTGATAATCAACGAACACTGGATTTTATTCAACCGGAAAACGGTGCTTAACACAGTTTTCTTTTAACCTCGCCTGTTACCATCCGAGGGATACAATTTATATGCATTACAATGTGTCTTTTAGGTTCCTCAGTGAGGACCATTTATCTTCTAACAAAACTGTATTACATTATTCAAATAACTAAACATGACAGATGGACTGAACCAAACTATTTGACTTCTACTGACTCTAACTGATCTAAAAGCAACAGACAGCTAAGGTATTGACACCTTGCTGTTACATATTCGAATGATTTTGGACCCTCCTAGATACAACATGTGGAAAAAACCTCCTACATTGCTGGCTAGTGTCTAATGCCCCTGCATCACTAGTGCCTTTGGATCCACTCCACTCTTGTCCTGCTACTGTGATATTACTTGCAATAAGTATCATGTATATTTTATACATATTTCATCAAATCACCTATATCAAAATCAAACAATTATCATGATATTAATAATAATAATTCTAAGTCAAAATTAGACCAAAATTCCAACAAGCAATGCTTTAAACTAATACTTAAATGTATGACTATTATTTTCATTTATCTCCATAAATAATTTCACTGTGTACATTGAACACACCCTTTTGCGCTCACATCCTTGTGTGGGTGTGGCTATTTTGTTCTCCAATGAATTACTCACCTTTCCAAGCCAAAGGAACACCCATACTAGATAGTCTACAAGTCCAAGGTTTTTCTTGCATGGCCCCACATTAATTATTCAAACTTCGAATCCCAAGAAATTCCTTTCTAGGTAGTATACTTACCCATGAGTTTTTATACATGGGATTATTGTTAGATTATTATGTCCAAGTTCCTTTATGAAATGCTATATTATATTTACCATGGAGTCTTATAGCCAAATTCCTTTTTGGTAGGCACCACCACATTACTAATGGAGTCTTATGGCCAAGGTGACTTTTGTGACTTTCTCCATGAAGTAGAAAATGTTTCATAGGGTTGCAATGCCACCAGAATAGCCTTGTTCATGGTTTCTATCCTTGAGTGTTCAACACGTGTCACAACATTCACTTCTTATGAGATATGCTCAAAAATTTTAAATTATATATTTTTTCCCCAAATTTTCTTCATTTATAGTTCATATCTCATAAACATGAGAATTTTAGTCATATTATTGGGATCCCCTGAAAGTGGTGATATTCTATTATGATGGATTCTCTCTCATACCCCATTTCATCATTCTACATACGATATGATCTTTAATTCAACCAAATATTTGTCAGATTTCATAGATACAACCATTTCATCACAAAAATTTAGAACATCTTGAAGTGAACTAGAATTTATGACAGTCATCATAATTTTATCACTCCAATTAAATTTAAAAACTTGAAATGAAACTATAATTGAAATGTAACATTTATTCCATTATCCCAAAGAGCCAAAACTTTGAGATGTATATCTTCAAATTCATGAGCAATTTAATGTGTATTTTTTTCATGCATTATAAAAGTAGTAGTAATATTTTGACACTGAAAGTTTTTTGGGTTAACCATACTCCTTGGGTGTCCGTGCAATATATGCATTAATTTAGAAACAAAATATAGCTCGCAATATATACATTAACTTAGAAAAAAAATATACGAATTCATCTCGGCAAAATTCTTACCCAATTCCTTTCATTTAACTATTTTACCTTTGTTTGAGGCTTTCCTTACTTACTTGGCTACATCACAAGCATTCTTAGATAAATTATTTTCAAGGATTCCAAATGGATTTTAGAGTAACTATTGCTGCAATATTAAATAATCCTTAAAATTATTTGAACCTCACATATTAGGGATGACTCTATCAATTTAGCTACTTATAAATTTCATTGAAATTTTGTAAAAGGGAGTTTTCATTATGTATGAAATTTACATATTTAAGCAACTCCATCATTCATATAGCCAAACATATGCATACACATTATGTCATGCATGTGCCATAGATTGACACATTCCATGCAATAAAAAATGGTTGTGTTGTCAATAATGAGATCTTCTGTTAAAGGGGGTGTAGAGACCTAGACATAGACATGTAAAGTAAGATATACAATAGTGGCTCAAGATGAAATAATAAGAGTCCATTGTAGAACAAGCCACAAATAGAAGAATCATGCCTCAAAAATGGATGCAAATACCTATGTTTTAATGGATTTTATAATCATTTTGGGGGATTTTTACAATGGTTGGAAGAAGAGCATGTAACTTGGCTTCCTATTGTACCACTTAGTTGGATTCCCAAATTGATCTAGAGAGTGAACTATGTAAGTAACAAGGTTTCTCACATAGTTTATTTTTGGTTGAATAGTGTGTTGGAAGGTTATATTATTGAATATTTTGTGGGGGCATACTCACTCATACAATTCAATTGAAAGGGAGCTATTTAAGGGATGATGAGGATGATAGCTAAGATAATTTCCCACATGGATAAAAGTGTTGTTGTGTGATAAATGGGTTATGTCATTGGAATATGACAATATGAGTGGCTGAATTTCATTTTTGGCAATAGGGAGACTAGGGGCTGACGAAAGGATGATTTGAGGGGAAACAAAGGATTCTTTTAGGGGAAATAAAGGCAATCAATGTAGTAAAAGAACAAGTGAAGGGAAAATGGTCTAAATATGCCTAGGAATCATAGATATAAAATCTTTTAGGATTATAGAAGTCTAAGAGATTTCGCATTGACCTAAGAAGGAAACCCTCTAGAGGATGTGAGCACAATGTCATGCAATGAGATCAGATTTTGGCATAGTGGTGGGATAATGAAGAGGCTTGCATCAAAATGTGTGTGTATAAGATGGAGGAGGAAACATAGTAATGAAGGTTGGGACCATAGGGAGGTTAGAGAATAAGGTGAAATCAACCTACCACAAGCCCTATAGAATATCATAAGCAAGAAAACATAATCCTAGCTCAGGACAAGAAGATGCATTGTATCCCAATCACCTTTCTTAGGCCATAACATGTTCCAACCCGATGACCCCATTCACATCTCCAAGTACAAGTCAAGAGGGGAGTCCTTCTAATAATTTTCTACATGCATTCTTAATACATGCAAGAAGTAAGGATAGTATAGTAGTGAAAACAATCAATGTAGTAGAAAAGAGGGATAACATATCAAAGGTTCAGATGGGAGGAACATCACTACGAAATACCACAAAATACATAATGTCTAGTGTTTATCCAAACCTAGAATTCCTATTTTCATGGTACTAGGATAGAAGGTCCCCAACAACATTTGTTTGTTTGTGAGGTTGTATTGATTGTTACATAAATATTCAAATCTTATAGATATCATAGGTAAGGGGCATATAGAATCGAGAGTTGTGGAGAGGCATCATTTGGTATAGTGTAGTGAATCAACGACAATAAGAAATTTGTGTAATTCATTTATGTTGTTGGTGATAGAGAAGAGGGAATCTAGTCTAGGTATAGAAAAGTTTTTGTGGTTTCCATTGTAGAGTAATTCTTGAAAGCCTATGAGTTATTTCATTCAAAAGATATTGTAGGAATAATGAGTTTGTGGAGCTAAACAGTTTGATCCTACATATAATTTTTGAATTGACTATAGACATTGGAAATAATTTATGGCAATAATAATTTGGAAGTTTCCTTGAAGTGAATGTGAATTTTTTAATTTTTTTAGAGATTCAGTATAATTAGCTAATCTGGGTAGATCATCAAATTACAGACAAAGATAATCAAGCTACAAAAAAAAATGTTATACATGAGATTTGAACCCATTTACAATACAAGAAAACATATCATAATAAAATATTTGAACAAGTAGAGATACCATCCCACCACAAGCCCCTGGCCAATGTCATTGACAAAGCACAAATAATGAAACTGAGAGACAAAAAATGAAATATAAAGGACTACTCTTTTGGAAGAGAGCATTCCATTCACAATAATTTTATCAAAATAAAAACCAAAACAATTATGAGATAAAGATTTTGAATAAATTTTAAACATATTTATAAAGGGATATTAGAAGATAGGACGTAGATCGGAGGATCATGCTTTAAAAATGGAAGCTCTAAAGTTTTTCCCTAGAATCAAATGATGATATTCATGAGTCTGGGTATTCGTCCATTCCTAAAGTGATATTTCCCTACCTTTAGTTTCAGTTATTAAAACTTTGGCTTTGATAATCTTGAATTAAAAGTAAAAAATGAGGGAGATAAACAAAGCATGAAATGGAGTAATGAGAAAAACAATCATAACACAATACAAAATAATCTAAATATTAATTTTTAATTTTATGGGAGAAAATAAATTTAAAAAATAAAATACATGGAAGACTGAAATACTGAACCAGACAGATCAGCTGCTCACTTGTTCCAAAGGTTATTAGGTCCTTGTGAATCTCGGGGCCACACACCATATCCCTCCATTTTTTGTAAACAAGTTTGAGGGCAGCATGCCATTGGTAGGGCACTCTAACCAAACACTAGCCAAGTAAATGATCTAGTATATTAAGAATTTTAGTCTTCTCCTCTCGTAGCTATTCCAGCCTCTTTGACCTACTCACCACCAAGCTAGTTTTCTCCTGAAATGAAACAAAAGATGAAGAATACTGTATACAGAAAATTTATTGAAGAGGTGAATGTATTTTCATAATCTACTTACAAAAAAATAATAAAATAATCAAGTATTTGAAATCACATTCTCCTAACAAAAGAATAATATAATTTGTGTTACCATGTTGTTCCAACATGAGAGGTACACTAGAAAAATTATGAATTTTGGGCAAAATACTTAGTATTAATATAGAAAAATTTAACAGTTATAAAAAATTGTTGAACGTTGGAGAGGTTTTTGGTTAATTAATAAATTTATTTTCACTTTAATGAAAAAAATAAACTTTAGAAAAATGTTACCACTACAAGAGGTTTGACCTAAGTACTTTGCAAGCTCATTCCCAAGAGAATATAAAACCTTACCTTATAAAATATGCCAACTTTGTACAAATTTAATTTACAAATTTCTTAAAATATATAATGGTTTTCATGTTCAAATATAATTTAACATACATTTAAATATATTTAAATTTAAAATAATAATTTAACGTATATAATTACTAAAATTCAAATAATAAAAATTAATTCAAAATAAGTTAATGAAATTAATAAAACAAAGTTCCAATAAACTCCAATAAATAAAATAAGTCCCAATAAATAAAATAAACCCCTAATTTTTTCCAAATAAACTCCAAAACTTCTTTTTAACTAACTCTACACATGTCATATATTAATGAGTTATTTTTAACTAAAATATACAATATAATTAAAATATTTATACAATTTATTGTATTATATCTCTCAACCATGTATAAGTATTTGGTTATGATATTAATATTAATATTAATTTTAATATTTAGTTTAATATATTTGGTTAATATAAATATTAACATATATTTAGCTATATCATTAATAGTGTTATTATTATTTCTTATTAAATTATTTAACTATTGTTAATTACTTATTTGTTTACTTCTTATAATTTTAATTTCTTATTAATATTTTTATTATTTTTCAATGTGATCAATGATATTCATGATTTATAAATTATAAAAAGGATTCTAGATATATTACATATAATTTTTAAAGTCAATGTGTTTCTAAACCACTTATTGTAGTTCATAATTATTAAAAAATGGACAATATGATCGAAGTGAACAAATAAATACAATAGACATGCAACAAATAAGATATAACATAAATCGTTTCAACCCAGACAAGGAAAATTTCAATTGGGCACCTATATGGATTAGGTTATACTCGCTTCCTCTAGAGTACTGGGATGAAGAATCTCTTACAACCATAGGTAGAGGGCTAGGAGAATTCATCAAAATTGCTGAGGAAACCAAGCTTTGAAGATATACCTCTTATGCACGGATTTGTGTCTACATGCAACTGGATCATTGGGATTCCTATTCGGATCATTTATGTAACAATGCAACTGGATCATTTGGATTTCTATTCGGATCATTGGGATTCCTTCTCATCCTTTTACTCCATCTAGAGGTATTAGACAAGGATACCCTCTGTCTCCCTTCCTCTTTGTGCTCATGGCTGAAGGCTTTGGATGTCTCATTCAAAATGATACTCATGCTCAACATCTGAAAGGAATCTCTCTTCATGGCCTTCTGCCTACCACCCATGAAAAATTTGTGGATCAGAATATGCTCTTTGGCCACCCCTCAGTGCAAGAAGCTCGTGCTTTCAAATCCATCCTGAATATCTTCTTTGAAGCCTATGGCACCTTTGTTAATGATGCCAAATCTCAAATATTTTTCTTCAATACCCCTGCCTCCACTCAAGCTAGCATAGCTCATATCCTAGGCTTTCCCATTGCCTCCCTCCTTGCTAAATACTTAGGTGCCCCCCTCATTGACTCTTCCATAAAACATTCCTCTTGGAACATTCTTCTTGAGAAGCTTGAAGCCCGTCTTTCCTCTTGGACCTTCAGAGCCCTTAACATGTCCAGTCAGCTTGTCCTCATTAAATTTGTTCTTCAATCTATGCCTCTTTATATTTTCTTTATTCTGGCTGCTCCGAAATGGGTCCTTAAGCAAATCAAAGCTTTGCAACGTAAATTCCTGTGGGGATCGTCGGGACAAAACTAGAAATAGGCGCTTGTTAATTGGAATATTGTATGTACCCCTAAAGAAGCTGGTGGCCTCAGCCTCAGGGACCCCACTCATAGCAACAAAGTTATGGGCGCCAGAATCTGGTGGAAATGGACCTCAAATCCAAATACGCCATGGGAAAAAATTTGGATAGCAAAATACGCTAATAATCGACCTCTTGAAGAACTGATTCGACTCTTCCCTCAAGTTCTCGGCTCTCTTATATGGACTGCCGCCAAGTAGCACAATGATTTGATTCAACAACATAGCTTCTGGGAAATTCGGAGTGGAGGCACGGCCAAATTATGGATGGATGCCTGGAAACAGCAACCAAAACTCTCAGAGATCCTCAATCATCTTTACAGGGACAACGTCAGGTATCATTAGGAAGATAGAGTCAATCAAGACTGGCTCACAAAGAATTTCAATGGATACAGGAAATGGAAGCAGGCCAGACTCATTGCTCCCCACGCTCAGGACAACATCACAGCTACCATTAGCTCTGAACTAAGACAAAGGAGAATTAGATGGTCCGAGCAACCAAATGTTCTTAGATGGGGACACTCCTCTAGAGGTGTTTTCTCCACCAAGGAAGCCTACACTCTCATGCATGCTTCCTCCAATCCCCGCGATCCTATTTGGTAGTGTGTTTGGGCTCCTGGCATATGGCCCAAAATCTCTACTTTCCTCTGGCTTCTCAGTCATAAGAGGATTCTCACCTGGGATAATCTGATCAGAAGAGGATTCATCAGGCCATCTCGATGCCACAATTGTAACCAAAGCATTGAAAATGCTCAGCATCTCATGATCTCTTGCAATCTGGCAAACACTCTCTGGGAGAAAGTCAGCTTCCGTTGTCAAAAAAGAAAACCCTCTGAAGATATAACCCATCACATTCGTAACTGGCCCATGACACCCTACTCCAGTGCTCTTCTAAACGCTCTGTGGCTTCTCATCCCAGGCCTCCTTCTTTGGTCAATTTGGAAGGAACGGAACAAAAGAGTTTTTAGAAGCCAATCCTCGCCTATAGAGGTTATCTGGAATACTTTCTACAACAACCTTCAAGAGTCTCTTTCTCTAATCTCTTGGAAAGAAGAGGACCTACCCTCTAAGCCTAAGGAAATAGCCATCTGGGAGAATTGGAAACTCAAAATCATTCCAACCTCATGTACCCCAGCTAGAAGTAACCAGAAAATCCCTGTCTGCTGCTCTCCCCTCCCCTCAGGGGTGATCAAATTAAATTTTGATGGGGCATCTAAAGGCAATCCGGGGAGGGCCGGATGTGGCAGAATCTTTAGAGATTCTAAAGGAACACCTCTTGCCATTTACTTTGTCCATCTTGGATGGGACACCAATAACTCTACGGAGCTAGAGGGTCTCTAGCAAGGGCTCTACCTAGCACAACACAACAACTTCTTTCCACTTGTCATCGAAGGAAATTCCCAAGTGCTCATCAATATGGCTCAACATCTGCTCATAGGTACCACTGCCATCAAGGTATCCACCTGCTAGAGATTAAATGCTAGACTATAACTTTTGGAAACATGGCTTAAGAATTATATTTCTCTCACATCAGGCGCGACGACAATAAGGTTGCTAACTACCTTGCTAATATGGGAGTGGAAAGATCTGTTACTTTCCTACATGGTCTGCTCAACATCTTCAATGAAGATGCCAAACTTCAGGAATGCAGCACTCTGGTGCATCAGGACTTCTCAGCTCCAGATGCGGATGTCTCTAGCTCGTGATGGGACACTCGTCCCTTTCCGCCTCCCAAGGTCGTCACTTTAGGCTGGCCATCTGGCCCCCCACATTCGCATTAATGGTGGCATTCAATATGCCACCCCACGCTATATTAATTACACTCTCTCGAATCGTCGATGTGCTGAGAACTTAGTCTGGTCTTCTTCGGCTCCTGGTATGGAAGGTGATCTACCGTATGGCACTTGCCTTGTCTATACCACCATTTCAATTCAACAAGGTTCTTGTCCGCCCGTCTATGCTGAGCCTAGCGCTCGAACGCAGACATGTAGACGGTGCGAGCTTCTTTGTTGTCTGAAGACAGCTCCAGAGTTCCACCATTCGCATAGTTAGTTCTGCTATTCGAATTATTTGTGCATTCCTTCTGGCCCTCCTCTGTCTATTCTCCTTTGTCTGCTTCATCAACCTCTCCCCCTCGCTATGCCTCGACCGTGCCATCGTATGCGATGTCGTCGTGGCTCTAGTCGTGGTCATGTCTATCGCTCCCAATCTTCTCCCACTTCTAACTCATCCTCAGAAGATCTCCCCTGCGACCACATTCCAAAAACCAAAAGTCACAGGGGTAGGCCTTGCTACCCTGACTCTGCTCATCCTTCTGTGCGTCCTCCACCTCCCTTTATCTTCTCCTCTGTGCCTCGAGTCAGCCCCTTTGCTGCCCCCTCCATTCCCCATCTACCTTCCTCTTCCTCCCTCCGCCAAACTTCCCAGCGTGTGGAGTTTACATTCGATTGTGTGATTGAAAGGCCGGTCCTCAAGGCGTACGTCACGGTCACTGTCTCTGAAGAGTCTTCCCATATGGCGCCTCCTCCGACTGCAATTCTCGGTCCCTCTATCACTTTTCATGGCCCCACTGCACCTAGCCCCATTACTGCTAAAAACGCCAAGGTTTCCTTGGCCCAGTTAAATACTGCACCTAACGTTTCAATGTAGGTCCAGACTACGAAATGCAAGGATAAAGGAAAAGTGCCCCCCTCGACTGATGAAGGCGGGAGCAGTGACAAGTATGGATGCAGAATTGTTGAAGAACCACCTTCCCCAACCAATGAACAATACCTCGAATTTACCTCAGAGGTTTTTGTTCTCCATGCACAATGTCTTTAAGTTAATTCTGGTTTTCTTGTTTATTCATCCTCTGCTTACAGAGTGGCCAGCTATACTTTTTGTATTTTTGGAAAACAATTTGGATGAAAGGCCGATTTCCCCTATCAGGGCGCTACTATAATCTTGCAGGGACTATTTTCCCCTCTATGGGCAGTCCAAACTCTTGTTTCTCGTGGCATTCAAGCCCTGTGCTCAGGCTCCTTCAGCTGAGACAGTGGCAGTTTTCTACTTTTATGTTATATATTAATAGATTTAGTGTTACTTAGAAAGAAAAAAAAATAGATATAACATAAATAAAAAAATATAATATTTTATTCAAATAAAATATCAAAAACATAAAACCAAAAAAACGAAGGCTTATATATATAAAATAATAATACTTATAAAAAATCTTATTAAATTAAAAAAAAAATTATAAAAGAAAAAATAAAAATTAACTCAAAAAAAATCAATGAAAGTGAGAAGACAAAAATTATGGCTTTAACCTTAAAAACACAAATTAAAAAAAAAAAAAAATAACCAATCAAAATGGCTATGAAAACTAATTAAATAAAAATAAATATATATAAGATTCAAAGGATAAATTTAAATTTATTACTATATATTATTTATTTCCTTCTTATTTTATATTTGTATATATTATTATTAATTCCTTTCAGATTATTTAATCTCATTAGGTATTAACCATTATTATTATTATAAAAAAAATTGTTGAATTTGTTACCTAATTATATTATTCATTTTATTTTTTCCTAATATACTTTACTTTTTATTTTTATTATTTTATTATTTTTCTTTTAATGGTTACTTCATTTGATTGCTGAAGACTTCTCCCTACTTATTTTTGTTTTTATCATTTTATTTTTCAAATAGTCTTAAAGTGTGAATTTTTGAAAATTTTTCTTTCCAATCTCATTCACGCAATGATTCATTGAGATCACAAGCTTGAAGGGTGAACTCTTCACAATAGAAGTGCCCTAGGGTTTTTGACTATGTCAAATCTATTTATGCAGTCAAGAAAATGTTTTAAACACCACAAATCATGATTTGACCACAATTGTTTCATCGGTATTCTAGGGAGAAAACTCTAAAACATCACACTTAAAGAAAACTCCTTATATTTTTCTCCAAACGGTCTTTTCACCTCATTTTGATTATTTTATTATTGAGTTTTCTTTAATGTGACTTTTTGAAAAGTTTTCTGATTTATTTTTCGATGTAATTTGTGTAAAATACAATAGGAATTCATTGAAATCACAAGTTTGATGGGTACACTCTGCACAATCTAAGTTCCCTATGGGGTTTTCAATGTGTTGAATCCATATATATAGTCAAAAAACTAGTTTGAATAACAAAGTTCAAGATTTCACCTAAAAATTTTATGTTGGTTTCTGGCTAGAAAATCCACTAGAAACTCCAAAAATTCGCATTAAAGACAACTCCTTTTACTATATTTCTTCTAAAAATTACTTCATTTCACTTTTTTCCTTATCATTTATTTCTCAAGACTCCCCATTTATACACCTTGTTTTTTTTTTCCACAGAAAAAATCGGTAACCTTTTATTAATAAAATTGAAAAGTTACACATAGCATATGCATTGAAGCATTTTCAGAAATTGCCCATTGGGCTCATGTGCTCTCGCACAAAATGCGTTGTAGCAAGGCTACCTTGCATTCAGAGAAAAGAAAAAGAAAAAAGAATGAGAAAAGAGAAAAAATAGAGGGGCAAAAAAACTGGAAGATGCTAGATCGTGGGAAAAGTGTCCCACAAATCAGGTTTTTCTCCCTTTCTTCTTCTCAACCTTGCGCCATTCACCCTGAGATGGCTCGCAAGTGACAAAGACAATCTGATTTTCTGCACTTTTGGTTCCTGTATCCTTGTCCGAATCTGAAGTTTCTGATGTATGGTGTATTTTTATCCCTCCGCTGCTCGTGTCCACTGCATTCCTGTCTGATTGTTTCATCTGAAGATGTGGATCCACTAGTGCGGTTGTGTCCTTTGTTTGTGCCTCCGGTTCCTGTATAGTCTGCTTATTTCCTGGTGGGGCTAGTTCCTCTTCTTCTTCTGACTCATCCTCCTCTGAATCAGGAGGGGGAAATTGCCAGCCTTTCCTCTGCTTCCTGTTCGGTTTCTTTTTGTTGTTAGCTTTCTTAATTTTTGGGCATGTATTTTGTAAGTGTCCTGTCATCCTGCAATTCTTGCATCTAAACGCAGTATTCTCATAATCTAATGATTGCAACCAATTTTGTTGCTTATAAATCAGCATAATGTTCTCCGGTAGTCCTTTGCTTAAATCTACCTCCACGCAGATACGGGAAAAGGTGAAGATTCGTTGTTCTAGTCTTTCCATGTCTATTTTAATATAACGCCCAAGACTATTCCCAATGCTCTCGAGAACCTGATCGTTCCAGAAATGAAGGGGCAGGTTTTAAAGTCTCACCCATACTGGCAGTCTGGAGACTGCCATAGTGTTGGGGTCAAAATCTGGAAACCATGGAGTGATAAACAACCCCGTGGACCCCCAGAACCAAGGCCCCTCTCTGATTATGATATCCCTTTCCTCCGAGGTTTGAAATTTAACAATAAAAAAACCCTTCGAACATAGATGTATTTCGCATTCCAGGGACTAGTGGGTGAAGATCCAGTGAAAAAGGTCCATGGGTTTGTGCCAGAAACCATTGAAGAGGCATATTAATGCCTAAGCTTCATATGTCTTGATATGCTCCTCTGTTGCTGAACTGTTTATTTTTAGAGCAGGGGTTTGTTCCTGCTGTTCAACTATGTAAGGCCTCGGAGTATTTCCAGCTTGTTCTGGAGCTGAGCCAACTCCTTTTTTCCCCTGTAGGATATTTTTGAAGGAGGGGCCCCCCTTTGTTTGCCTGGGCGTGCTCTGCTTCACCGCGCCCCCTCGCAGGCGCAGATTTAAGGTGATGGTACTCTCTGCTCTTATGGAATAATCCTTTAAGAGCCTACAGTCCTGAAGAGAACTGTGCCCGTTAACCAAATGTTGTATCGGTACTGGGTAGCCCGTCATAACCCAGATTTGCTGCTTGAGTTGCAGGATTGAGGTGTCATCATTCACCCAGGCTAAACGTGACTTACCCACCAGCGGTTTGATAAAGATTTGGAAAGAAGGAGAGTTCAGAGGGAATGAGCTCTTACCTAAGGAGTGGGATTCAAAGAACAAATTTGTTGAGGGCTGTGCCTGCTTATATCGATCCCTTTTCTTTTCTTCCTATCCTATCTTCTGAATCAGTAGAGGGTTCTGCAAATCGGGCTTAGGCACCTTTTCGCCCAGAAGAGAGGAAGAGAAATCGCTGAACTCTATAGCTGCATGGCTGCCGGATTCCTTGAAAACTGTCAATCGCACCTTTGCAACCTCTTCATCCTATAGAGAACCCCCCCTGGCCTGATCCAAGACTGATTGGAGACAGATCAAATTCTGGGAGATCCGATCTGCCTTGTCGCTACAGGATTTTCCTGGGGCAAGTTCCACATGCATTTTATCAGATTTGAGAAGCCCTGATCTGTCAGCATGAGAGCCGCACCACCGATCCGACCTTGGAATCTTTGCTCTCCCTTGATGCAGACCCCATGGGGTAGTGGGCGCAACGGCGGCTCCAACAGAGGCATTATTCACAGAGTCTTTTGAGCTGAGCTCCTTGGCAGAGCTTTGAAACCCGAGCAAGCAGGAGCCTATGTGGGACGCGGCTAGATCCAGACCAAAAGCCACGACTACAGGGGAAGTGTTGTTGGGTGCAGGATCCGCATAGACCTTGATGGCGGCGACAGAGCTCAATGTAACCCTAGCGCTATCCATCCTCTTCCCGATTGAAAAGGAATCAAATTTTTTCATGTCCCGCATGGCAACTTCTTCCACAATACAATGTTGTTGGACGGGAGGTTGTACTATTTCCTTGGAGATTTATACACCTTGTTGTATTTGATTCTCTTCATCTTTTTATCCTCACGATGAGCAACATTGCTTGGTTCAAAACACAACAACCCTAGAATATGCATGTGATTGATCTAGACGAATTATTTCCATAAACATTCTGAATCACGCAAGCTTGAGTTCAAGGGTTTTGTTTCTATGTAAAAAAAATATTTATTAAATTTTTGAACTCCTTAGGTAGGGTCCATTTTTTAGGTGGGACAACTCGTGAAAGAGTCTCACAGGATTCTGTTGTATAGACAATCCCCTCTACAGAAACAAGTGATTTCTCTAGTCATAAAAAGAGGATATAGCAGCAAACTAGACAGATAGACGCAAACCTTCCTAGCTTATTTCGGAAAATAAAAAATGAGATAGATTTCCTAGCTCACTCTGATGCTAAAGCTTCTTAGTGTCGTTTTCCAAATCTTCTTGCGCCTATTTTCAATCTTCTTTATGTCTCTGTAGGTGTACACCTGCAAGAATGGTCAAACCAATAAAACAAGAACAACGATAGCATAATACATTCAGAAACAAATCATGTGAAAGATGAGATAGTAACACACTAAATGCATAATCATCTACACATTTATGGAAGATAAACATATAATGTATTATTATTATAAACAAAGGAATCTTATAACAATTTGTGCTCTCATGTTGGAGGCCACCTTTGGGTGAGTTTTTGAATCCTTGCCAAATTATTCAACCACTCCTCATTAGTAATTCGACATAATTTAGGCTCATTTGAGCACTATAAAGGCAACAAAAAATGACCAACCATTTTGGGAAAGCATGAAAATTTTCATTAATAGAGAAGATGGACAGGTTAAGTATCCACAAAAGAGGGAGGAAAGTCCATCTATTAAGGGGGAGATCCCTAAAGGTAGGATCAAAGGCCTAAAATGGGAGCCTTCGACCCAATCCTCACCCAATTGTTACCGAACTTCCATTTTCTAGGCTTCTAGTAGGAGAAGCTTCTGCTTCATTTTTTAAGAACCTGCCTAAAGAGCACTAGCACATTTTTTCACTTTAATTCTCACACTTCCAACGCTATAAAAAATTCATGGAGAAGGTTACAAGCGCAATGTTTTAACTACAGAGACCATGGTGGGTGTAAAAATAGGGTTTGCACAAGCTTTTTGAAGAATTTCTTCAAGGAATTTCTCTTTTTCATCTTCACAGATGCTCTGATCATGTTTTTGTATAGTGAAGACATTGACAACTTTCTATCACTTTGTGAAATTTAGGGCATAGCTTGACAACTCAGGGCGTGATAGAAGGAGTGTGACAAAATGATATATAACATATGCCCCCTAAAGCATGAAAGAATAACGAGAAGTGATTGTTGAAGTGCTTTAGAAGTCATGGAAAGGACTTCAGAAATCACCGTCAGGAGACCCGCAAATCAAACATAATACAATACAGATTACATCTCTAATATATGCTCAATAATACATCACTCATAAAACAAATAACTATACATGGACAAAGCCATTCGACTAAGAAGGATCATGAATATGACTATGGATCCATGTCATGGACGCAACCATCCAATTAGAGATATCCATGTGTACAATCATTAATCTTGAATAATGTACCATAGCCTAGATATAGAACATGAGATCTAGGGTATTCTATCTCAACCCGACAAAAAGTATGATTCTAATGATGTGAATAGATGTGTTGAAGTCAAACATGGCAGGAACCACCTTATTACCAGTTAATGATGTAAACCTTACAGGCACAAGAAAAACCACCAATAATTAAAATGGTTCTCAAGCTAGAGAATCACAATATATGAGTGCACGCAAAGGATCTGAAGTCGAGCACTCGCTAAATCATTCGATTGAAGGCCAACGATGAGAACTTTTCATTGAATGCGAAGAAATTTCCATTGAGGAATTCAAGATCTGAGGTACTAATAGTGAGTTTCTAGATCATTTTCTTGGATAATGAGTTGGAGTTGACACAAAGTAATGTGTTGAACGAGGGCCATAATGTTTCCCACACCATTGAAAAGAAACAAATGAATTTGATGAGAGTGATTCAAGAATTTAACATAGGAAGGTAAAATGAGGTATAATAGGTTTGATTTTTCAAACGATACTTCTCTTGAACATATCAGTGACATGACTCTAGATTTTGGCAACATTTGACTCAAACTGGGATCAATGGTCATGGTGATGATAGGAAATGATCGAATGAGAGGAAAATGAATTTCCAAAACCCACAATGACAAGTGACAAAGAGAGGATAACACAAACCTGACATGAGATTCATATGAGTGTCATGTTCAAGAGCGACATGATGTCTTTGATACATAAGAAAAGACATGTTTACTTCCATTTTTCCCCACTATTTTTAATGATTACCTGTTTATTTTTTATATCAATCTTGAAGAGGATACCATATGCTTAGTGTATAATTTTACCCTTTGGATGAATCCATCCTAGTAAGTTTAGCGAGCACTAGGAAGGAGAAACTTAGTCTTATCATGGTGAAAAGTCCTTCGTCGTTTAAATTTTACGAGTACGTCGGAGGGGTAACTCAACATATTTTTCATGTTTAGAGAGAAATCCATAGGTCTCTTTTCATAAATAGTCCCTCAAATCCAAAAAATTAGAAAACGATATTCGAGAGAACCTCATAGTCATGTTTGACTAAGGTATTCCTTTTCGTAAATAGTCTATCTTAGTCTAGAAAAGGGTTAAAATTATACTAAGTAGACATCGTTTCATTTACTTTAACAATCTTGAAACGACAAGTGCTCGACAATATTTTCATTTTTTGAGAGTGACAAAAGAGCTAAACTATGACTCCACGGGGGTTCCCTTTTCTTTTATTCTCATGAGTTTGAAAAAGCGATAGAACAAAACTCATCATTTTACCAATAATTGTTGCTAATTTGTAATGAACATGTTGTTGCACATGTGAAAAAATATAACTCTGATTAACAAAAAATATAAATATATGTTAAAATGCATCTTTTTAAATGCTAAAAACATGTCACAAGTTTAAATAAATTAAAAATTCAAAATACAAATTACTTTTTATCATTTGTGAACTTGGAGAGAATTTTAACCTCATTTACCTTTGATCTTCACACGCAGAGTGCGATCAATGCAGGGAACCAATCGTCGTGATGTTTTTCACAAGTAATTACTCTTTCCTTTCTCTTCAATTTGATTGTACTCTTATGCAATATAAGACATATATTAGGTGTATAGGAGTCTTAGAAAAAATTAGGGCTCATGGGTGACCAAAACATGATTTACCGAATAGGTCCACATTGTTCGCCCTAGGCCCCAAAAGACCAGTGTGATGCCAGTGCGGAAAAATTATAAGACACTCGTTCTAGGACTAAGAGATAATTTTTTTTTTAACCAAATCTCCATCTTTACTTTTTCTTTTGCCAATTTTTCTCCATGGAAGATGATTAATATTTGTTTAATGATGTTTGCAGGTGAAAATTGGTGATTGAATGGAAGCAAAGAGGCAATGATTCCGAATACCAAAAAGATACATAAAATTCAAAATGTATCAGGCCACTACATGATTGTGGGTTGCTGACGTTTTTCTAGACTCTTGGGATTTGGTATCAAGAGGATTTATTCCAATTTCTAGTGACGTGGTGGAATGTAGACTACCAACTGTTCACAATAGGAGATCAAGAGGTGAGTATAGATGTTTATGATATATACTTTACTACTATTTTTTCCAACAGAGGACAATGGGTTCAGATTTATAGCTCTCGAGGCAGAGGTAGTTGTAATGACATGCTCATTGCAAGACACCACAGTGAGAACTCCAACAAAAAAAGAGTGTGAATATCGATATAAAGGTTGCGAAAGATCCTGGATTGAGAATAGTATTACACACTATAGTATGAGTGGCAGGGGTACGAGCCTTGCATGAGCCAAGAAGTATCATTTCTAGAACATTATGGATTGTATGAGCCAAATTTTTTTCAATTAGAATGAATGGTTGCTTCTCAACATGATGTTCGAACTCACAACATGAAAAATGGGAAAAATCAAGAAATTTGGCTATTTGTAATATTCATAACACTTTTCCTCGAATGAGTTCCATTTTTCAGATACAAGTGCGTAGAGGTTGGACCTCCTGCCTCGATAAATCTATGACTATTGAGGTGGAGTGAGTTGATGCCTCGACATGGTCGCAAGAAACATATGTCTGTTGGACCCTTGGTTAAACTGAGAGGGGGGGTGAATAAGTTTAATGAAATCATGTTCTAATTAAACTTTCTTTTATACTCATTCACATCATCATTTTGTGATCAACTTAATATACAATGGAACAACAATATTAATAAATGAGTAGCAGGTATTAAGAAGAATAAATACAGAGTATTAACACATAATCATCATGCATATAGACAATAGATATAAGTGGAAACCCATAAGGGAGAAAACCACATCTTATTATTGATGTGATGCAAAGGCAAGCTCCAACTCCCTCTCACCACTAATTTTATGTAGGCGCCAACATATAGGTGGCTCCTACCTCAATTCTACAAGCTACAACTTGCAAGGAAGCTACAAATCCCATCTATTTTCTGTAGGCTACAACCTATAGGAGGCTCCTACCTTAGCCAACTACAACTGACATCTATTAAGCTACAACTTGATATGGAAGCACCAACTTCCTCACTCTATCAAAAAAACATGCTGATTTACCTGGGTATGAGCTCTATTCTGTTCCTTTTCATTGTTGTCTAATAGCATTTATATCTACCTTATATCATCTATGAGTCTTCACAACTTTTCTATCTGCTCCTCCTTCTTACCTTATCTGCCTCAATCCTTCATTCTATAGCCTCAAAAAATCTCTATGCATATCAATGTGATATCATTTATAGAGTTCACCTCATTACTGTTTATATTCCATAGTGAATTTGAAGTGAACAACCATGAATTTTTTACTTCCACCTTCTCATTTCTTTCCTAGCATATTCAAAAAAACATCCAACAATAGATATACATTTCAACATTACAGTGGGATATTTCTTTGCCTCCGGAGACTTTCTTTTGCATCAGAAACAATATAAAATAAAAAAAACGTTACATTTTTAGTTACAATAAGTATTTCTATTCAACGCATTCAGTTTTTTGGCTCACTGTGAGTTTGTATTTTCTGCTGCTGTCACTGGATTTTTTAGTTTCTTCTTACTCCCCTATTTTTTGTGTATTTATCCCTGTTAGACCCACATTCTCCAAGTTCGCTATGTATAAAAATGCATTTCTAATTTGTGTTTCAAATCTAGCAGCTGTATCAATGCTGAATCCTGTATCAATAGTTCATTTTATGGAAGCGCCCAATTAATTTTAAAGTCTCCTGCATATAAAAATGCATGCAATTTCCAGTCCAAATAAATTCACAATCTGGCAATATCATAAACTATGCATGTGGAATTTTTCACTTCAATTCTTAACTCTAAGGTCGAGACCCCTTCTTTAATCCATCTCAAGAATATGTGAAACAATATTCCACCTCATACCTGGATATATAAACCTTGCCTTCACCTCATGGGTTTTAAACCATCATTCGGGCTTTAAACAAAACTCAATATATCATAAGCCCAAGGCTTATCTTTCGCATATAAAAATAATGCGCCCAACATACAATTTCATTTATATACAGTTTGGCTTTATCATCAACCATAATATATATATCAACATAGATATATACTCCCCAATCAAATGTTAAGAAGTGTTCAATAAACCTTGGACTTTATATGAAGACCCAACATACATTAAGATTTCTTTGGATCCCACAACTTTATTCACCGACATATCCATTTATATGGTGTATTGGTTCCGGCATATATTAATCTTTGAATTTGTTAAACCAATGCACTAATGCATATATCAACAGGGGCTTTTGGGCCCACATACTCATTCAATGCATATCATAACTTTTCATATTATATGATGACCCATGTAACATATCAAACCAAAGATAAAGCTTTTGCTTTATATGCTCGTACCATTCATAATTTTATGTTCAAGGGTTAGAACCAAATAGCCCAAATCATTACTGATGGCCAACAACTTCCCTTTTACCACGTATTCATAATCTTCAAAAAAGGGTCTAACTTTATCATTCTCATATACCATAATTTGGATTCAATTAAGTTGAAATCTCTGCCACCATAAGACATTCAATTAAAACATTACTTCTTTGATAAAATAATTTTCTCAGCCATACATTTACATGAATATGAGATTCTGCCACCATGTTACCATAATATTTGAATTTTCATTACCAATGATGAAATATAGGACTTCAATAACACTTGGGCCCACAGCTTACAATATAGCTCTATGGCTAATCGACGCACATTAGCCATAATATATTTGAAATATGTTACATCCTCCATCGTGATGGTATTAATTGTTATAACCACTACAATGATCCTTTTACTGTATATAAGGTACTAACAGCCATATGAATTCGGTGGGGTCCCACAGTAGATGTTTAATAAATAATTATAACGCTGGCTCATACCTTCCGCCCGTGCTACATCACTTGTGATCCAACGGTGGTCGCAACATCTCATTTCATCTTGCAAAATCCAATGGATATCGCAAAAGTTTTAACCTTGCAGCTTAACCCGAAAATATTTTTTGAAATAGGTGGATTTGGAATACCACCTGGACCACGTGTCGCAAGCCGATGACTATCACATTTTTTTTCTCAAAGCTACTTACCTTTTAGAAATTTTGTGAATACCACTCCTTGATTCTAAGACCACTTCTACTGTTCACAAGTCATGTTTCCATTTATCTCGGGGTTTCACCAATTCTTTAGCACCTTTACTATATATGTGTAACTCTACCCTCTCTCTTCTTATTCACCCTTCACCACGGTTCCATTGCGCTTTGGTCCACCTTTCCACTTCTAATTTTAATACAAATTCGCGGCTCTACTTCCTCTGTAGATCTGTGTTACCCTCTTATCTTTCCACTGTGGTTTAGTCAAAATCTTCGCACAGAGCCATCACTTGATATTGTGTGCCTTCACTTAAATAATTTAAATGGGTTTCAAACCCCTCTACCCTTGCTTCTTCAAATCGAAGATTCGCTATATTGTTTGCTATTCCAATATTTTATATTCAAATATACGAACAAGTTCAACAATTCATTGATCTATCAACTTTGTTTCGGTTTTAAAACTCCCGTGTAGAACAGACTCCATCTGTTTCAGAACAGACTCCTTCATATATAAATATGAATTCAATTACAAGTCCTTCTAGTCTATGGCCTGATTTTCAAATCATTGGCCCTTCTACAACACTACTCTGTCTTTCCATATCTACAGCTCTTTTGCTCTCTGCTTCATGTCTAATGTTCTCCTTGCCTCTCTTTTGCTATCTTTCTGCTTCTTTGTTGTCTCATTTGCCATCAATGACAATATTTCCAACAATCTCCCCCTTTGGCATTGATGACAATACACTTCCTCTACTTGCCTTTTAGAAGACCCTTTCTTCTGTTACTTTCTTTTTCTTGCTTTTCCTCCCCCTTTGACATCAATGGCAAAGGTTTGCACATTTCCTGGTGTGGTTTCCAAATCTTGTCCATAATACTCTGATCTTAAGGACCTGTTCCATATACTGCTCACTTACTGTGGTTATTTTGTGACAATATTTGCTGACTGATCTCCCCCTGGAATGATGTCTTCTTTTCTAATCTCCCCCTAGAATGATGTTTTCTTTTTATGTCAAAGAGTAACATCTACAAAGACTACCCCTAGTTTGTCTCTTAGATATTCGAATGGCTCTTTAGCAAGAGGTTTTGTGAATATGTCTATTGTTTGTTCCTTTGTTGGTACATATTCCAACTTCACTATTTTCTGTGCTACTTGTTCTCTGAGGAAATGGTATTTAATTGGGATGTGCTTTGTTTTTGAATGAAATACAAGATTTTTGGATATACTTATTGCACTTGTATTGTCACACTTGATTGAAATGGGATCATCTATGCTTACCTTCATGTCTTGGAGAGTTTGTTTCATCCACATTACTTGTGTGCAACATGCTGCTACTACTATGTATTCCGCTTTTGTTGTAGATAGAGAGATAGAAGTTTGCTTCTTGCTTAGCCATGCCACCATACTTTTTCCCAAATAGAATGCACCTCCACTTGTGCTTTTCTTGTCATCCACATAGCTAGCCCAATCTGCATCTGTATATGCTGTCAAAGTGAAGATTTTTCTTTTTGGATACCATAGTCCATAATGTGCAGTTCCTTGTAGATATCTTAATATTCTCTTGATTGCTAGTAAGTGATTTTTTTTAGTGCTGCTTGATATCTTACCAAAAGTCCTACTGCCAACACAATGTTTTGTCTAGAGGCAGTTAGGTACAATAGATTTCCTACCATGGATCTGTAAAGTTTTTGATCTATATCTGCATATCCATCATTAGCACATAGCTTGCATCCAGTGATCATGGGAGTTGACATAGGTTTGCAGTCTTCCATTTGGAACCTTTTCAACATCTCTCTTAAGTGTTTTTATTGTGAGTTTGAAGTCCTAAATAGAAGGTGAGCTCTCCAATCATAGACATCTCAAATTCTGATTTCATTTCTTCTGCCAATTCTTTTGTTAACTTCTCTTTGTTGCTACCAAACATGATGTCATGTACATATACTACTACAATTAGTAGTTCATTTTCATTAGCCTTTATGTAGAAATTGTTGTCTACTCCTCCTTTCTTAAAACCTTGTTTTTGTAAGTATTTGTCCAGCCTTGAATACCATACACGAGGAGCTTGTTTTAGCCCATATAGGGCTTTCTTTAATCTACACACATAGTCTTGTTTATCTGTTAATGAGAATCCTTCAAGTTGTTCCATGTAGACTTCTTCTTCTTGATCTCCATTTAGGAAGGTAGACTTCACATCCATTTGATATACCTTGAAATCATGATAACATGCGAAGGCCAAAAACATTTTGATTGTTTCCATTCTAGCTACAGGGGAAAAATTTTCATCATAATCAAGACCTTCCATTTGTGAGTATCCCTTGCATACAAGTCTGGCTTTATTTCTGATTACCTGCCCTTGTTCATTCATCTTATTGTTGAATATCCATTTTGTGCCAATGACATTTTTCCCAGTGGGTCATGGAATTAATTCCCAGGTATTGTTCTTCTCAATTTGGTCCAGTTCCTCATTCGTAGCATTTACCCAATTTTTGTCTTTGTTGGCTTCTTTGAACTTCTTTGGCTCTATTTGAGATAGCATGGCTAGATATACTTCTTCTTTCTGTTAAGCTAGTTGTCTTCTTATCTGGACTCCCACACTTTTGTCCCCAATGATTTGATCTTCTGGATGATTCTTTTGAGTGTGTCTTGAGGGACCTTTTGACTTTAATTCTGTATCTTCTGCTGTCTTGCACAGTTCATCATTATCTTGGATCTCTTCTTCATGATCTTCTGGAGGATTGCTACATCTTGTATTTCTTGTTCTGTTTGGTAGATCCTCATCAAATATTACATCAATGCTTTCCACAATTTTGTGCAGTGTTTTGTTGTAGCACCTGTAACTTTTACTCTTGGATGCATATCCTAAAAATATTCCTTCATCAGCTCTTGCATCAAACAGCCCCAGATTTTCATCATTATTTCTTATGAAACACTTGCTTCCAAAGACTCTAAAGTGTTTGATTGATGCTGGTTTACTATGCCATCATTTGTAAGGAGTTTTGTCACTTTTTGGTCGTAAATGAGCTTTGTTAAGAATGTGAACAATTGTGTGTACTGCTTCTGCCCAGAAGGTTTGGGGAATGTTACTTTCTTGCATCATTGCTCTGGAAATCTGTTGTAATGACCTTTTTTGTCTCTCTGCCACTCCATTCTGTTGAGGTGTACCTGCAATTGTAAACTGTTGTTTTATACCATGCTCATTGCAAAGGTTTGAAAAATCATAGTCTATGAATTCACCTCCTCTGTCTGATCTGATGCACTTTAGCTTGCATAATGTTTGATTTTCTGCCAATGCCTTGAATATCTTGAATTTCTCATGTGCTTCAGATTTATATTTGAGAAATGCTACCCATGTCATTCTGGAAAAATCATCTATTATCAGCATGAAATAAGATTCTCCACTTGGTGCTTTAGTTCTTGAAGGTCCACATAGGTCCATGTGTACAAGCTAAAGTGGCCTACTTGTTGATAGTTCACCTTTGGTCTTAAAAGAAGTGCGGGTCTATTTTCCCAATTGGCAAGATTTACATATGGTATTTGAAGGCTTCTTTATTTCTAGTATATCTCTGACTACTTTCTTCTTGCTCAGACTGATGATATGGTCAAAGTTAAGGTGTCCCAATCTTCTATGCCATAACCATGACTCATCAAGTTTGCTTAGGTGGCATGCTTCATTCTCTTCTTTCACTATATAGACATTAATTTTTGTTCGAATACCTTTGATCAAGGTCTTTCCTGTGGTGCTTGATCTTACTTCACAGTCTTGTGCTCTAAAAATAACTTCACAGGCTTTATCACAAATTTTACTGACACTAAGCAGATTTTCTTTCAGCCCATCCACAAATAGTACATCTTGGGCCTTTCCTCTTCCATTATCGAGACTGACTGAGCCTTTTCCTTTGATTTTCCCTGCTTTATCATTGCCGAAAGTTACATTTCCATATTTCTTTTCATCAAAGGTTATAAACTTGCTTCTATCTCCAGTCATATGCTTTGAGCATCCACTGTCCAAATACCATTGGCTTTTCTGATATTGGGCTATTAGAGCTAGGTCACACGTATTCAACTTCTTTTTCCACTGCAGGCAACTATTTGTTTGGCACCTTTTCTGAGAAGATGGACCAGATTATTTAAGAGGACATTGGGAGGACATATGTCCAATTTTACAACATACACAACATTTGATCATATTTTTAGCAGAATTATGAGTATGAGTGAACTCTCCATAATTCATAAATCTCCTTCAGGTTTTGAACATCAGTCTTTTTCCATATGTTCTGCACTCCTTGGCTTTATGGCTGAATTCCTTACACTAAAAACAATACCCATAAAAACAATTAGCATACCTAATTAAGGGTTCTCTTCTCCATTTGTTAGTTTGAGGTAGTATTTTCATTTTTTGGATCCTTTACTGGTTGGAATCGAATCTCCTTTTATGACAATATGCAACAATATGTCCCAGATTATGGCAGGAATAACAAGTGACATTTTTCATAGGGGGGGGGGGGGAATCTCCTTTGATAGCTTCCAAATTTTATATATTCAGGAGTGTGAGAGCCTTTTTCAGTTGACTACTTATAAATTTCGTTCTTTGTCATATGACGTTCCTTCTTGTTTATATTTACTTCATTGCAGGCTTCTACTTCTGTAGGAACCTTCTGATCTGCTTCATTTTCCTTAACAACTTTTACAAAAATGATATTCCTGTTATCTTTTTCTTTGGCTTTACTTGTTTCTCCTTAATAAAATATTCCATTTTTTATCAGTGGAGATCATTGAGCATCTAGTATGTTATTCAACTTATTAGAGCTTATCATTTGAGAAATGTTTATTGACAACTTCCTTTGGGTGCTTTCTAATTTCTTCCTCAAGCATACTACTTCTTCTTCCAATTTCTCTTGCTTCTGAATTTTATCCTCAATTTGCTTAAGTAGAGTGTCTTCTACTGTCTTGGCTTCTTCAAGTTCTACTTTCAGCTGAATGAGGACTTCTGAATTTTGTTCTTCTCTTACATATTTGAGGAGAATGTCTTTCTGTTTTCTGCATTTTAGTTTAAGTCTGTCTATTTCCTCCAGGGCACTTCTTAGCTCACCATCAAGATCAACTTCACCTTCTTCCTCATCTTCTAGAAGGAATCCTTCAAGCTCTTCCTTGGCCATCAATACAAATTCATAGGTTCCCTCTTCATTGGAAGATTCATCTGAGCTTTCAGATGCACTGCTATCTTGCTGAGCATAAAATGATTTTCTCCTATTTCTATTCCCTTTCTGCCAGTTCCTTGAAATGGTTTTCTCTGTCTCTGGAGTCTAATTATTTGTCTTCTTATGAGGACACTTAGATGCATAGTGTCCATCTCTTCCATAGTTAAAGCATTTAAAGGGAATTTTACCTTTATACTTGCCTGAGCCTCTATCCAATATTCTGATAAATTTGGCCTCTTCTTCATCAAAGCAGGAGCATGTATCTTCTTTTCTTCTTTGTTATTTGCTATCTTAAAGGCTGCCTCCCTCACATTTGACTTCCTCTGTGGCAGTCTCATCTCATAGGCTATTAAGTTTCTAAGTAATTGGTTCATGGTCAAATTTTCCCAATCAGCTATTTCTTCTATGGCAAAAACCTTGGGGTTAAATTTGGATGGTAAAGATCTTAGAATATTTTGAACAATTACACATTCTTTTATGGTTTCTCCTAGAGCTTTCATGTTGTTCACAATTTCTGCAACCCTTAAAATGAAGCTGGAAATGTCTTCATCATCATTCATTTTTATATTTTCAAACTGAGCTCTATAGACTTGAAGTTTGGCTATCTTCACCTTTTTGTCTCCCTCATGGATGTTTTCTAGTGTATCCCAGATTTCTTTGGCAGTCTTGTTGTGCATTACGTTGATAAATTCTGCCTCACAAAGTCCACTTAAGAGTGCATTCATGGCTTTTGCATTAGCTACAAAGTCTTGTTTGGCATCTTTCTCTGAGTTAGTCTCCTTTGGGGCATATCCCAATTCCACAGCAGCCCAAAATTATATTCCTAGAGACATTATGTACGTCCTCATTCTTATTTTCCAGAAGGCGTAATTTGTACCAGTGAAAAAAGGGGCTTTATTTGTTGAGCATCATTCTAGACTAGCCATCCTGGGGACCTAGGATCTCCTTCCAGTTGTTAAACTGATACAGAAGGAACCTGCTCTGATACCAATTGTTGGACCCTTGGTTAAACTGAGAGGGGGGGTGAATCAGTTTAATGCAGTCATGTTCTAATTAAAATTTCTTTTATACTCATTCACATCATCATTTTGTGATTAATTTAATATACAATGGAACAACAATCTTAATAAATGAGTAGCAGGTATTAAGCAAAATAAATACAGATTATCAACACATAATCATCATTCATATAGACAACAGATATAAGTGGAAACCCATAAGGGAGAAAACCACATCTTATTATTGATGTGATGCCAAGGCAAGCTCCAACTCCCTCTCACCCATAATTTTCTATAGGCACCAACCTACAGGAGGCTCCTACCTCAATTATGCAAGCTACAACTTGCAAGGAAGCTCCAACTCCCATCTATTTTCTACATGCTACAACCTACAAGAGGCTCCTACCTTAGCTAGCTACAACTGACATCTATCAAGCTACAACTTGATATGGAAGCACCAACTTCCTTACTCTATCAAAAACACATGCTGATTTACCTGGGTATTAGCTTTGTCCTATTCCTTTTCAATGATATCCAATAGCCTTCATATCTGCCTTATATCATCTCTGAGGCTTCACAGCTTTTCTATCTGCTCCTTCTTCTTCTTACCTTCTCTGCCTCAATCCTTCATTCTCTAACCTCAAAAACTCTTTATGCATATCAATTTGATATCATTTATAGAGTTCACCTAATGACTGTTTGTATTCCACAATGAATTTGAAGTGAACAGCCATGACTTTTTGACTTCCACCTTCTCATTTCTTTCCTAGCATATTCAGAAAAAAATCTAACAATAGATATACATTTCAACATTACAGTGGGATATTTCTTTGCCTCTGGAGACTTGCCTTTGCATCACAAACAATATAAAATAAAAAAAACTTTACATTTTCAGTTACAATAAGAAATTCTATTCATCCCATTCAGTTTTTTGGCTCACTATGAGTTTGTCTTTTCTGCTGCTGTCACTGGATTTTTTAGATTCTGATTAGTCCCCTGCTTTCTTTGTATTTATCCCTGTCAGACCCACATTCTCCAAGTTCATTGTATATAAAAATGCATTTCTAATTTGTGTTTTAAATCCGGCAGCTGTATCAATGATGAATCATGTATCAATAGTTCATTTTATGGAAGTGCCCAATTAATTTTAAAGTCTCCTGCATATAAAAATGCATGCAATTTCCTGCCCAAATAAATTCACAATCTGGTAGTATCATAAACTCTGCATGCGGAATTTTTCACTTCAATTCTTAACTCTAAGGTTGAGACCCCTTCTTTAATCCATCTTAAGAATATATGAAACAATATTCCACCTCATACCTGAATATATAAACCTTTCCTTCGCCTCATCCATTTTAAATCATCATTCGAGCTTTAAACAAAAATCAATATATCATAAGCCCAAGGCTTATCTTTCGCATATAACAATAATACGCCCAGCATACAATTTCATTTATACACAGTTCAGCTTTATCATCAACCATAGTATACATATCAACATAGATATATACTCCCCAATCAAATGTTAAGAAGTGTTCAATAAACCTTGGATTTTATATGTAGACCCATCATACATTAAGATTTGTTTGGGTCCCACAACTCTATTCACCCCCATATCCATTTATATGGTGTATTGGTTCCGGCGTATATTAATCTTCGACTTTGTTAAACCAATGCACTAATGCATATATCAACAGGGGCTTTTGGGCCCACATCCTCATTCAACGCATATCATAGCTCTTCATATTATATGATGACCCGTGTAACATATCAAACCAAAGATTAAGCTTTTGCTTTATACGCTCATACCATTCATAATTTTCTATTCAAGGGTTAGAACCAAATAACCCAAATCATTGCTTATGGCCAACAACTTCCCTTTTACCACGTATTCATAATCTTCAAAAAAGGGTCTAACTTTACCATTCTCATATACCATAATTTGCATTGAATTAAATTGAAATCTCCACCACCATAAGACATTTGATTAACACATTACTTCTTAAATAAAATAATGTTCTCAGCCATGCATTTACATGAATATGAGATTCTACCACCATGTTACCATAATATTTGAATTCTCATTACCAATGATGAAATCCCGAACTTCAATAGCACTTGGGCCCATAGCTTACAATATAGCTCTATGGCTAATCGATGCACATTAACCATAATATATTTGAAATATGTTATGTACTCCATCGTGATGGTCTTAATTGTTATAATCATTACAATGATCCTTTGACTTTATATAAGGTACTAACAACCATATGAATTCGGTGGGGTCCCACAACATATGTTTAATAAATAATTATAATGTTGGCTCATACCTTCCGCCCGTGCTACATCACTTGTGATCCAACGGTGGTAGCAACACCTCATTTCATCCTGCAAAATCCAACGGATATCGCAAAAGTTTTAACCCTGCAGTTTAACCTGAAAATATTTTGCGAAATACGTGGATTTGGAATACCACCCAGGCCACGTGTCACAAGCTGACGACTATCGCATTTTTGTTTCCCAAAACTACATACCATTTAATTTTTTTGCGAATACCACTCCTTGATTCTAAAACCACTTCTACTATTCACAAGTCATGATTCCATTTTTCTCAGGGTTCCACCAATTCTTTAACGCCTTTACTATATATGTATAACTCCGCCATATCTCTGCTTATTCACCCTTCACCATGGTTTTATTGAGATTTGGTCCACCTTTCCACTTCTAATTTTAATACAAATTCGTGGCTCTACTGACTCTGTAGACCTATGTTACCCGCTTATCTTTCAACTGTGGTTTAGTCAAAATCTTCACATAGACCCATCACTTGATACTGTGTTCCTTCACTTTAATAATTTAAATGGGTTTCAAACCCCTATACCCTCGCTTCTTCAAATCGAAGATTCACTATATTTTTTTCTGTTCCAATGTTTTATATTCAAATATACGAACAGGTTCAACACTTCATTGATCTATCAACGCTGTTTCGATTTTAAAACTCCCTTGTAGAACAGGCTCCATATGTTTTAGAATAGACTCCATATATAAATATGAAATCAATTACAAGGCTTTCTGGTCTATGTCCTGATTTTCAAATCATTAGCCCTTCTACAACACTACTCTGTCTTTCCAGCTCTACAACTCTTTTTCTCTCTGCTTCATGTCTAATGTTCTCCTTGCCTCTCTTTTGCTATCTCTCTACTTCTTTGTTGTCTCCTTTGCCATCAATGACAATATTTCCAGCAATGTCCTTTCCACCTCCTTTCTTTGGGTTGCTGCAACGGGTAAATTTTTGATACCCTTTAAACCAAGACCTTTTACTTTGATTGATGTGTTAAGGTTGCATTTAATAAAAAGTTTTAATGAACACATGTAGATATAAAAAAGAGGAACACATGTCAAAAATCATATGACAAATATGCAATAGATTTAATAATGGGGTTCTTCCAGTGTGGACTATGTCTCTAGGCCTCGGTGTATTTATGTTGTTGGCCACTTCATTTAGTGTTGTAAAGAGTGAATATGTACATGGACGCTACTACTTTTCATACAAGGAAATAAGGCATCAAAATGAGTGGAAAATTCTCTCCACGAGACATTCCACTGCAAGGAAATATCACTCCTAAACTGACCTCCTATCAGCATGACATAGACTCACACAAAATGACTATGAGTATCCCGCCAACATGGAAAAAAAGGGATATCAATCAAAAATGAAAAATCCATGATAGAATTACATCTCACATCAATAAAAAAACAAGATCCCACATCAAATATCAAGCAACGATCTATACAGCATAATGCATCTCATAGCAAAGAGTCAAAGAAGTACATGAAATCAACCCTTCATATACCTCACACTGAAGATGTCTGAAGAATAGGATGCTCCATGGCTAGATCTAAAATCACCATCACAATCGTGGCATCCAAAGTCATGAAATCGATTACTCACTCACTAAATGCTGACACCTACAACTCCACTTTGAAAAGTGGCTGAAAAACATAAGGCTTAGATGGAAAATATGACTGCACCGTTGAAATCGTGTCACCAAGAGGTGTAGGATCGACTCTCAATTTTCTGAATTCTAACACTGTTAAAATCTAGCCTTTAGGGAATCTTTCAAATTCCCCCTAGATTTCTCAAAGATGCTCCTCCACTGGGAATCTGGAAATTTACAACTCAAAGCAGGAATTTGATCTCACCATTGAGACCCTTGCAAAATTTTGAGAAGAATGAGTATAAAGTTGACCTCATTCTAACACTGGAAAATTTTGGCCTCCAAGGAATCTGAAATATTCCATCAAGATTCCTAAAGATTTTCCTCTGAAGGGAATTTGAAAAAACACTTCTCAAATGGAAAATTCGGGCACACCATCGCGCTCCCTGCAAAATTCTAGTTAAAATGTATATAAATTTCAATACATTTTGACATAGGAAAATTTTTCCTCCCTGGAATATTCATGGGCATCAAGGAATATTCTGCCTTGAACTGCATGCCATCATTCTGCCTCCTCTACCTCTGCCTCAAAATTTGTGCCCACATCTGCACTGGTCTGGCCTGGGTGCACTGATGAAATGACATGTTTATAAAAAATGTGGGGTAGAGTTTACAACACGAATTGTTGTGGTGTGTTGGCAAGTTGTTAAAAAGGCTAAAGGGAGGTCAGGGGATCAATCTTGAGCCCCATACCTGGAAACCAAATTAAATTTTTTTAACTGTTTTGCATATAAAATTTGGGTGGCTGGGTCTGCTCCATGCGACCTGACCCGATCCCCCAACTCCGCACATCTTTTATCCCAAATGTGATACAGGTATGTTTTAGCCTAACGGTTATAACAATATCTTTCTTTGTAATGTTTTAATATGGTATGGTGGTAATGTATTTGTTTTTAAAACAAAACATGCTCATTTTCATAACTAATTTCGTTATGGTATATAATACGTTGAATTTAAACTATACCATAGTGTATAGTTATTAAACTAACAACAATGCCATATATAGATATAGATATACGTCGTTTTAATTTGGATTTTATTTTAATATATGATTTTTGTTTTAACATAATACCATAAAATGGTTTGTTCAAATATATAACCGTTTTGTTTTATATGTATATTTTATTAATGATTTTTTTTATGGTTATATTCTAATAATATATTTTGTCTTTGTCTTTTATGCAGATTGAGGACCAATGTTGGAGCACCATGTGTCATCAGCTAAGGGGCTTCCATGTGGGTCCCATGTGCTCATTGGAACCCCACACCGTGGGACCCATGTTCCTTGCCTTATCAAAACTTAAAACTACTCTAACTTCGTCATATGAGCTTGGAATAAAGTGTCATTCTCTCCATTGTGATCACGCCGACGAGCTATTCAATCTTAAGCCGAGTTTGACACATTTCTACCACTTTCAATTTTGAGCCTTTTTCCAAGCCACTAGTTTCTGAAGATCCACCTGGATCAATACTCCCCACTAAGGAACTTTTGGTCCTCCCTGTTAGTCATCTATAATTTTTGATGATATCAAAAGATGACTAAATAATGATTTTGGATTTCTAGAAACAGTCTCTGAGAAACACTGTGAGTTCTAGAAATCTCACTACCTTCATCATCCTAAGTTTGACTATTTTTCACTAAACTTTTATGTTTTTTTCCTTCTCAAAATTTCACCCTCCTGCTCCAAGAAAACTCCATTTTTGGGCCTGTTTGTCTCATTTCATCACCTCACTTACACTCTCATTCACTCTTTTTTTCCCCTCTCAAAACCCATTTCTTTTTTTTCTCCCTAACAAACCCTCATAACCCCTCCTTATTCATCATTTTCGTCTAAAAAACCTTAAACAATGTAAAAACCCTTCTCACATTATTTAAACTTTGATTTATTCCCTATAGAACCTATTAAAAACCTTTCAAAACTCTATTTTTATGTTAAAACCCCACTTTTTTGTGAGAAAGTCCTTTAAGCCACATTTCAGCTTAAAAATCTAGCGCCCTTGTCCATACAACCCTAACCCCGAACTTCCGCTATTCTCTTAAGCTCCTTTCCACCTATTGCCCACCCCTTCCCCCATATAACTAAACCTCTGCCCTTTCATTTCATTTGGACCCCACAAACCTTATAAATAATCTCCCAAACCATTGGAATAATAAAACGGGCCCCACTCTCCACTAACTTCGCCACACATTCACCTGGCGCCACCTGTTCACCGGGTCCCATCCTCCAAACCTGCACCCCGCTCCAGGACCCTATCTGCACCATAGATCTCATCACCCGAGATCTCACGGTCTCAAACCCATATCGCGCAGATTTTGACGTTGAGATTTAATGGCCCTGACCTGCACGAAAAAATCAGTTTTGGCTAGGACATGTGTCAACCGATAAATGGAATCGTGCAGCCCCTTCCCAATACCACTTACCACTCTCGACCCATGTGATAACAACCATGGTTTTCCAAAAACCGCCATTTTCCTCTCCATGCCAAAACTTACATTCTTCACCTCTATTTGAAATTTCTCATGATTTCGCCTCAGGAATCATGCCCCTGTATTTCCTCCTCCTCTGCAAATCATCCCTCCATGCCTCAAAATCCTAAAAAATGCATTTTTCCACTCCCGCAGGTTTTAAATTAATGTTGTTTTATGTTTTTGCAGTTTTTCTAATGCAGGAAAAGGGCTGAAAATGCCCTCCCACAGTCAAAAAGTGACAAATTAAACCTTTGGATGATGATCCAAGAGGTGAATTCACATAAAAATAACCAAGGGGTATGCATAAAGGTTAACCCTTGATGACTTGTGATCATCAATGGCTTATAAACCCTTCAGAGGCAATGAAGAAACCCTCCCTACACATAGAAAATCACAGTCAAGAGAAGCAATGAAGAAACAAAGAATAGAAGGATTAAGGCTAAATCCTAAATCAAAAGATAAAGATAAAGGGCCAAAGTTTAAAGAAAAAGGATGAAAGAATAAAATATTCATAAAAGATTAATAAAGGATAAAGGCAATAAGGCAGATTATTAAAGAAAAATCAAGGTTCAAAGGCCTAATTACTGAGTTTGATGATTAAAAAAAAGACAGATAACCCAAAGAGAGCTTCGAATAACTCAGCAAAGAAGAAATTACTTCTCCAAAGACAAATTTTCCATCTACAACATTATTCCTTTCCATAAAAGCATCAGGCAGTTATTACACAGACAAAGATATTTTAAAGCAGCTCAATAGTTATTGCAAAGTTATTACAAAGCCTTAAAAGTCAAATATTTCAACTAAAATGACTCAGAAGTTAAGACAATAGTTATTATTTTAGAGTAACTATTTCGAATATTTTTTCCTTGGGCATTGTTTGGTCTCAAAGGTCAAAAATCATTAACTCTGTAATAAATAACATTTAAACACCCTATTTTGGCGGCACCTCCTCATTTTTCATATAAATATTTCATATGAGCCTCATTTTAAATGTTTGTTACTTAATGGTTATTGGACTGATTTCGTCTCCTAAGCTAGTTGAAGAATACTAGACTAAACTGAAGAAAGCTCTAAGTTGCAGAGAGCTATTGTACTTGGAGTATTGTAACTGGTTTGATCATCAATAATACAAGCATGTTCACAGGATCCTTGAGGTATATCAATGGTGAAGTTTTCCTAAATCATTATTGTTTCTCCTTATGTTTTCCATTATGTTCATTTTCTCTGATAAAGAAACAAAAGTTTTAGATTAGCATTTGTTGTTTCAGTAACCTATTTCTGTCTATATTATTTATGTTCATCTTTACTTTTGTAAGGTTTGATTGGAAGATTCCTAATTTCCTTCTAGTTATATCTAGCTTGTTGTCGTAGGAATGATTCAATAGAGTGAAACCAAGGAAATTGTGGTGAACCCATGTTCTTTTGAGTAAGACTTGAGATATTGTTTTTAAGACCTTTCTTTAAAATTATACTTACTAAAGTCTAAAACGAGAGAGGTTTATGGTATGCCCTGCCCTTTGTTCTACCTTGAAATGTTTCTTTGAAGAGTCTTTTGAGAGTTTATCAAAAGTAGATTAGATTATTTCTATTTGATCTTAGGTCACTCTTACTGTTATCTTACATGTTTTCTTTATCTCAAAGTAATCTTTTGACTATTGGATTGTTGTCTGAAATGTTGCTTATTAAAGGTTTTTCCAAAGAAGTCTATGGTTTTCCATGTCCTTTGGCTTGCTCTAAACAGTTACCTTAAAAGTCTTTTCTTGCCTAAGTAGAGCCAGAAGATTCTTAACTGACTATAGCTTTGTTGTCTTCACAAATTATTGTTTCATATCACAACCTAATCTAAAGAATCCACTTGATATAGTTAGCTAGCATTATGAATGCCCTTGTAGAGTTTATGAACAATTAAATCCTTTTATGACTCCAAAGCCCAATGAATTGATGTCTTCTCACAGTCTATTTGTTTAGCTAAAACATTCCCTCACTCAGACACACCATTGATCCTTCAATCTAATAATTAATCCAACCAAAAATAAAACAAGTCCTTAGAACTTCATAACTAGCCTTAAATCTTAAAACAAAGAACACAAAGATATATCAATTGAAAACACCTTTATAGAGAGATCCCTCTTTGAATCCAGGAAGGCTAGGTCCTAGGATTCCAAAGTGGTTCTAATGTGGCCCCTGCAGTGTTTGTCCTTGCCACTCTTAAAAATTGCAGGGAGCCAGCACTCCCAATGAATCAACTTCTATCCATCATCAAATCCATGAAAATTTCTTTGAAATGCACATTCTCACAAGACTCCTTCACCTAACGTACTTCAGAATTAAAATGCAATGCCAACACCTGAAATTGCTGCAATGCAAATGTTTGAAAAGGCACATCCCTCGAAATCTCATTCACCTTTTCCCTTCATAATTGTAATGAAAATGCCAACACTTGCAACTGCTGCAATGCAAATTTCTGAAAAGGCACATCCCCTGAATACTCATTCACAAAGGGGGGTTTTAAGACAATATTTAAGATAATATTTGGGTAAATTTCCTTAACTTGAGACAAAAGAAAACTTGTGCATTATCTTAAATATTGTCTTTAAGCGGGTGTCTCAAATTAAATTTTCTTAAAATATTGTCTCTAGAAAGACAATATATAACACAGGAATTTTTGTCTTTCAAGAGACAATTTCATTTTTGTCTCTCTACAGACAATAAAAAATTACATTCAAAGATAATACATCACTTTTGTATCTTTAGAGACAATATAAAATAATGAATCTAGAAAAATATCTCAGCATTGAAATAAATCAATATATAATATATTTAGTCAAATATAAAACACAATAACTACAATATCATTGATTACTTCATGTTAAGGAATAGCAGAATCGAACCTCCTGCTTATAATCCAAGTGCTCTTCCTTTTTTATAGCACCCTTTAAAGAATTATGATTAGTGATGTCAAGGGGCTCAACAAGTAGCCTGTAAAGAGTGTCGAGTCCTATCCACACTTCACTACACTGGAAATTATCTGGTAATTGGTCATTTCCAATCAATGTCATTAGTTTTTCCTATGAACCTGCCAGCTTTAGTCTATTGAGATTAGCATTCAAGTCTATTCTAGATTGTTTTTTTCTGAAAGTAATAATATCTAGTGCCACTTTTTAATCATTGTACATGATACTCTTCTATTTATTTAATGGCCACTTCTATATTTTTTCTTCATTCTTCAATTTGGACATGTTTTCCTATTTTTGCTTCAAAACTTGTCCCATTGCTCTTAGGGAAAGCCTTTCTCAACAAATCTACACAAAATTTCTTAACCCACACAATTATTCATAAAATAAATTCCCTACTAGCATTACTAGCAAAACATATATTTTCATTACATTATATAAAACAAGTCTGTGTGGCAAATGCAATACCTGCCCACAATAATGGACAATAAATAGTGTCAATTGTTACTTTTGTAGAAAGTTTAATCTATAACCAAATATCATTAATGGAATCAGTCCCCAATGGCACTTTATGGGGAGAGGATGAAATGCACAATTCCCTCCATCTATGGCTTAATATCACAATATGGAGCATTTCTCAGCTTGTATCCATCTATAGTACAAACTTGAAACCTGTAAAAACAATTTGGCATCTTTTCTTTTGGATTTCCATGATGACTACGGTTGTTAAGCATTGAAATTTTGTCTACCACCGCTGCTGTTTAGTTTGTGTTTCATAACAGCCTGAAGGATGAAAATTTGTAGGGTTAAGATTTGGGAAACATTTAGGATATATGTGAAATTCCTGTTTCGCATTAAAGCCTTGTTTGCAGAAATTTTAGTAAATTTCCATGCCAAAGTGAGGGAGGATACTATCACATTCATTTGGAGACTTGCACTTGAAAATCAACTTCTAGATTGGAAAAATATTTTGGTGCGGGTAATGCCTGAGGCAATAGGTTCACTTTTATGTTCTTATGCAAAGGGGCTTTTGACCCCTTTTAGTTAAAAAATTACTTCGTAGGACCCTTTTATGAATATACCTTATCAACACATTTTCTTTTAAATAAAGAGGCCTTTGTACATGGCTTCCAAACTATTTGAATAAATTACAACAAATCACTAATTTTTATGCATGGCAAGTATATCATACTATAGGCATTAAAATGGGGTATTACAAGGAGGAACCACCATTATTTTTTTCTCAACTTTGTGCTTTGTGATTAGGAATTGTCTGAATTGAAATTTCAGTTGCCTCAACCTCTTCAAAATGATACGTGTATATATGATTTAGCATCCATCATAGGCATTTGATGGTGCCTTTTTTGCAAGGGTTCAAAATACTCCAAATTCCATGCATTACATGAGAAGACTCGTTTTTTAAAGTAACAGAACATCATTTTCTTGATCTGTGGGGTGCTACCAACTCCAACTTGGCACTTTTGCAGCAAACTCACATTAGTGTGGGGCCTGCCAAATTTGGCCAACTTTTAATTTTAAACATCAATTGAGGCTTTTTGTTTGCCAAGGTTTGAACTCGGGTTTATTGTGTTTATTTCTAGTGTCAAACACTATGTAACATCTATAGACTAGACAAAGATTCCATCAGAAAACAATCATTCAAGGGATTTTCCTTGACCTTAATGCCATCCCCTTTGACCATCCCTTCTAATTAGTTTATCTCTTTGAACTCATCCATCATTTATAATTAGTTTAATGTTGTGAATGCATTGGATGGTGTCAGAATTGCTGTGAAAAAATCATTCAATATTTTTTGTTTTCTAAGAGGTGCTTTGCCTTCCTGTGTTGAAACCTCTGTATGCAGGGGAAATAGATGTAGTGGCAAGTTGGGAACATAGCTTCATGTTTACATTTTGTGAGGTTCGGATTTTAGAGGATTGGTAGCTAGACCCTTAAGGTGCAATTGAGGCAACCTAAGAGAGTCTTTTGGTTCCTAAAATGGATCCAATATTTGAAGAGGTGGCCTGAGGTTGTCACAAATTTCCGATATTGGGCCATTCCTTACGACCACAAGTCCAACCATTCTAGGCTGAATACAATCTATATCAAAGTTATTGTATATTTTCAAGGCATTCTATAGTCTAGTTCACATCCTCAGGATCTTGACTTGGAACCAATAGAATGCAATGTTATGTCCTGTTTGCATTATGCATTTAAACAACATGGTTGCAAAGTTTTCACAAGACTCATTCCTTTGAAAATATTTGGAAAGGGATTTGCCAAAGAAACACGCAATATTTTTTGCATATATATATATATATGCATATATATATAATAGCATCCAGTATAACAATGGAACATTGTTTGTCTTTTCTAAAACCCTCTCTATTGTGCTCTTAATATTAAGTGTTTTCCCCTAACAAAAATACAATCTATGACTTTCAATCATATCAAGCAATCAATTGCAAGTGCAACCTATTGCACTAGCCTTTGAGGCATATGAATCTGTTGAACACCTACTTAAGTTGCTAAATCCTGAAACACATAATAAATTCCATCAATGGACACTTTGACAATCAAGCACCCCAAGCCAATTTGTCCCCTTGATCTTCCTTTTCTAGCCAGTATATTTGGACTACAATAAAAAGAAAGGGTAGTTAGCAGGAAAACAACTGTAGCTAACCCCATGCGATAATTTGTCTACCTTGGGTAAGGCTGATCACATCTAGTTCATTGTCTATCCAAAAACCCTTAAGGTGCACACTAAACTTTCACATCCATAATGGGGAACTCTTATATACACATAGTCAATGTAACCTTTGTTGAATGTCAGCAACCGAGAGAAAATACAGGAAACCAAGGGCCCTTCACAACAACCTAGAAACATGGAGCAATTTTTCTCTCTTGTTATCAATAAATTCTATTGTACTTTCAAGGTTATAGACTTGGAGGATAAGAACTAAATGTGGAGTACAAATTTTAATTTTCATTGTAGAATGAAAACCTTCTCATGGAGTGTGAAGGGTCCCCCCAAACGTAGTCATAAAGGTATAGTTGCAAGAATATTGGTCATGCTACCCTTCACATCTAGGGGTAACTATAGGAAAAAAAATTCTCCTATCATCCTAAACACAAACAACAATTCCACACATAACATCCATGGTCCTCCATAGGTTGATGATGCTTTCCATTTCCCCACACATGGTTTGGTTGTCATATGTCACCCATATAGGTTCATGCTTCATAATACCATGAAAAGAAGAATATTCAATATGTGAGGTTGATGTACCTAAAATGAATAAAAAATAAAGAAAAGAGAAATGCTAAAAAAGAAAAATTACAAAACATAATAAATAAAAGGAAACAAATCTGAGGAAAATAGAGCATTAGCAATGCACCATTGTTTTGAGGACATCACCCCAAGTACAATGCAGTGAATGCATACTAAAAAAGGGCTAAGTGAAGAAAAATAAAATTCAAAAGCCAAAATAGGTTAAATAAGCAAGGAAAATTGTTAATAAGAGGTGGAAAGCCAAGGTGCTAAGGAAATGCAAACTAACGCATAAGTGCTCCCCCAACAAATGCAATCATGTGGATGTATCATACATAACCTCACATTACTATCATGGGATTCTCGCCCCTGAACCAGACCATCTATCAGTACACATAACCCTTGGTAGTTTTCCTGGAAAATACTTCTATTCTTAGGGTACAAGCACATGTAATATGGGCTAATGATGACTTTCTTATACCTAGTCTTGGAAATTGTATGAATTCTAAGAGTCATTGTGAAGTTTGAAGGCAATGTTTAACATGATCTACCTAGTGGAATTTTAATTTGACATGAATTAGTTTTTAATACTTATGTTGCATTGAACTTGTGTTCAACTACGTTGGCTCACTTGAGCACCTTTTGGGATGATGCACTTTTCATGACCTTCACTTGGATTGAACCTTCCTCATTTGGAGGATGTTGGAGAGGCCACACATATGCTTGATGTGTGAATTCCCATTTCATTTGGAGGTCCTTTCACTTATTTTGGAGGATTTTTGGCTTCTTGAGGACATATCACCCTTGTAGAGAAGAATTGGCACCTTTTTGAGGGGATGTTGTACCTCTTGGAAATGATTTAGCAATTTTTGGTTGAAACATTACAGAACTTGGAGGAAACATTTTACTGTGGAGACCCTACACATGAATTTTGACTATTAATCAAGGCATCCTCTCTTTGAAGACCACAAGTGCCCTCATGAAGCACTCCAAAAATAGCCTTATGTACAATGGTTACACACTATAACTGGGGCACACTCTGAGTAGACACTAAAACTACATTTTTGTTCAATCAATGTTTGTAATAGATGTTCTATAGTGTAAGAGACAAGGACTATTATTTTATATTAACTTCTCAAAAAATTGATTAAGCCTTTCAATAATACTCTTTGTCCTAAGGTTACAGGGTAGCCATAATTATTTCTTTATTATATTTAGCTAAAATGTGACAAGCAAGTCATATTGCCTTGGCCTACCAACATACCTTATCTTTGAACACATACCTAAAGGCTATCATGAATTGTAGTTTTTTTTCTACATTAGGTGGTGGATTGCATGATTGGCAAAATTCTGCTAGTAGCTCAATGTGTAATCAATAAATAAGATAGTTTTAACCCACATTTGTTAAATATTGATCATTGACCTTCTTCATATTTAAATGTGCAATACATTGATTGATCACCCCAAAATCAAACAAAAATTCTTAATTATTAAAACATTAACAGAAAATAACATATTTTAAAAATCACCGTGTCTGTGAATTCAAGACAGAAGCCTTGTTAAGATGTTAAAGATGCATACAGCTGAAATTGAAGGTGAATCTGCATGTCCTGGAGAACCATGTGAAACATCCTCCCAATAATAATTGTCGGTTTCGTTGAAATTTTAGGCATCATTTGCACAAATTCCACGGCTAAGATAGTGTTGAGGCCACCAACCTGAAGAATAGATCACCACTTCTAGCAACATCAATATACAAAAGAAATAGCTAAAATAGAGTTGAAGCCACCAACCTGAGAAGAACACAATTATTGAAATATCAATATACAAAAGCAAGGGGATCGCCCCAAAAGGAAAAGAAATATAGAATCTATATTAAATATTAATCAGTGAATATAGATTAAATAATTTACATTTACTTTCCAAGCCACATTTTTTAAATATTTATCATTGATCTTCCTCATATTCAAAGGTGCAATACATTGATTGATCACCCCCAAATCAGATAGGAACTTCTTCTTTGTAGGCCCTAAAACAGGGAATAGGTATATATAAGATGAAATGTTATAGTCACAAAATATTTTTTAGCATCATAAAAAGTAAAAACTATAATCGTTCATTAACACACACAAAATTACACAATCACCATAAGGGTCACTGTTCTTCCTCTCTGGTAAGATGCAGAGCAAAAAATCAGGCAGCTTTGGATGTCTAGACTTCATCTGGCTTGGCCTCCTTTCAACCCTACCAATAGGGCTCCTATTTCTGTCTTGGGGAAATTCTTCCAAAACTGTCAGACAATCGGTCATTGCCTAGAATAGACATTTCAATTATGCAATGTCCCAAAATGAAAAGGATAACTACACTTGTTTAAGTCATATGTAGCTTTACATACCAATCCTCTTTAGACACAACGTTGCTGAAGCTCATGTCCCATGTTCATTATTTTATTTGAAGGAATTCTTGAATTGAAACATGCAATTTCCCATTCTCCAATTTTTGCTGCCCAAACCACAGTCTAAGAACATCTGATTTGGATAAAGTAAGTCTATATTCTAGAGTGATTTTTCTTGAAATCAATTTTTTAAAAACTTCTTGAAACAAAATACCTTGTTGTTAAAGTTCCAAGGACCATTCCTTGGATCCTTTTCAATCTTCCCAAACTTTAACTGCTAAGAAACCAAGAAAGATTAATGTTTAGAAAAGAAAATGATATTTAATTATAAGAGGCATCATAGGCATAGGAATATAAAAAGGACTGAAACACAAGTCGCTCAGATAATAAAAATCATCAAACAAAAACAAAAACATAAACCATAAATCCTTTTATTCCTTCATAGATAATAATGGTATTAAGTTTGATTCTATAAAATGCCATGAGTTCAGGGCCCAAGGGACAAAATCTTACTTCACCCATGAAAGCACATAAAATCAAGCACCCCTTCATTTAATAGAGGAAATAAAATATACATCTCTAAGTAGTCCTCATTTCCTTGCCAGGACTTTGCTTTGTGAAAGCAAAATGCAACAAAAGCATTTTGACTATAAGCCAACATTCAAAACATGAAATGTATACATCTCTTTCCTAAGTGCTTCTGTTCATTGAAAATTAGAATCAACGGTCTGATTATGATATCTTTGCATAGCAAGGCAGCCAAACGGGAAATTCTAACCAATCCATGACAAAATTTAGGAAACTTGAGAAAATCTTAGGGCTTTAAATATAACAACCAGGTTTTCAGTTAACAAGTCAAAAGCCATATAATTCATGGAAGACAAGTAATATACTCTTAGAACAAGTCCATTCAATAATTAAATTTCCCGGTAGATTATACTAGTACAACTTATGATTCCAACAAACCACACACAAGGGATTAACTAAACTAGCCATGGCTAACGTTTCTAAGTACTTATCTAGTTCTGCACCAACAGGTGTCTCATACAAATCCCCTTGGATGATGTTAACTCTAAACCAGTACTCCGAGGTTGTGAATGAGACTAGTCTAAGTAACGAAAGAGAAGCTTTAGGTTGGTATCTAGCCTTACAAACCAAAGAGGCCTCTCTCAATGGTCAAAATCAAAGGAATGACTAAAAAATGATCTTAGGATAGGTTTTAAAGCACAGTGAGTTGTTTTGTATTTTAGGGGTCTGTTCGATAGAGGTTTGACAATGAAGAAATTGGACTATTTTCTCCTTATGATCATTTGTGGAGTTTAAAGTAGGGGCGAGGTAGGTGAAATTGAATGTACAATCAAGCACCATTGTAGTGGAACGATGTGAGGAATGAAAAGGATAGTGTAAGTGAGCACCATAATGTGAATTCACTGATAGAAAGACATTAACATTACTGCCAAATCATATAAAACAAAGCCTAATAATTCTATTCCATAACTAATCAAATTCAGCTAAAGAATAAACATGGAAATAGACTATTAATCACATAACAAATGAAGAAAACAAGTACACACTTTCACCACATGGACACTGTAAAAAATTGTTGCAATATGTATTAAGTTGCTGCAAAAATCTGCTACAATGGTTTTTAAAACTTCCCAACAATACTACCCCATAAACCCTCTTTCATTAAGTTGAGTATAAAAATGGATGCAAAACTCTGGTCCTACCTCCAAGGGTCGAATCCTTTAGATTAGGATCACTTTCCCAGAAATATCTACAACAGAACACAAAATCTGGGAAGTTTGAACTGTCTCCCACATTTCCCTCAACTAACCTTTAACCTTTTGAAAAACATTAAATGACACCAAATTTACATGAAATTGACTTGAACCATCATCATTTAACTTAGATTACGGCATATGACCTAATACAGGTCGAACTACCACTTTTGATTTTCAACTAGACAGTAAAAATTCAAAATCCTAGCATCCACCCACAAAAGCGCAGCGTCCTCTTTGAGATGATTTTTAGGGGATTTATAATACTTATTTTTCTTCTTATTAATGGCATGAGCTTTAACACTAGCTTATTTTCTTCATCAACCTCTTGACAACAACACTTGGATATCCATCTTGCTGAAACTACTCCTTGGTAATTGAAGATGATTGTCGATATGCCCCTCAAGGTGGTGCTAGCATAGGAAAGTTTATAAATTGATCTTGAACACCATTGTATGGTGGGGATTCCATGCAAGTACTCAAAGAGGAAAGGGAAGTCGAGCTGATTGGAGTCTTTGGTATGTGAGAGGGTGCCTTCAATATCAGCCACATTTAGTTTCCAAAGTGAATTAGTCATCAACTCTTTGTTGGATTGTAGATATGCTTCCAAATTACCTTCAGAATAATTCCTCTTTGTACTGAGATGTTGTTTCATATCTTCTTGTAATTTTAGTAATGCAAAAACACCAGTTGTTGCTGTGACCTAAGATTTTATAAAATTCCGTTTTTTTTTTAACCATTGAGCTATAAATGGTACACCCAAATATATGGCTTTCTTTCCAAGTTCCTTTTTCGCTTGTCTTGCATATATGTAAGGGTTAACCAATTTCCTGCAATATATTGCCTCCATAAGCGGCACTTTTGAGCCTTTGAACCTCAAATTGGCTTGTTGTATAAGCCCTTCCTTGTCACCTTGTACATATTGATTCAGACGATCTTTCAAAATATGTGCAAGTTTTTCTTCTCTTTCCTTTTGGACAGTGTTCATCTTCTCTTGTAGTTTCCTAGTATCTATCTATTTGCTTTCAGTAAGCATCTCAAAAGAATCCATTGAAGCCATCTCAAGCTGGCCTATATAGTCTTCAAATAACTCGCTTCCAAAAAACATAGCAAAAACTATTGCTAGATCTACAATCGTTTCCATGGATACACCTACTTTTCCACATGCATCATATGTTGCCCGTTGTGCTCGATCACTTAGAACTTGCTAAGCTTCTCCCAATACTTGAAAATTTTCTGCTACTTTAGGATGATTTTGGTTTTTACCAAGATAAAATTTCCTTGCCTTTTCATACCTATACTCTTTGTCTTCCTCAATTTTTTTCATTATGGCATCATCAATGTCCTTGCATGTTTGAGGTGGAGATGGCTCTTCGTCATGTCCTTCGTCTTTTGTCACTGTTGAGATTTCGAGCTCCTTTGTCTACACTTGGAGGTCCATTCCTTATAAATGATCATCATTAGTAACTTTTATTTCATCTTCTTTGCTTTTGTTTCTGATAGTTGCATGGGTGGACCCTGCTTTGGTCTATAGCACTATATATAACTCTGAGTTTTGCGATTTGACATTATTTGCTACCTTCCTCCGTATGAAGCCTGATTGTGATTGCTCTCGAGTGTACCACATACCTTCCATTTTTTATTGTAATTTTTAGTTTGATATGAAAAAGATATTATTACAATAGAAATTAATTTCATATAGGAAAATGTTGTTATAAACTTCATAGTACTATATGGCCTCTATGAGACATCTACATGTAATTTTAGGAATTCCCTGATGTAGACATGGAAAAATAATTAGATTGATTGTCTGGGAGTTCTAACTGACAAAGAATCTTGCCTGAAATATGCATTGTGTTGGAGAACCCTTATGAGCCAGGCCAATTATGTGCATCTGTGCAGTAGAACCATATCTATGCCTGTAATCAGTCATGTTGAGTAATTTCTCACACAGATTGGAACATATATCTTGGACCTTCAGCATTCCACTACTAACTAGTCCAATTATCAAAAGAATACCATTTTCCTAATCAATTAAGCGACACCCAGTTTCACTTTCACTTATCCGATCATCAACTAGTGTAGATAGAGCTTCAAGTATTGCTAACACACATGGAATTTGTTGTTCCTTAAGCAATAGTACTAGAGTCTTGATGGCACCTGCTTATAATAAATAGTAACTACTTTCTACATTGCAAAATCCACAATGTAACTTGCAGACATCAGGTTTTGATGAGAAACAACTAAAGCATTTCAGAGGATCTGGCTTCTTAGTTAAGGTAGGGGTGCTTTTAGAAAAATAGTATAGTGCTATAGATTCTCTTTCTTTTGTCAGAATCCTTCCTGAACTTAGCAGACTAACCATCTTTCGAGTTACTTTCATCTCTCCAAGTTTTTGCTGATGCTCCTTCTCCAAACAAAACCTTAAAACTTAAAAAAGCACCAACACAAGCCTCTGCAACTACATCATTGACTTTCTCTCGCAGATTAACTAGTCATATTGGCGTATAGTAATAATGATGATATCTACTTATCTTCTAGAGTAATATCAGCTAAAATAGATGCAGCAACACCATGATATGATTCAACATAACCATATTTAAGCATATCCCTAATGACGTTCAAGATTCTTGGTTGTTCTTTTAGAGTTGAATGAGCATCAACTCTGAATGTACTTGATAAGAAACTAAACAGCTACACTACTAGTTCTCTGACCTTCTGATCTGCAACTGTCGCCCACAGATTTATGAGCAACTTAAAAGCATGTTTTTCTTTCATCTATGTTTTTACAGTTGTGCTTTTTTTCTCTCCATTTTCTAATCCTATCATCCCTTCCAGTAAGTAGCAGTGAACTTCTGGTGGTGTGATACGGCCCATTAGAGACATGAATGTCGAAATTATCTCATCTAGTTGGGAATCTCTGTGGTTGTTTTCTTCATATTCCTATGTAGTTGTGTTAAATATATTGGAAATCACATGTACAGCACGTGTTTTACTTGCTTCTAAAGATATTGTACAGTTTAGTTTCTTTACAAGTATCTATATACCTCCAACGTTCTCAATTATTTTTCTTATAGATAGTATAGATGAGAGATTTTCAAGGGAACTTATTGCTGCTACACATGCTTCATTATATTAGCTTCTCCCATTGTAATAACATCATTGTAACTCTTTTGCAAGTTCTCAAGAATAACACCAACATTTTCAACAAAATCATCTTCCTACATGAGAGACAAGAAAGATAATTGCATTCTATGCATGACTGATTTTTTTTGGCAATATCTTGATTTTATGACAATAACCTCACGATATATACTGCTTTAGGAGCTTCTTCCTTTTTTCGTATAGCGCCGTGCATAATCAAATCAATGACCCCATTTTCCACCATGATCCCAAAACTAAAAGAGTGCAAAGACTGACGACACCTTTGCGGCATTTCTCGAACATAAGCTGAGATGATGTGGAGTAGGGATACTATGAAAATGGCACATTAAAAGATCACATAAAATGAATTTTATCACCGATGAAATTTTAGGAGCTAACATATGAGACACAACACTATTTTACACCAGGTTTACCAAGAATGCCCTCCACAAATGCAGGGAGGTATCTCCTGGTGTAGCGACTCTTTTGCACTCATAGCTAGAATCAGATCCCTATTGATAATTTGGTGGGAAGTAGAACTAACAAACATTGAAAATTGTTCTTGAAGACCTTGAAAGAGGATACTAAAAAGTACTTTCCATTCACCTAATTTCCCAAATCTAAGTTTGGAAGAAATCGGTGTTTGCAATGTCTAGAAGCAGCAAACAAATAATGGCTAAGACTCTATGAAGAAAAAATTCAAGGATGAAAAAAATGGGATATAGTTTTTGTGAAATTATCAGAAATCAATTTGCATAACTTAGGAGTACATAATAGTCATAATGTTATAAGAATCACTTACATTTCTCATCCACGATGCTAAACAAAACACCAGTCTGACAATCAGAAGCTAAGTTATAGCCACGTCTATGGTGCCAACCAATCAAACCCTATAAGATAATAGATGATGGGGGTGCAGTCAGGATGGTGTGACTTATTTAATAAAAATATAGAAATAACATAAGGGTGGGATTCAAGTCAATATCAAGTAGTAATTTATCAATGTTTTAATAAAATTACATCCACATCATAACATTGTGTTTTGTTTTGCTTCATTTTAAAACAAATTAATAAAGTATCACTATTTTTTTAAATACAACTAATAAGTGAGTAAATATCAAGAAACAACTTTCTAGATCATTTCTTTGTGTTAACCATTTAATGAAAAAATTGTATCTTACTGTGCCATTTCTGATAACATAGTGGTACTACCCAATCTCGAAGACACATGTGAATACAAGAGCACTCCAGGTGAAAGGATGTCACACAACAGAAACCTATCGGAGAATACTTGCAACAAACAAACTATTATATTTCATGGCTATAGCTCCCCGATACTTTCAAAGCCAAGGTTACAAAGAAATATTTCCTTTTGAATATATCTTCTATCATTAATTGTTTATTGTTATCTAATGGAGAGGCATGATATGAACAATTTAAAAATTGTTGAAGCAAACTCCCCTAACATACTGTTGCATCAAATTAATGATGAAGTTGATAAAGAAACATGTTTTCCCTAGATGTCAGATTGTCCTCATCCCCTATTGTATCTCTCAAAATCCACATGTCAATTAGATGCGTTGATGTTGAGAGCATTTTTCAAAGTGCTTTAGAATGGGCAGGGACTGAAGCAAGAGCTAATGAGTTGTGGTTTAGCGACAAAACCAAGATCCAATGAGCTATAGAACATTGATGTAGACAACATTCTTCAAAGTGCTTCGGTATTTTGTAGTGCATTGATGTTGGCAGCATTTGTCAGAGCGTTCTGGTGGTGCCTTGTTGAAATATGCCCCCTATGTCATGAGGGCGTTTCCTGATAACGATTTTTATGAGACATGAAGGGGCCTTGTAAATTAAGTATCTGACGATGTTTAATTGTTACCATGCTCTGGATACAACTGTAATGGATGCATAGAAGAATATATATATTCATATTTACATACATATATTCAGAAATTTGAAATTATGGATATAGAAAAAGTGATTTCATAGAAATTGAATATTTCTCTTAAAATAGTTTAAATTAAATAAAAGAAACCTTCCATATATGGCTAGGTTGAATTATATCCTGAGGAGTTTCCAAGAAGAGGTTCACATGAAAGGGGTGAGAATAAAGGTTTATTTTCTCTAAAATATTATGATGCCTAGAGACTAAAATAAAAAAGGATAAGGAGTGTAAAAACAGACAAAAAACCTCAAGCAAGGCACCCATTCCTAGACTAGATTAGAGCTCTTAGGCTTACACGTGTGCATGAAAACTCTCTTTAAAGTAAGCGCTTCACTATAAATAAGTAATATTCTCAAACAACACTCAACTCAAAATTAAGAAATAGAAATTTTGCAAAAATTTAAAAATAGTAAAATGAATTTATTATTATTTTTCTAATGTGGATGGCTCTTATTCAGTGGGGCGTCCAGATCTGATGCCCTATAATCCCTTCATTTTCTTCAATATACCGGTAGCAATGTTGAAGCCAATAATAGAGGAACTTAAAATTATATATCAAAGAAATTGAGAAGGAGAAACACATCAAGCTATTCCAGGGTCAAACGGAGCGCAAAATGAGAGCAAATCACTCTGGTGGGAAATTCCCAAATTGCATTGAGTGCTAATTTCGCTAAATTTGAATTTTCTAGGAAAACACTTTCCCCATATCTTACAAAATATGCACATGGTTTTTGGAGGTCGGTGTAAAGTTTTTTGGTTCAAGAATAATCACAAAGGTAAGTAATGGTCTGCAGGTAAGTGTTGAGCGAGGAACAACAATTTGCAAACCCTATATAGAAATGGTGAAGACTAATTTGAGCAGTAAAACATTTGCAACGAACGAAAATTCCGAATGAGGATATTGGCTTTATCAACTCTTACAACATCTTATTAACAATATAAATCAACCTACAACAAATTTTATCCATTCATTTCTCATACTTGACGAATGCTACCAGTGGAAAGGGTTGTTTCATATCCTAACTCTAAAGCTTTAGATTTTTTTAATGGTTGCTATAGGTTTTAGTGATGAAAAGGATGACCTCTAGCCTCTTTGAGGATAGGTTGATAATTTATTTTGATGGATGGATTTGGAAACTTAGAATTTTTTAATAAAGGAAACTTCAATTTATTTGGAGATTGGATTTTATGTCAGAGAAAACTTATTTTCACGAGTGCAATATGCCATATGTAAGAGTTATTCTAGCATAAAACTTTGATTCTCCTATGATACGTTTGGTCTAAAATTTAGTTACCATGGGAAAAATATTAGTCCTCAAATAATTATTTGATTAGGATTTTTATGTCACTTCTCTTAGGAGAATATCCTTGTAGGACTTGTAAATGTTTTGTCAACTAGTCTTTTTCATCCATTCCTAGTCGACGAAATTTTATTTTATATGCAGTGAATTTGATCTCAGGAGATGTAGTTCTAAAGCTTCTAAGTATTGTGTTTTTAATTTTATAATGTTAATTAATGATATGGGACCTAAAGAGACAAAGTTTACTTTATTAAGGGATAGATCTCATTTTTATTCATAGCGATGTATGTTGTGTTGAGGTTGAACTATGTCTTCCAAGTTGTCTAAATCGATGCACTAAATATGGTTCCTAAGGGGATGATGCTTGAGACTGGAAAGCAAGTATATTTAGTTCATATAGGTTTCTATAGTTCATTATGTTCCTTACATTGGAAATATAATAATATATATTATTCTACTTTGGATATATTCTTATAATTTTATTTTTTTGAGATATTAAATGTAGCTTCAATAAGAAAAAATTTCCATCCATGTTTGTATAATGAATATGGTCATCAATGGTAGAGGTTGGTAGAGGTTTTCCTCGTGAAATAATACAAGGTATATAAAATTGTATATGCATTTCTCAAAATTCTTTATGAATTCCCTAGTGTGTGAACATTGCCAAAGTTGCTAGTGGAGAATATTATATAGCATCTATAGAAAAAAAAATGTGATGAGCATTTTACATCAAATAAATAAATATGGTCATCAATCGCAGATGTTATTCTTGTGAAGTAATAAATGATGTGAAAATTGTAAATGCATTTCTCAAATGCCTCAATGAATTCTTGACAATCAACCTATTTTTGTGTTTGGCACTTACAAATTGCATGAAGCCCTTCACTCTAGAGCCATGTTTTTGTCAATATTAAAAAAAAATGAATGGAGTTAATGATACTAAAAAAAAATTTATATTAGGCTTAAAAATTTGTGGTTAGACTCCTCAATTAAGGAGTTTTGTTTGACTGGTAATCTACCAATGTCCTCCAAAGAAACCAAGACTTGCAAACTGTAGTTTTGCATAGCCTTTTTTTCCTCCGAATTAGAAGAAAGAATTGGATATTACACCTGTTGTGCGCCTATGTGGCACACAAAAGTATTTGGAACTAGTTACTTGTGAGGTTCTAGATCATAATCCTCAGCCAAATCCATTGGAAAGTGTGGAGTGACCATGCCTATGTAATCAAGATTTACATAATAGGAATAAGGGATCACATAAGGATGCTGACACTTTGTTTCATTTGAAAACTAGGTGTTCCTGTGTTTTGAATGGGTCCTTAATCTGTTTAAACTTTAATGACTTGCCAAACGACGGTCTTGTCATAATTAACTCTCTTGGTTAGGGTTGATCTTAAAATTTTTAGGAAAAATGCAAGAGAAGCATATTTTTCATTGCAATTGGATGTCATATATTTTCTGTGGCCTATGTAAGAGATCGTAGAAAGCCTATTACAAAAATATCACTGATAACAACCCCACCATTAGAAGGACTAGCTAGAAATTGAACAACGTAGATCCTTTGGAGGGCCCATAAAGCACTCACACACTCCATAATCTCTCTGTGTTCATATTAAGATTTTTATTTCATCAGGGAGCCCTCGTGTATGTGGAAAATATAGTTATTGGTTTCTCTTCTTGTAACTTCACTTGCGGTGATCATTAGTTTTGTTAATCGAGGCAACATAGAGTTATTACAAGGGAAACATGGGATTCCTTGGCTATGGTGAATGTGCAGGAAAAATCATTAATATTGATGGAATTGAGGGGCTTATTCATGTTACAGATCGTTTATAGTGCTGGCGAGTGTGGGAATACTCAAACTACCTATATATGAATAACCCAACCAAGAAATGACTGTGTGAATAAAACCCTCCATACTGCTTGTAAATAAAATGTAACCAGTAAGTACTTCATATCAACCAAGTTGGGATCGAATCTTTGGATGCATATGCTTCCTAAATGTTGAAATGAAAAAACCCTAAACTAGTTTTCTTCTCCACAAAGAATTATTCAAAAAATCTACTGACAAAATGTGCCAAAACAAAACCATTGTTCTTAAATGACAAGTTTGCAAAAATCAATAAAATTGTCGAATAGTAATATACTTCAATAGGTTTCGACTTAAAGAAAATTACCGCATTGAAACCTAGGAAGTTTTTCAATGAAAAATGAATAGAAGTACCTTGTTACTCCTTAAATCGAAGATTTTTTTGTATGGAATATATAGTAAAACCATCAACAAGTTTTGACAAGAACCCTAAACCCTATTAGTGCTTAAATCAAATAATTTTTAGATGGAAGATATAGCAAAACCCTAAAATTTTTTTGAAAGGGTAATCCCAAGAAAAGCCCTCTTACAAAAGAAAAAAAACAATGAATGCAATAGTAGATTAGACATATAAACTCTAAGGAAAATAAAAATCTTACCTGTAGCATGACATTCCTGCCATTGAAAGGGTTGCACAATTATTGGATAGAAAATCAAATGCTCTGTGAAAATAATTTCTTCCTCATAATTGGAGCTGTTATTTTTTTATGAGATTGTGTATTGATGTTGTGGGGTGATGAACCGCCATTGTTGCTACTTCATTACTCTTCAAAGGAAGGTCTGTTACAAACTCATAGCTAGATCGGAAGGAACTAAAACTATATTCAATACTAGATTTGAAGCAAATTGTCATGAATAGGGAATGGAATACCCTTTCACCCGGAGCTATCCACAACCGGGAATCCTTCACATGCTTATCTTCTCATGCTTATCCAATACGCTCCTATCAAGAATGGGAATAATGTTGTTGAACAAGGCTAGTATGTAGGTTGTATTTACATAACTATCATTATGTTCTACTTCCTCGACAGGATCTCTATCCGTAGCTTTAGAATACTATAATGGCTTGTACTCAAATGCATCTTCTTCTTGACTCTACACTTACACAAATTCCACAACGATTATCGATGCCAACATCTATGCACTTTCATTCTGGGTTTTTGTGTCCCATGCGTCATCATGTGTCAACCATATAAACTCCTGGGAGGTTCCATCCAACTCTGTGAAACTATTGATCTTGTTCTCTTTCAGGGTCGGCTAATCTACGTTACCAGGTTCTCCTGTAGTTCTCCTCTGCAAACCCTTCACAATGAAAAGTCCTAACCTAAGCTCATAAAACCTCGGGACAATGAAAATTCCCAACCAACTCACATCCCGTCATGAATATATGGTAATGAAAAGTTCTAAGCTTTGAAAAAAACCCCGGGAAAATTAAAATTCCCAACATATGCACATCCCACCATGGCTATCTGAAAACTCTATGTGCATGAATAATCAGTTTAAAACAAAATTAAATATGGAGGAGATATATTAAAGACTACTAATATTAGAGGAGAAATATTTAAGAGTATAATATTAATGTGGTTGATATAGTGGTTTTATTTGTATTTATCATTGATAAATATATAAGAAAAAAAAATATTGTAATAAAAATAGTATCTCTAAATAGTATTTATACAGAATGATTTTTTGGTGAAACGATCAACAAAAAAATTTCATGTGTGATTATGACCAAAGATATCTCTATATAAATTCAAATTTCAAGAGAAGAAGACTTTTAGTAAAAAATTCAAGAGAAGCAAATTTTTCATTACAATTGGATGTCATATCTTTTATGTGGCCTAAGTAAGAGATCGTAGAAAGACTATTACAAAAATATCACTGACAACAACCCCACCATTAGAAGAACTGACTGGGAATTGAGCAACGTAGATCCTTTGGAGGGCCCATAAAGAACTCACACACTCCATAATCTCTTTGTGCTCATATTGAGATTTTAATTTCATCAGGGAGCCCACGCGTATAAGGAAGAGACAGTTGCCAATTTATCTTTTTGTAACCTCACCTGTGGTGATCATTAGTGTTGTTAATCGAGGCAACATAAAGTTAGTAAAAGGGAAACATAGGATTCCTTGGCTACGGTGAATGTGCAAGAAAAATTTGTGATATTGATGCCATTGAGGGTATAATTCATGTTACAGATCATTTATAGTGCTGGAAAGTGTGGGAAGACTCAAAATACCTGTCCATGAATAACCCAACCAAGAAATGACTGTGTGAATAAAAGCCTCCCTACTGCTTGTAAATAAAATGTAACCAGTAAATACTCCATACCAGCAGAGTTTGGATCGAAACTTTGGATGCGGATGCTTCCTAAATTGTCAAATGAAAAAACCCTAAATTTTTTGTCATCTCCACAAAGAATTATTCACAGAATCTACCGAAAAAATGTGACAAACAAAGCATTGTTCTTAAATGACAAGTTTACAAACATCATTAAAATTGTCAAATAATAATATACTTCAATAGGTTCCGACTTGAATAAAATTACCCCATTGAGACCCAGGAAGTTTTTTAATGAAAAATAGATAGAAGAACCTTGTTACTGCTAAATCGAAGAAATTTTTATATGGAATATATAGTAAAACCCTCAACAAGTTTTGGGAAGAACCCTATTATTGCTTAAATCAAAGAATTTTTAGATGGAAGATATAGCAAAACCCCCAAATTGTTTTAAGAGGGTAATCCTGAGAAAATTCCTCTTACAAAAGAAAAAAACAATGAATGTAACACTATATTAGACATATAAACTCTAAGGAAAATACAAAGCTTACCTGCAGCATGCCATTCGTGCCATTCAAATAGTTGCGCAATTCTTGGGCAGAAAATCAAATGCTCTGTGAAAATAATTTCTTCCTCGATAGCTACACACTCATAGCTTGATCGGAAGGAACTAGAACTAAATTTAAGACTAGATTTGAAGCAATTGGTCATGAATAGGGAATGGAATACCCTTTCACCTAGAGCTATCCACAACCGGGCATCCTTTGCATGCTTATCTTCGCATGCTTATCCAATACGCTCCTCTCAATAATGGGAACAGTGTTGTTGAACAAGGATAATATGTAGGTTGTATTGCCATAACTATCATTTTTTTCTACCTCCTCAATAGGATCGCTATCCGTAGCTTCAGAATAGTAGAATGGCTTGTACTCAAATGCATCTTCTTCTTCACTCCGTGCTTCCACAACTTCCACAACGATTATCGATGCCAACATCTTTGAACTTTCTTTCTGAGTTTTTGTGTCCCTTGCATCATCATGTGTCAACCATATAAAATCCTGGGAGGTTCCATCCAACTCTGCTAAACTATTGATCCTCTTCTCTTTTAGGGTCGGCCAATCTACGTTACCAGGTTCTCTTGTAGTTCTCTTCTGCAAACCTTTAACAATGAAAATTCCTAACCTAAGCTCCTAAAACCTCAAGACAATGAAAATTCCCAACCAACTCACATCCCATCATGACTATCTGACAATGAAAATTTCTAATCTCCGAAAAAAACCTTAGGATAATGAAAAGTTCTAAGCTTAAAAAAAAAACCCAGGAAAATGAAAATTCCCAACCTACGCACATCCCACCATGACTATCTGAAAACTCTGTGTGCATGAAAAATAATTTTTAAACAAAATTAAATATGGAGGAGATATATTTAAGAGTATAATATTAATGTGGTTGATATAGTGGCTTTATTTTTATTTATCATTGATAAAAATATAAGAAAACAAAATATTGTAATAAAAATAGTATCTCTAAATTATATAGAATGATTTTTTGGTGAAACAGTCAACAAAATATTTTCACGTGTAATTATGACAAAATATATCTCTATATAAATTCAAATTTCAAAAAAATAGTATTATTAACTTTTATTTTATTTCAAATTAAAGTAAATTGTGTAGCTTTCACAAATATTTGTTTTTATTACTTCATCTCATAATTGAAATATCACAAGAAAAATTACGCATATGTATTTAACTTGGTGGAAGTGGAAATAAAGAAATTGGATTATCCAATACTAAAAAAATTAAACAATATAGTACCAATAAAGGTTATTTTAGTGAACAATATAGTACCAATACCAAAATCATTCCACAACCTCATAATTGGGTCTTTTAGTTGAATTCTGAAAGAAGGAACTAGAACTTGGTAACTGGGTCATTTGGTTGAAGTCTGAAAGAATGAAATAATGATGTACATTGATCAATTGTATGAGCACCAAGGACCACACTTTTTGTCAATGCCACCAAAAATTCCAATGAAATAACATCCACGAGAAACCAAGATACCATGGGGAAATAAAATATCCATATTTTATATGACTCTTAGTGACGCCTGAGAAAATTTATATGACTCTTCCAACCTCTGCACAAGACAACAAGGAGACCAGTAAATGTAATAGCATGATATCAAAGCTCGAAAATTATGTGCCCAATTTCATAAGGAAACTAGGTGCATGATAGATGAATCTAGAAGTGGAGGGGATTGGGGGAAAGTGACCCAAGGGTTATTTGATTATGAGGACTTCGTGGTAGAGGGGGGTATATTTCTTATTCAACAAATTGTGAGTGTGTTTTATATTTATTTAAATCTTGCACATGTTTTGTATTTCTTTAAATCACACAAACGATTTTAAAGAATAGCTTTTTCATGGGAGATGTAAATGAGGTAAATTTGAATTTTAATGCAACATGAACATGCTTCATAAGACCTAAACCATTCCTCATCATAAATGTATGTGTCACCTCTAATCCAGCTAGGTGTCTTCCTTGGAATTAACTTCAGTGAAAACAAACCTAGATGTTAGAGCCTAGGTAACTAAACTAGCACTATAAATAGTTAGTGCTTTTATTTAGAACCAACACTACTAGCTACCTTGACCTAGCCCTCTATCTTGAAACTTGTGTAATAGCAAAAGGTGTTCCTTATTAAATGAGAATTCACTAGATGTATATGTATTTCACCTTGCATTGGGATGTGCGTTAATATTTAGATGTATTCTTCTTGGAGAGATCTATTTATCTTCCCAACTCTCTCTCTCTCTCTCTCTCTCTCTAGACATGTCTATCTTCTCCTACCTATCCCCTTCCCTCTCTCTCTCTCCACACATTACCCTTTTATTTTACTCGCACTGTCTTCATCTCTCTATCACTCTCCCTTCCCCCATTTCTCTCTCCATCCACCCCTATCTATTTCCATCACACTCCTTCCATCCATTCCTCCCTCCCTATCACACCCTCTACCTCACTCCCTTTGTCCATCCCTCTCATTCCTTATCTCTCTTCCTACCTGGATGATCACTGAGTTTGAATGAACGCCCACTGCACAACTAATCTTATAATGGTTCCTCTAAAATTTGGAACTAGTTTATAACTGACTTTGATTGCTACAAATTAGAAATAACACATGCTTAACTAAAATCTAACTCCTCCAACTCGAATTTACTAAGTAAATCGGGTGACAGAAGCCATGTCACACAAGTTAACTACATCCAATTTTTCTACTGATGTGAAAATTCAAATTTTCTCAATTTAATCAAGGAAAAATGAAATTGAGAGTTTCTTGCTACATTTTTCACTACTCCCTCTCAGCAAGAAAGAGATTATCAGCCACCCCTGTCTTGAACCTGTGGAGCTTGAAATTTCCTCTTGAAAAAGCTTTTGTCAAAATTCCAGCATATTGTTCCTCTGTCGTAATGTAGTGTAGCAACTTTATCCGCCTCTTCACATAATCCCGTAATGGTGATACTAGATACTTATATGCTTGCATTGATCATGAAATATAGGTCTCTAAGAGAGCTTGATGCAACTCTCATGATCATAGTAGATCAAATTTGGATCCACCTTCTAACCAAACAATCCAACAAGTATCTTTATCATCCATATCGCCTCACCTGATGCTTGACTTGCATCCATGTATTCTGGTTTTTCCAAGCTGAGCACCACATACATTTCATTCATGTTGTACCAAGGAACAAATGTGGACCCAACACTAAAAATTCCACCTAATTTACTATTTCTGATTGATGGAATTCACACCCAATTTGCATCTGTGAAGGCACACAACTTCACTCCCTTTATACCATAGTCCAAACTAGGTAGTTCCTCTGAGATACCATAAAACATGCTTAGCTGCCTTCCAAAATAATTTGGTTGGCCTAACCATAGCTTTTCTAGATCTATGATGCAATGTTTGTTAGATCTATGATGCAATGCTTTCTCAAATAGGTGACTATAAAGACACCTCCACTTACTAACAAAGATAGATTCCTTCCTCCACTACAAATTTGTTTGTAGAATCTAGAGAAAATGAAAAATTTATGTAAATGTTAAAAATTAAAATACCTCTACACCAAGGCAATTAACTCGCTATTGATGATGTTACCTATGCAATTTCTCTCGATAATAGTAGTGAAAACAAAATGAAGGTAAGAATACAAGTAGAAGTGGCATATGTTATGTTTGAATTTTAGTTCAAGTGTGGAGTAGGCCTAATTATTAAAAATTGTCTATAAGGTTTTATCTTGGTGAAAAATCCAACCAAAAATATGGTTATAGTAGTTCCAGGAACATTTTAAGGGTAATGGTGATAAAAAACCACATTGGTTCTTATGTGGATTCATCTGGAGGGTGAAATGGATTGCAGTGCTAGTTTCTAAGATGATACATTTCCTAACCACATTGTGGGGGAAGCTTCTCTAATGGTGCATGAATATCATATATATTTATCCCTAGGGTGTAGCTAAGGCCTTGTACAAGTTAAAGATGGTATTTATAACTAATTTCTAGAGGCAAAACATTGAACAACAAAAAATCACTAAACTAAAGGAGATTAAGAAAATTGTTGGACAAAGTTCTCAGGAGTATGATGAAAAATTAAAAAACATAATCAGCAAACTCTCCTATACCGTCCATGAAACCCAACACAAATAATGATCCATAAGTCTGTTTCTCTTTAATAATGTACCATTAATGCAATAGTTGTGGGTGACATAGAGGGGTTCTTGGTAGGATTTAAGAGAGAGTTATGTAAGGAGTTCCTTCTAGGTAACCTTATTAATGAACCTTATTTTATATATTAATTGCAGAATGAACCTATTTTTTTATTGGAAAGAGAGAAAATTTCATAGATTCTAATGAATCCTTATACATTACCTGCATTCTAATGAGTTGAAAAAAATTAATGGCACTAGGAGAGTGATGATTTGTGTTTTTGGCAGAGATATTTTATCTCTTCCTCCAATACCAACATTCTTCTTGTATGTTGCAGCAAAAATGGAAATCCCCAATGGATATTGTTGCCTTCACAATTACGCGATTTATATTGGTGTCTTGGGTATAAAACTGGACTATTTTCCACTAGAGCTACTAGATGTCGTTTCATTGAGCTACAATGAGAGGTGAGAGCTATGCATATCTCACCAAAGGTGTATCAAGAGGCTATTAGTTGTCAAATATTGGAGATGCTCGCTAATGAGAAAAAACCAAGTGAAACCTAAGAAAATTTCAATGGATTTAATAAATTACATGTAAAGCTTGTGCTAGGTGGAAGACCTATTTACAATCACAAGCATACATAACTTGACTAGTTGATTGAGAGGAAGCGAGTAAACTTATCAGCTCGATATGTAAACTAGGTATGGATTTATTATGAAGTGGTCATCTGCCACGGTTTAGGTTTTGAAAAGTGAACTAGCAATTGAATCGTTAATGTCCAAGTCCTAGATGACTAGTTTGTAGAAATAAAATCTAGTAAGAAAAGAGGAAGGTTAATTAATCTATATGTTACTATGATAACCTCTTTAAGAGAGTCCCAAAACTCTCTTTCTATATTTTTACCATAATGTTGTGTTATACAACAACCCCCATTTATTTTTCATAAATAGGGACCCTTTAGAAATAAATAGGAAAATCCGTTTTAAAATTTCTTTTAAAAACACTTAGAAAATAAATTTTCTGCCTAAAGCGCACCGCTTATCATGTATTTTCTCCATAAAAAGAATCCTAAATCATAAAATTTGCAAATTACGAAATGCACCCTTTAAAAAACATTTCCAAATAAATAAAAACATTTACTTTCCTTTTTTCACATCGCACTTGATTTAGTTAATACTTAAAGAAATAAAGTAATATAAGTTGCGACAGTTGTGGACCCGACGAAGCGAATAAACTCAAAAATGTAAATCATTTTTCGCTATCGCATCCACTTTAAGCTTTCGCAAATCGTATCGCGCACAAATTATAATATATAATTAAACATATCTTTTAAATCTTGCGATCTACAATTTTCACAGAATGCATTTCGCAACATTTATGAGACAATCACGGAATATTATAACGAATCATTGCGATTTGCACATTTAATGATATCAATGTGTGAAAAGCAAATTATGTCATATCAAATTGAATTTCAGATCTTAACAGCTTTAAGCAATTGATAAGTATTGTGTGCGAAGTAATGTGAAGCCATGTCAAGCATTAAATTTTGAAATCATATGAAATTATGAAGAGATGATTGATAAGATTGACAATTTTTCATGTGAATTTGAAATAAATCCCTGATATATCTTTGTAATGCTCATTATATGATATATTTTACTTTTCTCTCAGGAAATCAATTATCGAGTTAAGAAAGTTAGAGATAAGTAAAAAGGTTAAAGAGGTGTCTCAAACATCATCTTCAGAGGATACAGATATGCCTTCATTATTTTCAAACACTGTGTGTAACAAGGATTGTGGCATTTCTTCATGGGAAGCTATCTACAAACATTTTTAGGATGAAGGTCCAAAGGTGATAAAAAATACATCTGCGACAAGTACTAATTCCACCTCTGATGCAACCCTTTTCAATGTTCATGCTCATTTAGTCACAGAATAGTTGCGAGACCGAAGATTATGGTTTACACAGATATAATTAAGTGGGAAGTTGAGAACTTAAATATTGAAGATAGAGTTTTCAAGAATTCCAGAGGAGAGATAGTGGGCTCTTTCAAAGCTGAAGATTTGATAGCCATGTCTCATTTACCAATTCCACAAAAAAAGTATGATAATAGATATGTACAAATGTTCAGAGCTAAACATCTAGATCTTATCAAATTCATCCATGAATGGAAAGATAGTGAAGGGAAATTGAAGCAGGACAAATATGGTACGTACCCCATTACACAAATTCCTTATCCTTATTGCTATGCTGCTAGTATGTTGTGTAGGCTATTTGACAAACTTGATAGTACTAGGTTCGCTAGAGATTGGGTTCCCTTAATTGACGCAATGCTAAATTCATCCATTCTGAATTGGGCAGACCTTTTATCCAATTATTTAGCCAAAGATATTGCCGAATATAGGAATAAAATCAATGCTTCATCCCAAGAAAATTCACCCTTGTACATGTCTGCTTATGTTATGGATTCCATCTATTTGACTTCTACATTTCCAATCATGGGTTGGAAATGGACCATTAAAAACCCTACCCCAATTCACATATACCATGAAGAACTCTGGGACTTTAAATTCCACTTACATTTCTACAAAGTCTGTTATGGATTCATATTCCCTATGTATCAAATTATTTTCAATAAAAGGATCCCTAGTGTTTCCAAAGAAGTCAGTAAATATATTCTTCCTACAACTAGATAATTTGCTAAAGAGAGTTTCACATATGTTCAAGTATTTTGAAGTTCTTCTCTTCCACATTTTTTTCCATATTATACTCCAGATAGATTGTCTGCGAGAGAGATAGCTTATCAGCTCATCAATGGTGTCACAAAATAGTTAAAAGATGATAAAAAGGCTATTTGGTCTTCTTTCCCTCTATAGTGCAGCACTTTCGCTTTGGTTAATATCGGTCATACATACAAAGAGGCTCCTAATATTTAGATGTTAAATCTAGCATTCATGCCCAGAAGATTACATGAGCTCGACGATGTAAATAAAAATTACATGGAAAAGCTCAGAACAAAGCCTTTCATAAAGGAAGAAGATAAATTTGATGACTTCTTCCAAGGAGTCAAAGATTTTTCTGATATTGTTAAAAGGATTTCTAGTCAATCAAGTCAAGAAGAGGCTGAAGCCTTTCAGGTATATAGAAATGAGAGATAGAAAAATGTCCCTTTCAATTTGTTAGTTATTGAAGAAGAAAAACATACTCCAAGTGTCAGTCTCGATGAAGAAATGAAAGATGGCTTTGAAAATGATTTGGTCAGTCTCAATATCACTCTAATAAGTCATATCAATCTGAGGATGAAACTGAATCTACAAAATCAAATTTGGATGTGGACCAAATTCTTCAATAAATAGAGTTGCAAGAGAAAACAAAGAACAATGGCACTAAATCAAATTTAGAGGCGGTTCAAAAGGATCAGAGCAGGGTAGATCAGTCTAAATCATCTCAAGGTAAAGACCTGGTGAATGAATGGGAACAATTTTCCCAAGTAATAAAGACTCCTAAAGAAAAGGTTAATACTAACCAAGCAGCAAGTTTTCAAACACCAGAGCCTTCTCAAAAAATAGTTGAAACCATCAACCCTATACAGAGAATCCCAACAACATAGAGAAAAGAAATCGTTTCGGCTTACTCTACAGATCAAATCATTTTATAGATTGAATACATTCCATAATTGGATATTTTCTACAGTCCCAGCCACAGAGCTGTGATTAAAAGGAATAAGAGAAAAATAACGGATGAGACAACTCCTAAAATGATAGATGAATCAGTTGATGTCCTTTGGAAGGATTCATTAGAATATCCCACTGATCATTTGACTAAATTTTCACAATATGAAGGAGCTTATGCCACAACCACAGTAGATAAGGAAACTGAAGTTAGAACCTTTTTGAAACAGAAATAATCCAGAATACAGGAATTAGAATGGATGTTAGATGTAGAGAAATTCAAGACTACTGAAAAAATCATAGAAATTTCAACACAGTTCCAAAAAGATATTGAAAATATTAAGTTAGAACATCATGCAGATCTTAAAGAGAAACATACACAACTAGAAAAAGCCATGCTAGAGTTACAGAATCAATCACAATCAGAAAATTCCATTAAAGAAGCACTTTAGATAAATCCTTTGATGAAGAAACAACAAAAAATATTTTGTCATAAAGCTGCTACGATTGATTCCTATTGTGATTCCAATAAAATAATGATTCATAAAATTGCAATCCAAAAACTAAAATGTGAGAAACTTCAAAAGAGAATTGAAGAACACATTCAATGGCAAGACTCAGATATGGGAAAGCAAGCTAATCTACCACAAATAGACAAGCTTCACAAACAATTATTATTTACAGAATGGGAAGCACAGATCATCAAAACAGAAAGAGCAATGACCAAGACATCCAACAAATCAAGTGAGGTTATACAATTCTTATGTGACCAATTGTTTAAAATAGGACTTCTTGAAGAAAGCACGCCTAATGTGTTTTCAATAACAAAAGAATTAGAATTAAAACGGACACAGAGAGTAGAACAATAAGAAGAAATAATCAAGAAAGTCAATAATTTTGATCAAGAAAATTATTGGAATTTTCTGATAAAACCTTATCATCGGCAGCAAACTCTTCTATTTCCCACATAATTAGCCAGAACGTTTCAGTCGACAATCTCAAATGTTGTCTTCAAGGACTAAATTAGATCAGAAATATCTCAGCTAGCTCAGCTCAAGACAATGCTAGATATTTGCCAACTTCGTGATCACACAAAAATGCATGATCCATAAAGTCAAGATTATTAGTTCTAAATTCATAGATTATTGTTCAAGTTAAGTTTTAGAGAAAGGTTGTTTGAAACATCCTCTACATTTTTTTAAATCATTTAATTAGGTTGTAGTTAGTTTTTGTATTTAAACCCTTCTTAAGCATTTAGAGAAGGGTCCAAGATTTTGTTAAGAAAATTTACAAAGAATGCTTATTTCTAAGTAAAGTTTGTGAATGGCTTGATGAAGTAATGGAACACGGCCTTTTTCAGTTATAAATATCATTTTATTGAATCACTATTGGTGCACTTCTGTATTCTTTGAACGAATTTTTGATTGGAGAATTGGATACGACATTTTATCACTAATTTGATAAGCAGAAGTAATACACATTTGGTACTATTATCATGTATGCTATTTTTGTTTCTGAATGTTAGTGATGAACTCAGCTTTCAAGAAATATATATGGAATTAATTATTTATGTATGAAATATTTGTTGCACTTTTGTATGGTATAAAGATACAAATTAATAATTTCATATATGGTCATGAGATAAATGCGATATATCTTTCATTTTCTTTTGATTAACTATTTTTCAAGAGAATTATCTTACACAGTAATAATTCTATTAAATCTGTGATGATTTCATCATCACAGATTGACTATATATCTTTTTAGATCGCATTAAATTATTATCCCCGGGTTAGATTAAATTTAATTCAAAGATTTGCATTTAGAAATAAATTTATCTTAGTTTGTAGTAATTCATCATTGCAAAAATGTTTTGAAAAGAAATCCCACAAATTATCTTAAAAACCCCAAATCTGGGAAACTGGTCCCATCACACCTAGTCGGAGCCACTATCCCAAACGGAAAAGGAACTACTTTAAGGTCTGGACCGAGTGGTTATCCCCCTTTGTTGTTGCCATGGATTTCGGAGGCCTCAACATTTTTGGCGCTAGAAGGAGGGCCGACTATAAATGGCAGATAAGTCTAAAAATCAAAACCCTCATAAGAGTCGATCTCCTAAAAAGAATTCTACAATTTTCCGATCACAATCTAGATCACCAAATAAGAAATCAGAAGTAGTACAAACCTTTCCATCATCTCCTAAAGTATCACATTATCCACCTACTTTAGAATTCATTCCTGAATCTACCGAAGTTCAGTCTTTAATTCAACAATTATAAGGAATATCTATTTTTGCTCAAAATCCTATTAACCGAGAAAATTCTGAGGAAAGTGTTACTTCTTTATTTAGAGAAACTGGTTTTTTTAACTCGATCTAAAAGTGAGAATCTTGGAATTCCCCCTTTTTAGTTTCCATTAGAATCTCATCATAAAAAAGTTTCTAAATCTAGATCTAAGTTAGAAACAAGTGAAGTCACATCAAATTTTCCTCCAGTCATTCCTCCACATTCTTCTAATCAATCTACATCCCCACCGTCCTCCATTTCCTCTACTAAAACAACCAGTGATGTCACAAGTAGTACTATTCCAGTTGTAAGTTCTTCATTCATTACCACTACTTCTGGATATACTTCTACATCTTCACAAACTCCAAATCCAGTTATGGCTAATCGACCTTGGACAAATCCTAGTGTTGTATTAATAGCAAATCCTAATCCTCTTCTAGATTATCGAAAAAAAATGATTACCTAAATATAATCCATATGATGGTCTTCCTGCTGAAGAACACATCAATAATTTTATGTTAGCCATGAATTTAAAAGGAATCACTCACGAAGATGTTGTAGTTAGATTGTTTCCATACACTTTAGAAGGATCTGTGGGATCCTGGTACTTCTCCCTTCCAGTAGGATCTATAGCCGATTGGGAAACCTTTGAACAAATTTTCCTTGCAAAATTTGGAGATGATAGGACTGTTGCATCCTTAATCAATGCTCTTTCCAATCTTAAAATTAATTCATGTGAAAAGGTCAAAGATTTTAACTCCAGATTTAACAGGTTATTAAATAAAATCCCAAATGCTTCTAAACCTGTTGTTGAAGTACAAATAGAATGGTATATTTCTTTTTTTCTTTCTAATATAGCTATTTTTGTAGATAAAGATAATAAATATACTCTTTTAGAAAACTTGAAAGAAGCTCTTGCAGTAGAGAAAAGAATATTAGCATTAGAAAAACAATCAGAGATAGAAGAAAGGAAAACAAAGAAAGTGAAATTTAGTCAAGATTCTAAAGATGAAGGTATTCAAAAAGTGCAAAAGACCATGTCAAATGACATGATTAATATAAAGAAACAAGTTGTTGGAACTTCAGCCGCTAAAAATTCATTTCGTCCATTTAAGAAAAGTCCTCCTTCAACATCTCAACCTCCAAATGAGATTTCAAATGATGAATTTGATCAAGATACTGAAGATCCCTCATCTTCTGAAAATGAATTAGAATCTGAAGAAGAAGTCGAATTAAATGGTTTATGGGATTTTATTCTTCCCATAGAAGAAGAAAATGAAGTTATGTCTATATCTACAAGAAGTAAATCTTCTTTAGATCCAATTGTGTCAAATCCCAAACAAAATTATATTCTCACGAAAGAAAAAATAAAAAAATATAAAACTGTATAGACAGATCTGATTTTATTAGATCCTTCTACAACTTCCAAAACTTTGATTGTTTTGGATACAGTTGAATACAACATAGTTGAAGACATGAAAAAGATTAAAGCAAATATTTCATTACATGAAATGACCAAAATCAAACAATAACATAAAATCTTTCTTAGAGAACTCAAAGCAATTCGTGTAGAACCTATACAACTGCCAGTTATAGCACAAGCTTCAAAAGATATGGGAAAACCTCCATCATCTACCAATAAAGTAAATTCCAATGACCTTGTTTTAATTGGTGATAGATCTATCTCCCAAACTCCTCCTTTTCTTTTGACTTATGAAATTGTCAACAAAAATGTTCATAATTGTCTTATTGATTCAGGGGCTTCTTCAAACATTGTGCCAAGAACAGTGTGTACAAAATTAAATATCACTCCTCAAAAAAAATATGTTCATATAGTTCAATTGGATAGAAAAAAATTTGAAGTTATTGGAGAAATGTTGGCAATATCCATTAGGTTATCGTCTAATCCAATGGCACTATAAGTGATTGATATTTTGGTCGCAAACATCCCTGAATTATATGGTCTTATTCTAAGTAGAGATTGGTTTGAAAAGTTACATGGATATTTTGCTACTGATTGGTCACATATGTGGTTACCATATAATGGAAAACCAAATCAAATCAGAATTGAACGTGAGAAATTTATGAAGCATACAGTTACTAAATTGCAAGGACCAAATGAACCTGTAGCTTTTACTAATAATATCATAGGAAATTATTCAGTTGAGTCATTTCTTGGATCATTCAATGCTCAGGTCTTACCTTTTTCAAAAAATACAGTTATTGCTCAAGTTGAAAACTTTTCTCAAACAAATTCTTCTAGATGTGTTAATTTTAGCAATCAGATTCCAAAACAATCTTTATTTTGGACTCTATTTTTTGATGGTTCGAAATCAGAAGATGGTGCAGGAGTAGTTTGCATTTTAATCAATCCACAAGGAGAGAAAACGATGCTAGCTTGTAAACTCGAGTTTCAGTGCACGAATAATACTGTTGAATATGAAGCATTGATACAAGGTATGTATAAAGCTATAGGATTGAATGTTAAATATTCGCAAGTATATGGAGATTCTAAAATAATAGTTAAACAAGTTGGAAATATGATTCATTGTATTTCTGGACACTTGAAACATTATCAAACTTTAGCTCAGAATCTTATTTCTCATTCTATAGCATTCAATATCTCTACAATTCCCAGATTACGAAATGCGAGCACTAATTTACTTGCTAATGTAACATCTAGACTTATACCACCTGAAGAATTTAGTCCAGATAGATTTTCAATTGAATTAATTTTTAGACCATCCATTCCTGACAATATAACAAATTGGAGAGTGTTTAACGATGATGCAAATATAATAGACTTTCTTACATCAGACAGAGCTTATGAAGGTCAAATCTTATATGAACATGAACATGATTTACAGATTGAGGATAAAACAAACAATAATCCAATTCCCAAATCTGTAGTCAAAATGGAGGACCTTTATGATTTGAAAGATAGATTTTAAAAAGTGACCAATTCAAAAACTCAAAGTTCTACTTTAAAGTTTGAATTGATTAATCTTGGTACTCCAGAAAATCCTCAAAACATCAACTTAGGTCTTGGCCTAGAAAATGAAGAAAGGGTATCATTTATTAAATTGCTGAAAAAATATAAAGAGGTCTTTGTATGGGATTATTCAGATATTAAAACATATGATACTTCCATAATTCAGCAAACCATTCCTATGATCTCAAATGATAAACCTATCCAACAAAAACTCAGAAAAATTCATCCAAATTTAAAAAATCAAATTAAATCTGAACTGAATAAAATTATCAAAGCTAAAGTCATCTTGCCTATTATACATTCGAAATGGGTGTCAAACATGGTTCCATTTAGAAAAAATAATGGAGACATTAGAATTTTTATAGACTTTACAAACTTGAATAAAGCCTGTCAGAAAGATAATTTTCCCTTACACACCATGGAACAGATATTGCAATTATTTGTAGGGTCTGAATTGATGTCTTTTCTAGACAGATTTTCAGGGTATAATTAGGTCATGGTACATCCTGACGATAGATTAAAAACAATGTTAAGAAAAAAATGGGGAACATACGCATATCAAAAAATGCCTTTTGGACTGATTAATGCTGGTGCCACATTTCAGCGTCCTATGGATTTAGCTTTTAGAGGAATAATCAATAGCTCGGTTGTTATATACTTGGATGACATTACTATTTATTCTAAGCATAGGAACAATCATATTAATCATTTAAAAAACATTTTTGAAAGATGCAGAAAATATGGCATTTCCCTTAATCCTAAAATGTGTTATTTTTCCTTATCAGAAGGTAAATTATTGGGATTCATTGTTTCTAAAAAATTAATTCATATAGACTATAATAGGATTCAAGAGATTGAAAATATTCCTCTACCACATAACAAAAAAACAATGCAATCATTTTTAGGAAAAAATAGTTTTGTGAAAAGATTTGTTCCAGATTTCTCTCAAATTGTCCTACCCCTACAATCAATGATTAAGAAAAATTCAATCTTTATATGGGGAAACGAAGAAATAAATTCTTTTGAGTTAATTAAAAAATCTATTATTGAAGCTCCCTCTTTAACAACTCCTGATTTTCTCAAATCTTTTATGTTGTAAACATTTTCTTCTAATACATCATATGCAGTTGTTTTAACACAGTTGAATGATCAAAACATTGAAGCAGAAATTGTGTTTTTTAGCTCTAATCTTCAAGTTCCTGAGTTAAATTATTTAGCTGTAGAAAAACAAGCTTATGATGTATTTAAATCTTTGAAAATTTTCAGACCTTTTCTCTCAAGGACACATACCAAGATAATAGTACCTTACTTAGCAGTAATGCAATTATTAATACAACGAGAAGTAGGAGAAAAAAGAACAAATTGGGTTACTACACTCCAAGAATATGATGTAGAAATACATCCAGCTAATTTTTTTAAAGGAAAAGGTTTTTGTAAAATGTTAACTGGAGCTTCTCCTTTGTCAAAAGAGGAAGATCAATCAAATGAAATACATCTATCTGAGGTAAGCCTAAACGATTCTCAATCATAATATGTTGATATGAAATTCTTTCTAAAAAATGAACATGCTCCATAATATCTCAATTATAAAGCAAAGCATGCTTTGAAACTTAAATCAAATCAATATAAACTTGTAAATAATGTCTTTTTAGGAGGAATTATGATTATGTATTATTAAGATGTTTAGAAAAAGTTGAAGCCCAAAAAGTATTGCAGGAACTACATGATGGACTAGCTGGAGGTCATTTTGGACGAAATATCACAGCTCATAAAATATTGCATGTTGGTTATTATTGGCCAAAGTTGTTTAAAGATGCACATGAATATGCAAGAAAATGTAAAACATGTCAAACCACAGTAGGAAGAGAAAGCAAAGCAACATTCCAATTACAGCCAATAAATATCCAACAACCATTTGAACAATGTGGGTTAGATATTATAGGTGAAATAACTCCTAACTCTTCAAAACAACACAGGTATATTCTAACTGCAACTGATTATATCACAAAATGGGTAGAAGCTTTCCCCTTAAAGGTGGTCAATACACAGAATGTTATAGATTTTATTGATATATTCATAATTACCAGGTTTTTCCTTCCATCAACTTTAATATTTTATAATTCATCTTACTTTTTTGGAAATTCTATGATTGAATTTGCTTTGAAAAGAGGTTTTAAGTTAAAATACTCAGCTAATTATTACCCACAAGGAAATGGATTAGCTGAATCTACAAATAAAAACCTTATCAGAATCATCAGAAGAACTGTAGAGAAAAATCAAAAGAATTTGCACAAAGCTTTATTGTTTGCTCCCTGGGTAGATAGAATCACCCAAAAATCTTCAATAGGTACTTCACCATTCATGTTAGTTTATGGCAAAGAATCAATTCCACCCTCAAACGTAACAATACCATCATTTTCTTTAGTACAATTCATTGATAAAAATCCTTCTTCCTCTCTTCAACTTAGACAAGATCAAATCCTTAACTTAGAAGAAGAATGACAAAAAACTAAACAAACTCAAATCCATCACCAACAAATAATAAAGACCTCATTTGATTTAACATCTATTAGTTCAAGAGATTTTCAAATTGGCGATTTGGTATTAAAATGGGACAAAGCTAATGAAGAAAAGGGTAAACATACAAAGTTTCAAAAACTCTGGCTAGGACCATTTAAAATAATTGAAAAAATTGGCTCATCAAAATTTATGTTACAGGATTTATCATGTAAGAAATATTTTTTACCTATTAATGGGCAAGTTTTGAAAAAATATTTCTCATAGAAGGTAATGCTTCTATCTTTGTACATTAAATTCTTTTGCTTTCATATAGAAATAAAAATTTGTTTAGTACTGAAAGTTGACCTTTCAAAACAAGTCTTATATATTATAGATTTCAGATTTATGTGGTGTGAGTTTAGAGTTTCTAAGTTTGGAATCTCCACAGTGAGCATTTTTGTGTCATAATATTCCTCTACAACATAAAATGCTCACTGTGGAGATTCTGAACTCAGAAACTCTAAAGTCTTAGATAATTCCTTTTTGCACTTTCTTTTTCCACTTGTTAAAAAATAGAACTGTTAAAGAAAGAAAATCGAAAGATTTAAGAAAAAACAGATTAATTTTATCTTTCTAGAAAAATGAAATTCCAATAAAACACTTATTTTCGTTTTAAGAACTCTCATTTTTATCTAATATGAAGATTATTTGTTTTTGAAAAATTATATTATAGTAAGAAATATTTTAAGAAAAAGCAATCTAACAACTCAACATTATCATCTAGCATCATCTTAAAAAGAAATATGATTCATCCCATCTAGTAAATCTTATAATTATCAAAAGTAGATAAAAGAAAATAAAGAAAAAGTTTGGAAAAACTTAAAAGATAATAAGTCATCATGAAACTTACTTACGATGTTCATAAAGAAAATAGTTGAAGCGGCATTACTAATACTATCTACAAAATAGTGTAATGACTTGAGATTATATCATAAAGACAAGGGTCTCATCAAGAGTAGCTTGATCGGTTTAATTACTATTTGTGAATGGCATTGTCATTATTTGGTTACCTAGCTAAAAATTGCTTTTCAGTAGATAAAAGATATATATATATATATATTACTTATGACAATGATGAGAAATACCAGATGGAAAAATGGATTATAGCTGGTTAAAATTTAACCCTACCAAAAGCTTAAAACTTCCTATTGGAACAGAGGCTCTATCTATGATAAAAGAGTAAAATTATAAAAATCTTTATCTGTAAAGATTATTTTCTTTTTATTTTTAACTAAGTAAAGACTGACATTGATTTTTATATTTATGTCTTTATAGAGGAATTCTCCTGAATAAGTGAATAAATGAAATTTTCGTTATTTGAAAAAAGATATTATTTATTTGAAATTTCATTTCTTTAACTATATTATTTCGATATAAAAGGATTTAATATTTTCAAAAAAAAAGTATCAGACACATCTGGTTCATCCAAGTGAATCGCCAATTGTTGTGCTATACAACAATCCCCATTTATTTTTCATAAATAGGGACCCTTTAGAAATAAATAGGAAAATCCATTTTAAAATTTCTTTTAAAAACACTTAGAAAAAAAAAAATTCTGCCTAAAGCGCACTGCTTATCTCATATTTTCTCCTTCAAAAAGAACCCTAAATCATAAAATGTGCGAATTATGAAATGCGCTCTTTAAAAAAAAATTCCAAAGAAATAAAAACATATACTTTCCTTTTTTCGCATCGCACTTGATTTATTTAAGACTTAAAGAAATAAAGTAATATAAGTTGTGACAGCTGCAGACCCGACGAAGTGAATAAACTCAAGAATATAAATCCTTTTTTGCTATGGCATCCACTTTAAGCTTTCACAAATCGTGTCGTACATGAATTATAATATAGACTTAAACACATCTTTTAAATATTACGATCTGTGATTTACGTAGATCACATTTCACAACATTTATGAGACAATCACGAAATATTATAAGGAATCATTGCGATTTGCACATTTAATGATATCAGCGTGTGAAAAAAAACTTATGTCATATCAAATTGAATTTCAGATCTTAACGACTTTAAATGATTGATAAGTATTGTGTGTGAAGTCATGTGAACCCATGTCAAGTATTAAATTTTGAAATCATAAGAAATTATGAAGAGATGATTGATAAGATTGACAGTTTTTTGTGTGAATTTGAAATAAATCCCTGATATATCTTTGTAATGCTCGTTATATGATATATTTCACTTTTCTCTCAGGAGATAAATTATCGATTTAAGAAAGTCAGAGATGAGTAAAAAGGGTAAAGAGGTGTCTCAAACATCATCTTCAGAGGATACATATATGCCTTTGTTATTTTCAGACACTTTCTATAACAAGGATTATGGCATTTCTTCATGGGAAGATATGTACAAACTTTTTGAGGATGAACGACCAAAGGTGATAACAAATACATCTCCGACAGGTACTGATACCACCTCTGATGCAACCCTTTTCAATGTTGCATGCTCGTTTATTCACAAAATAGCTCCGAGACCGAAGATTATGCCCTACACGGATATGATTAAGTGGGTAGTTGAGAACTTAAATATTGAAGATAGAGTTTTCAAGAATTCCAGAGGAGAAATTATGGGCTCTTTCAAAGCTAAAGATCTGGCAACCATGTATCATTTACTAGCTCCACAACAGAAGTATGATAATGATATGTACAAATGTTCAGAGCTAAACATCCAGATCTTATCAAAGTCGTCCATGAATGGAAAGAAAATGAAGGGAAATTGAAGCAGGACAAATCTGGTACGTACCCCATTACAAAAATTCCTTATCCTTATTGCTATGCTACTGGTATGTTGTGTGGGCTAATTTCCAAACCTGAGAGTACTAGGTTCGCTAGAGATTGGGCTCCCTTAATTGACGCAATCGTCAATTCATCCATTTTGAATTGGGCAGACCTTTTATCCAATTATTTAGCCAAACATATTGTTGAATATAGGAATAAAATGAGTGCTTCATCCCAAGAAAATTCACCCTTTTACATGTCTTCTTATGTTATGGATTCCATCTATTTCACTTCTACATTTCCAATCATGGGTTGGAAATGGAACATTAAAAACCCTACCCCAATTCACATATACCATGAAGAACTCTGGGACTCTAAATTCCACTTACATTTCTACAAAGACTGTTATGGAGTCATGTTGTCTATGTATCAAATTATTTTCAATAAAAATATCCCTAGGGTTTCCAAAGAAGTCAGTAAAGATATTCTTCCTACAACTAGATTGTTTGCTGAAGAGAGATTCACATATGTTCGAGTATTTGGAAGTTCTGATCTTCCACACGTTTTTCTATATTATGTTCCAAATAGATTTTTTGGGAGAGAGATAGCTTATTAGCTCATCAATGGTGTCACAAAACAATTAAAAGATGATAAAAAGGCTATTTGGCCTTCTTTCCCTCTACAGTGCAACACCTTTGCTTTGGCTAATATCGGCCATACATACAAAGAGGCTGCTAATATTTAGATGTTAAAACTAGCATTCATGCCCAAAATATTATATGACCCCGAAGATGTAATTAAAAATTACATGGAAAAGCTCAAAAGAAAGCCTTTCATAAAGGAAGAAGATAAATTTGATGACCTCTTCCAAGGAGTCGAATCTTTTTCTGATATTGTTACAAGGATTTCTAGTCAATCAAGACAAGAAGAGGATGAAGCCTTTCAGGTATATAGAAATGAGAGAATGAAAAATGTCCCTTTGAATTTGTTAGTTATTGAAGAAGAAAAACATACTCCAGGTGTCAATCTCGACGAAGAAATGAAAGATGGCTCTGGAAATGAATCTGGTCAGTCTCAACAGCACTTTGATAAGTCCGATCAATCTGAGGATGAATCTGAATCTACAAAAGAAAATTTGGAAGTCGACCAAATTTTTTAAGAAATAGAGTTGCAAGATAAAAAAAATAACAATGGCACTAAATCAAATTTAGAGGCGGTTCAAAAGGATCAGAGCATGGTAGATCAGTCTAAATCATCTCAAGATAAAGACCTAGTGAATGAATGGGAACAATTCTCCCAAGCAATAAAGACTCCTACAGAAAAGATCAATACTAACCAAGCAACAAGTTTTCAAACGAAAGATCCTTCTCAAAAAATAGTTGAAACTGTCAACCCTATATAGAGAATCCCAACAACACAGAGCAAAGAAATCATTCTCGCTTACTCTACATATCAAATCGTCCTACAAATTGAAGACATTCCGTCATTGGATATTTTCTATAGTCCCAACTACATAGCTGTGGTTAAAAGGAATAGGAGAAAAATAACTAATGAGACAACTCCTAAAATGACAGATGAATCAGTTGATGTCCTTTGGAAGGATTCATTAGAAGATCCCACTGATCATCTGACTAAATTGTCACAATCTGCAGGAGCTTATGCCACAACCACTCTAGATAAGGAAACTGAAGTTAGAACATTGTTGAAACAAAAAGAATCCAGAATACAAGAATTATAATGGATGTTAGATGGAGAGAAAGTTAAGACTACTGAACAAATCAGAGAAATTTCAACACAGTTCCATAAAGATATTGAAAATCTTAACTTAGAACATCATGCAGAGCTTAAAGAGAAACAAACATAGCTGGAAAAAGCCATGGAAGAGTTACAGAATCAATCATAGTGAGAAAATTTCATTAAAGAAGCACTTGAAATAAATGCTTTGATAAAGAAACAACAAAAAATATTTTGTCGTAAAGCTACTACGATTTATTCCTGTTGTGATTCCAATAAAATAATGACGAAGAAAATTGCAATCCAAAAACTAGAATGTGAGAAACTTCAAAATAGAATTGAAGAACACATTCAGTGGCGAGACCCAGATATGGGAAAGAAAGCTAATCTACCACAAATAGACAAGCTTCACAAAGAATTATTATTTACAAAATGGGAAGCATAGATCATCCGAACAGAAAGAGCAACGACCAAGACATCCAACAAATCAAGTGAGGTTATACAGCTCTTATGTAACCAATTGTTTAAAAACAAGACTGCTTGAAGAAAGCAAGTCTAATGTGTTTTCAATAACAAAAGAAGTAGAATTAAAATTGACACAGAGAGAAGACCAACATGAATAAATAATCAAGAAAGTCAATAAGTTTGATTAGGAAAATTATTGGAATTTTCTCATCAAACCTTATCATTAACAACAAACTCTTCTATTTCTCACAGAATTAGCCAAAAAGTTTCAGTCGACAATCTGAAATTCTATCTTCAAGGACCAAATTCAATCAAGAATATCTCAGCCAGCTCAACTCAAGACAATGCTATATATCTTCCAACTTTGTGATCACACAGAAATGCATGATCCATAAGGTCAGGATTATTAGTTCTAAATTCCTAGATTATTGTTCAAGTTAAGTTTTAGAGAAAGGTTGTTTGAAAGCTCCTCTACATTTTTGTAAATCATTTAATTAGTTTGTAGTTAGTTTTAGTATTTAAACCCTTCTCATTTATTTAGAGAAGGGTCAAAGATTTTCTTAAGAACGTTTACAAAGAATTCTTATTTCTAAGTAAAGTTTGTGAATGCCTTGATGAAGTAATGGAACACGACCTTTTTCAGTTATAAATATCATTTTGTTGAATCATTGTTGGTGCACTTCTGTATTCATTGAACGAATCTTTGATTGAAGAATTGGATACAGCCTATTATCACTAATTTGATAAGCAGAAGTAATACACATCTGGTACTATTATCATGTACGTTATTTTTGTTTCTAAATGTTAGTGATGAACTCAACTTTCATGAATTATATATGGAATTAATTATTTATGTCTGAAATATCTATTGCATTATTCTAAGGTATAAAGATACAAATTATTTATTTCCTATATGGTCATCAGATAAATGTGATATATCTTTCATTTTCTTTTTATTAACTATTTTTCAAGAGAATCATCTTACACAGTAATATTTCTATTAAATCTGTGATGATTTCATCATCACAGATTGACTAGATATCTTTTTAGATCACATTAAATTATTATCCTCGAGTTTGATTAAATTTAATTCAAATCTTTGCATTTAGAAATAAATTTATCTTAGTTTGTAGTAATTCATCATTGCAAAAATGCTTTGAAAATAAATCCCACAAATTAACTTAAAAAACCCAAATCTGGGAAACTGGTCCCATCACACCCAGTTGAAGCCACTACCTCAAATGGAGAAGGAATTGCTTTAAGGTCTAGTCTGGGTGGTTATCCCCCTTTGTTCTTGCCACAGATTTCTGAGGCCTCAACACATACCCAGACCAGTGATGTTTGGATTTATTAATGTGAGAGCCATTGGGTTTCAACTTTCCATAGTTATGTTTTAGACAATCACCACCTTCCCCCCCTGACCCCCCACCTAGTTCCAGGCAATAGTTAGATGATTACATCATTTTTTCAGTCTCACCAGCTAACAAGGACATCGGTAGGGAAAAATTTAGTAGCACCACTCCAGTAGAGCGAAAACCCATGAGAACCAAAGTGGAAGGGGTCTTATGTGACCCCCCCCCCCCCAATCAATACATTTTATTCATCAATATGTTCACTACATTTCACATTCTAATATTCAAGTTCTAGATTGCGGGATCCGAAGAATATTATCACTTATTAAACGTGTTTGCCTAAATTTACTAAAGCCATGGATTTGTAATTCTATATTGCAAATAGGTTCCCTAGTATATTCCTCTCCATGGGTTATTGGGAGCAACTTTAATATGATCAAGTTACTTGATGAGAAGAAGGGTGATATTTGAAGGTTTTCTATAGATGTAGAAAAATTTCAAGAAACAATTGCTTCATCTAGCCAAGTGGAGGTTGAAAATAGTATCTTTACCTGGAATAATCAATGAGGGATTCAACAACAAGTGACCTCTTGTATGGACATTTTATTAATATCAGAACACATTAACACTTTTGCAAAGTATTTTTCCAAACCAACCAAGCAACCCTAGGCTTAGTTTACTTCTATTCATTATATAGGTAAAATATCATAGTGTAGTAGGTAGTTGCGTACAAAATATGTTTGATCCATGGAGAGGATCAACACTAACTGGAAAAGTAGAAACATCATAACTGACAAATAGAAACATTATAGTTGCTTACAGCTTTTTCGAAAATAACAAATGAAATCCTAAAATAATTAACTTAACCCTAAATAAATAACATATTTGAAACTATGTTTATATTTGAATCTCATTCATCCTTATTAAAGAAAATAGAAACAACAGAAAATCATAGAAAAATTGTCAGTGAATTAATAGCTCTGTTCAGCGACTGGGTATCACAAAGTAATATTTCCTTTATGGCTGACACCTGTTTGATGAAAGTTGGGTTGAGATCGCATCCAGGTGTAAAGAAAGATGACCTCTCAAATATCTTTCCAATTTGGGAGCTGCGTATATTCTAGAGCTTGCCATACCCAGAATCTTCAAATTGTGTGCACATAAGAATGCATTTCAACTACACGCCAGATTTTACACTTGAATTTGCGGAAGCTTGTTTCATAATGTCGTAATCTCATTATTTATAAAAAAACCATGCTTGGAATTAAACCCAATTTTATAACTCAAATTCTTTTTATCTAAACCAATTCCAAGACAACAAAACTTTTCAATCTGAATGTACAAATGCATCTTAATCTTCTACCAATAAATTCCATTCAATTCCAACTCCCATCTTTCATCTTATAGCGCGAGAGTTTAAAATCAAACTCAATAAAAAGATGCCGCCCTGCTACCATTTCAATCTCACATAAAAACCTTACATCCCAAATCCAAATCTTGAAACTCTTCGGACATTCCCATAAACAATCTCAAAGTATATTGGTTGGACTCAATTAAAGAGTGCGCCTTACCTTTAGACTCCGATGATTAATCCTCATATGTCTTCCACTAATCTATTTAGTTCAAACAGCTCTAAGTTTTCATTAACAAACAGCTCGAAGTTTTCCATTTCAGCAATCTTACTCATTCTAGACTGCGCCCTTCAGATTTTAGATTTTAACAATCGAACTATTCGACTTCTGAAATTTATCTGTTTCAAAAGTCCATTGTCATAAAACATACCTGCTGTCATCATGGCATAAGTTTGCATCTGCGTTTCCTCCAAGCCAACTACAATACGCACTCTTTACAGATCAGTCATTTGCGTCCAAATTCAACACATCTCCAGGCTACACGTGGAGTTCAACGCATCCTCATTCAAGATTCACTTCCAAATACATAATTTCTTCAACACTGCCTCAAAATGGATCCTTCATTTCAGTTGTAGAACGTCCGGCAAAAACAAAACCTGTTTCAATTGACATGATTAAACCAGAAATCTGCATTAATAATCAAACAGAACTCTGTCTCATACTTCACACGATGTATATTTAACTCTGCATTGACTTTCAATGTAATTTCATGCGGCTTTATGACTACCGTGCTCCCTCACTGTCGATCAAAACAGAAAAGCAATCGATTTAACTTATATCGAATTGCCAATTTGAATTGGAACGCCTTACAGATACCCTGACAATTCAATGGTATCGTCTTCAACGCTTACAGTGTCAGATCTTCAACAACGCCATACTCCAGCAATCTGCTTCTTCAACCAAACACAATCATTATTAATGGCAAGTCATCATTCACAATTTAATACTTATTTTGCAGGCCGAATACCATGAGAATAGCGCCCCATCAAATCATTAACGCATTCCTGAACAACGAATCTCCAGTGCTTAACGCTTTCTACACTGCATTATTAACTCAACGCTGTCCATTATTAACTCAACGCTTTCTGCACTGCATTATCAACGCTGTCCATACACGTACTAACATGTTTGCCCAACACATACCCATTCTGAGTATCGATTTAACTTTGTTGCAGTTCGGCTATCTGCAAAACAGATCGACTTCACAATTTCTTTAACACAACATTTCAATCGATCATTGCCAATGTCCAATTACATAATTTTGCAGAAACCTTGTGCCCTACTTCATACAATGTCTATTAAATTTTGCAATTGAAACCAATTTCAGTTTTCCCCAAATGTAAATTCGTTCAATTCTATGAACACGGTTTCACAATGCGCCCTTATAAATCGACATAAAAGTATAAGAACTATAATGCTGGCTAATGTCGATTCTTTACTTATGTGCAGAGATTGTCTATAAAATTTGTCAAATGACTGAATTTAAGATTCTAACTCATTATACCAAATTGACCAGAAATACAAAACTCACACAAAATTTCAGAACAATTCCTTATTGTATAAACAAATTCAAATCAATTTCAAAACCCTTTATACATGGCCAGATATTCAACATTTGGCCCTTACAAATTTACCAAAGGCTTACAGCCTTGGTTGTTCCAAACCAGCTCTCTACTCCTCTCACTATTCTCAATGTTTTTTTCTCACAAAACCCCTTCCTACTTATACAATTTTAAAAATCATTTAATTAAATGCTCAATCCCTTAAAATCATCAACAAACCCCTAAATTTCTCAACATCCCTAAAGGATAGGTTTTTATCCCTAAAATCCTTCAATTTATTAAATTTCCTCATATCCTTTTATTAATAAAAAGATATTTACATAAATCCTCACCTTCTCCTATTTAATTCAAATTAATTAATAAAATATTAAAAATCATCACACCCCATATTTACAAATTAATATTATCACACCCCATATTTACAAATGGGGAAAAAGGTCCTTATTATCTGCATCCAAGCTCCCAAACATGAGTGAGACTCAGTAGGCAAGCATTGCACAACACCTGCACAACGCCTGCGCAACACCTATGTAGCACACATTGTTTTTGGTATATCTGCCAAAGTGTAGCATATTTTTCAAAACCGAAGGAGTTTATTTTATATGATAGTTTTGGTAAGAAACACCTATCTCTGTTTCTCCAAATCCTTCCCCATATTCTCACAAAATTCTTTGCAAGACCATGGCTCGAAATAGGAAATTTACAGACTAAAAAAAATGAGCTTTAAAGATGTGTTCATTGTGACACTTGTGTGAAAACTAGAAGATATTTATGTACTTTGTCCCATTTTTAAGAACAAACTATCTCATTTTTCCATAATTGGCCTTTATGTGGTTGGAATTGTTATTACAAAAGGGTCTAAAAAATAGAGTATGCGGTGCACTCTGAAGCGATAAAATCTAAGTAACATTGTGATGCTTTGAACTGATGGTTTGGAGAAATCCACCTAACTTGGCATGTGAATCACAACATAGGTAATGATTAAGTATAAGGGGTATGATATCCCTTTGGTATGGGAGTTTTATATAAGAGAATGGGGTACTATGCATGAGGGTTATATGATATGAGTATGGGAAATGGTAATGTTAATATAGGGAATGGTTTAGAATTAAAGGGGGTCATAAAATGAATGTTATATGATGATAGGTTAATGGTATATGGGAAGGGTGTAGGATGTAAATTTATATGAAGGGATATGAATGGAAGGTAAATGGGTAAATGGGGAAATAAGAGGTGAAATGGATAAGTATAGGGTAAATAAGAATGAAGGATAAAATTGAAGGATGTTTCAAATGACCATACCTTGTAACCCTCAGAACTATGACTGCAAATTAACTCAATTTAGAAAAATCTGATAGAGAAATGACTAAACCCCCTTTGACTTGACATGACCAAAACATGTGCGACCATGACTCTCATTAACTTGACACTCTTTCAAAATTTGAATGAACCCTTCATGTAAGAAACTCAAAGATATTAGACAACAATATAGAGGCTATGAATACTTCAGTAGTCATAGGCTCAACTACTCAAAACTTAAAATTAAAGGATAAGGAAAAATATTTTACAATAAAACTTATGACCCTAATACACATGACTAGAATATGAGTAGTAAACCAGGGAGTTTAGCGTGAAACCAAATTATTTCATGGCACTTATAGTTATGGATCAAATCCCACATGGAAGTGATTTAGAGAGAGGAAACCATGACCATGAACCCAATATGATCCCAAAATATTCACAAGATTTCCATTATTAATGAAGTGGAAGCATAACCATTGATTTTATAAAATGTTGAAAAGAGGAGGGTACTTAAGAATAGGGTACCAATGTTCTTTAACCGAGAACGCCATCTAAGAGCCAACCATTCATAGATAAAACCAGTTACCCACAAAATCTCTTTGTTGTAATCCTACCACCTGGTCCCGAAAAACATAGGAATAAAAAACAAGTTTCTGATAATCCAGATCAACCTTAATTAACTTCCTTCTTTTTCCACGAATGATGGAAAAAAAATTTCCCTTGATTACGACATTGGGTTCACTAACTAGTGGGGATACCAAAACATTTGAATCCATGTGTATAGTTCCATGTACAGAAGATGTCCCAATATGATAGACTCTAGACTTGGGGAAACCATGACTCTTTGCCTCAATAATCGCATGTACCAACGCATCTAGTAATGGCACATCACCACCCGAGTTTCCTTCAGTATCAAGTAAAATCCTACCGATATATGTAAAGGCCAATTGTATAGCAGACACCACCGACACTCTACAATCCCACCTATATTTGCACCAAATTAGAGAGCATTACTAAGAAATACCTTATGTAGTTGTGTCTGAGAAAACCTCGATAAAATATGTAGAGAAGGTAAATTAATGTCACTTATCAATTATTGAAACCACTCATTGTAGGTTATTACCAACTCAATCCACTAGGAAACCCCTTCAAGTAAAATAGACTGGCCCATCATAATTGACCAATTTCCTTCATAAAATCTAATCAATAACAAATTCAAAAAGATCTTCAATGATGGCACAAACCATTAATGGATTTTCCATCATATAATCGATGACCAACTTGGAAAATAAATACCCCCTTAGACCAATTAATGACCACAAGAGACTCCTTCGTGATCGAATTCAAAATTGAAATATGTTACCAACTCCACCAATTGAAATTAATGCACTTATGTAGTAGTAAAGATCCTCATAAATCCTCCTATCGACCAATCCCAACCCAGAGAGGAGTAGGAAGATCCATAGGAGCAAAGGTTCAGAAGAATTACCATGTAAAACAACCAACCAGTATGTCTCAGATAAACCACAAAGAATAACAATAGGTAGTAGATAATATCATCGAAAATCCACTGATTGACCATTCCCAAACTAGGGATGGAGCAGGAAGATCCATAGGAGTAAATGTTTAGAAGAAAGACAATGTAAACAACCAGCTACTGTGTCTTAGATAGACCACAGTGTATACCAACAACTAGAGTGGAAAATAAATTTTTATTAGTGTATCTTGAAACAAAATAACCAGTAGAGATCCCTAATATCATTCAGAATCACGATAAAAATTGAATCTAGCTTAGATAATGATCTGAAAATGGAACTATTTGTAAATTCTATGCAAAGTATCCATTTTCATTTAATTTAGTGTGGAAAATGTTCTCCATGACTTGCGGGTTAAACAAAGTAGTTTTGGTAATGTTTCTGAGTTTTACATGTGAGGATTTGTTATTTAAATTTATTGTTTAATATATCACATCAGAAATACACAGTAAGTAAAATTCACCATAGCATAAAGAAACAAAATGTTGAGGCAGTTCACTCATCCTGGGCTATATCTATCAGTCCAAGGCTCCTCAAGGGCATGTCCTTGCTCTATTAATTTTCTCAAAATGGTTGCACAGTGAAAAATATGGTTGAACAGGCAAAACAAGCTATGAATTTGACTTTAGAACACAGAAATAAGCTAAAAATATCTTTTTTTCACCTCAGTCAATGAAGTACAACCCAATAAAACTACACCTCCCTGAGGAACTCCAGTTAATTCCACAAAAATAGGCGAGCAGACAGAAATGGTAGAACTGCATGCCATTTTAGGGATAAAATTAAGTTTAATTGTCAGTTGTGGTCTCTTTCACACGAGAATATTCAGCAGTTAATGCTAGCGGATAAGGTTTTAAAACTCCGTGCCCTCAGTCACAGGTACATGGTCACATGCAGGAGGAGCTAGCACAAAGGTGCTTAGACTTTCGTTCTGCTAGTTTGTAATGGTGTTAAGCCCATAGTCTCAAGCACTGGTCGCATGGCTTTCAGGTTTTAGCCCTTAGGGCTTAACCAAAATTCTCTGCCCATTCAACACAAGTCGACTCGATTCCACATTCAAACATTGCATGAGTTGTTCAACAACCACCTAACTACATGTTTCATCAATGACCCAACTTGCCTAGCAAACAACATCGTGCCTGTGTCATGTTGGTCGGGTCAGCCCTGCCCGTGTAGTTGGGTCAGGGTTCGAATCCCATCCCTTCCACATTTTTTAATGAACCTTTTAAACAATGGCCTGGGGCCATGTGGTAGCCTTTGGGCAGGCCACATGGCACCCACTAATAGGCCCATAAAAAACTTAATAAAAATGAATATTTTCCATAATAATTTTATTTTACAAATTCACAAAATCATAGTAAAAAAGTCTTTTTTTGGAGGTCACTGGACGATTTAAAACCTCAGTGACTTTCACATACGACATCGGATTTGAGTCCCATTCATGTCACCAGAATCAAAATGATGAGACCTCGCCGGTCATTCAGACTACAACCATTTATGAGCATTTCCATTTTTGAGCATTATTTTCACTTGGACACGATCTCCTAATCACACCTACCCATTGGGAAGCTTTTGGACCCCAAAAGCCTTCAATTACCTGTTAAGAAGATGAGGGTACAGATCCCTCACCTTTTCCACCTCCATCCATTTTACCTTACTCAGTTTTCTGCCTTTAAGACCAATCCAAAGATAATCAACACTTCCCCTCCTCAAAGTGTGTGTCCTTCTGTCTAGGATAACATCCTCTTTCAGCTCATCCAAAAATTCTGGAAATAAATCCTCTATGGATGGAATTTGAATGTCACTTTCATGATAAGAAATTAAAGGAGGTTCAGACAAAGGTAAATTTTCCACATTCATGACGGAATACATTTGCATATATGAAAGCAAATCTAGTTGAAAAGAATTATTTCAAACTTGTTTAAGAATCTTGAATGGACCATAAAAAATAGGCTTCAGATTTTTACCTTCTACTTGCATTCTTTCCTTACTAATGTGTAGCCAAACCTCATCTCCTTCTTGAAACTTATGATCAACTCTGTGTTTTTCATGCCTCTCCTTGTACTTTCCTTGACTTTTTTCAAGTTGTTCTTGAACCTGTTGATGTATGAGATAAATTATTTTAATGAACATGTGAGCTTTGTCAATGTCACTATTCCGATCAATGGAAACATCCTTCTCAAGAATGAAATCTAAAGGTGACTTAGGAAAATACCCAAAACAAGCTTCAAAAGGTGGAGTATTTGTAGAAGAGTGCTTGGCCCAGTTGTAAGCATGCTGAATGTAATGAAAATGCCCATCCCAAAGCTTGGGATTCTTGCTGCAATAACCTCTCAAGACATGTACAATGGTTTTGTTCACTACCTCTGTTTGGCCATCTATTTGCTGGTGGAAAGAAATACTCTTCTTCAACTTGGTGTCCATCATCTTCCATACATTGGACCAAAAATTCCCAACAAATATCAAATCCCTATCACTAACAATAGATGTAGGCAAGCCATTATCAACCCATACATGTTGAAAATATAAATCACCAGTTTGTTCAGGAGTTATAGATTTCTTACATGGCATAATAATACACATCTTGCTGAATCCATCAACTACTACATAAAGATAATCATGTTGCTTTCTAGACAATGGTAGACCTCCCATAAAATCCATAGAAACACTTTCCCATGGTCTAGAAGGTACCAGAAATGGCATATATAAACCAAGCTTCCTATTTCTAGGCTTTCTTGTAGCACATAATAAAAAACCTCTAATGAAACATGAAACACTATCTACCATGCGAGGCCAATAACAATACCTCTGTAAATGTGCCATCATTTTTATTACCACGAAATGTCTAACAATAAGAGAATAATGAGCTTCTCTCATGACACTTAGTCTCTCCCCCTATGGTATACATAACCTGCCAATATGAAACAACAAATTATTATGCAAGTGATAATCATGCTCCTTAACATGATTCCCTTCACTCAAGTTAGCATACACATCCTTAAAATCAGCATCTGATGCATATTGTTCTATGTAGCTCTTATGTACAATATAATCATTATTAAGTAAAGTAGTAGCACTACTAATAGGCCTTGAAAGAATATAAACAACTTTATTGAAAATACCTTTCTTGTACCTTATTACCAAGTGAAATTTTTGTAGGAAACCCATCCATCTGAAATCTCATGACTGCTGTAATTTACTTTTCAACTGCAAGTACTGTAAAGTCTGATGGTCAGTATGAATAACTATTTCTTTGCCCCTGAAATAGTGTTTCCACTTTTTGATGCTTTGTACCAATGCATACAACTCCTTATCATATGTAGTATAATTCACAACAGCACCATTAAATTTCTCAGAATGAAATGCGATAGGATTAACATGTTGTAAGAGAACTACACCCATGGCGTAATCGCTAGCATCGGTCTTAATCTTGAATGGATGTCTCAAGTATGGTAATGCAAGGAATGGAGCTAAACTTATCTTCTCTTTCAGAGACTTGAAAGCTTTCTGTTTCTTGCCTCCCCATTGGAAATAATGATTCACACTTGTCACTGCATGCATAGGAGCTGCTATGGCAGAGAAGTTAGAAATAAACTTCCTCCAATACTGAGTTGCACCCAAAAAAATTCTTACCTCTATAATGGATTTGGGAGTAGGCCAATTCACAATGTCTTCTACCTTAGAAGGATCAATTCTAAAATTATCTCCTCCTACTATGTGCCCCAAATAAACCAAAGAAGTCTTTCCAAATTCACACTTTGACATTTTAAGAAACAACTGATTTTTCTTCAAAACATCAAGTACTTTCTTAACATGCATGACATTCTCTTCTCTAGTATTGCTGAAAATTAAGATGTCATCTAAGTGGAAAATAATGAAATCATCAAGAAAAGGACGTAATACATCATCCATTACCTGCATGGAAGTTGCAGGTGCATTGCATAAACCAAATGTCATTACAAGCCACTCAAAGAGTCCCTGTTTGGTTTTAAATGTCATCTTCCAAATGTCACTTTCTGCAACTCTAACTTGATTATAACCGCTACATAAGTCTAACATAGTGAAATATTTAGCATCTTTCAGCTGTTATAACAAATCATCTATCCTTGGGAGTGGGTAACGATTCTTTACCGTTGTTTTGTTCAATGCCCTGAAGTCCACACACATGCGTCAAGTTCCATCTTTCTTTGAAATCAAAAATATCAGTGACCCACATGGTGAAGTGCTTGGGCTTATGAAACTTTTTTCCAACAAGTCCTTAATTTGCCTCTTTATTTCAAAATTCTCCATGATAGACATGCGGTACATGCCTATGTTAGGAAGAGGACAATCTTGTTGCAACTGTATTTCATGTTGAATCTCCCTTTTAGGAGGAAAACCTGTCGGTTCCTGAAACATCTCATGATGTGCATCAACTACATCATATAAATCTGATTTTAACTTGGAATCAAAATTTTCAAATGACTAATGATTCATATCAACCTTAGGCTTAACCATAAGAAGTGCAAAACTCTTACTAGAATTCACTAGCCTCTTTACCTCTCTCGCATTTACCATCGCTATATTTGTCTTATTGCGATCTACTCTGACAATAAACTCCTTGCCATATTTAAAAATATTCTATTTATTTTAATGGTGATGGAAGATCTCTCTCCTGTCAAATAAGTAAGGACTTCCCAAAACAATTCTTGATATATCAAGCAGTACTACATCAAGTTCAATTGTGTCAATAAAGTGTGCAGTAATTGCAAATCACAATATGCACTTTCTTGAGACTTGCAAGTTTACATCCTTGCATATCCACCCAAGTGGATATGGCTTTGGATGTGGAATGGTCCCAAGTTTAAGCTATTTGACCAAGTCTTCTAATATGAGATTTTCTTGTGACCCACTGTCAAATAGTGTGTTAATTTTTGTATGTTTTGAGACTACCCTCACATGGAACAATTCAATTCTTTCTTCCTCATTTGGAGCTTGTACATGACAGTTTGAAGTACTAATGCTTGGCTTAGTTTCGGTTTCTTTACCCTTGATACTCTTCAAACCCATGGCTACAATTTTGGTTTTTTCACCTAAATTATCACCTAATTCTTGTGGCGTAGTTGTAGTAGCTGCAGTTTTCTTCTTTCCTTTGTTTTTGTTAAAATGAGTTCTTTTTTCAGGATGAAGTTTCCAACAGTTTTTATCTTCATGGCCTTCTCTTGAACAATGTTTATATATCACTTTATCACCCACCTGTTTGACAGATTCATTCTTTTTTCCTTTTCCCTTAGAGGTTTTATGTTTGTTTTTCCCCTTAAAAGGCTTGTTTCTACCCTCACAAAAGTGTTTTCCCCTTTAGCCTCTAAATGCGTAGCTTGTACAAAAACTTCATCTAGACTAGTAGGATTGAACATAAGGATATTATGTCTAAGGTAGTTGTGCAAACCACCTATATATTTCAGCAAAGTATCTTGACTTTGTAAGTCTACCACTAATAAGAGAGCTCTTCTACTAAACTCTTGGGTGTAGTTTTGTACATTTTGTCCCTTAAGTTGTCTGAAGTTTTGCCAGTTCATGATAGCCTTTTGTAAATGAGCTAATGTATAAAATTTAGTTTTAATTGTAGTAATAAATTCAGCCCATGATAAAGTGATCTTACCATGTTTTTTAATTTCATCCTTGGTATTGGCTTCCCACAATACCAATGCTACTCCATCCATTCTCAAAGAGGCTAACTGTATCTTGGTGTCGTCATCATGAAGGTTATGTATCCTCAAGTAAACTTCCAACTGTCTTATCCAATTATGAAGTTTCTCTACATTGACCTCACCATTAAATATAGGCAACTCAAATTTAACATCAAGCTTTAAAAATGGACTTTTACTAGTGGTTTTAGACTTGTGCAATTCATTCACCGAAGTAGAGGATGACGATGTAGAGGAAGAGGATGAAGCTAGGGATGGTGGATCACCATTACCTCCATGTCCTTTCTTTGAATTTTCATCACTTTTCTTTCCTCCTGAAGAACCCTCTCCTTCTTTTTTATGTCTAGACCCTTCTCCTACAAGCCTTTCATTCCTTTCTTGGTAGAGTATCCTCACCATCTCCTTCATGTCCAAGAAAGCCTTTCAGAACATATGTTCCTCTTCTTCATGACGAATGTCTTCAGGAGCTTCTCCTTCTCTTGAAGACATGCTTGAGGCTTCTTTAATGGCTCTTGGAGGTGGCTCTCTAGCCCTTCTTGGTTGAGGATTACTTTGCGCTCTAACCAAGTGTCCTTCACCTCTCTTGAGTTTAAGCCTAGTAAGAATCAAAAATTTCAAACAGTCAACTATATCTTTAAAAAAGAACAAATGCAGAGTAAAACTCTAGCTCTGATACCATCTGGTCTAAAAAGGGAACTATTTGTAAATGCTATGCAAAGTATCCATTTCCTTTTCATTTAGTGTTCAAAATGTTCTCCATGACTTGTAGGTTAAACAAAGTAGTTTTGGTAATGTTTCTGAGTTTTATGTGTGAGGATTTGTTATTTAAATTTACTGTTTAATATATGACAACAAAAATACACAGCAAATAAAATTCACCATAGCATAACAAAACAAAATGTTGAGGCAGTGCACCCCTCCTGAGCTACATCTTTCGATCCAAGGCTCCCCAATGGCATGTCCTTGCTCTATTAATTTGCTCAAAATGGTTACACAGTGAAAAACATACCTAAATAGGAAAAAATAGTTCTGAATTTGACTTTCGAAGACATAAATAAGCTAAAAATGGCTTTTGTTTCACCTCAAACAGTGAAGAACAACCCAATACAATTCCATCTCCCTGATGGCCCAGATAACTCTTTCCTCTTCCCTAAAGTAAAAATGGCTTAATAACACCTCTGTTCACTTTGCAACCTGTCCCAAAATCTCTAGAAGGTCGAAGAAATCCACAATTGACTAAAATTTCATCTTGTTTGGTCGAAAATTTAGAAAGTTATGACCCAAACAAGATTTTACCCAGTGGCACTAGAAAACCTCCTCCAAAATTGGAGGAAATCTAGTTAACTCCACTAGAAGAGGCGAGAAGATAGAAATGGTGGAACCACGTGCTATTTTAAGGATAATATTAAGTTTAACTATCAGTTGTGGTCACATTCACATGCGGAATCTTTGGTGATTAATTCTAGCGGATAAGGTTTTAAAACTCCGCAATGTCAGTCACAGGTAAGCAGTCACATGCGGGAGGAGCTAGCACAAATGTGCATAGAATTTCATTCCGCCGGTTTGTAATGGTGTCAAGTCCATAGTCTCGAGCACTAGTCGCATGGATTTCGGGTTTCAGCCCTGAGGGCTTAACCAAAATTCTTCGCCCATTCAACACGACTCGACCAGACTCCACGTTCAAACATTGAATGAGTCATTCAACAACCACTTGATTGCATGTTTCATCAATGACCCGACTCGCCTAGCAAACAACATCATTCCCATGTTGTGTTGGTTGGGTCAGCCCTGCCCGTGTAGTCAGGTGAGGGTTCGAATCCCATGCCTTCCACATTTTTTAATGAACCTTTTAACCAATGGCCTGGGGCCACATGGTACCCACTGATAGGCCCATAAAAAAAATTAATAAAAATTAATTTTTTCCATAATAATTTTTTTTTTACAAATTGACAAAATCATGGTAAAAAAAGTCATGTTTCAGAGGTTACTAGGCGATTTCAAACCTCAGTAACTTTCACATACGACATCGGATTTGAGTCCCGTTCACAGTATTAGAATCGCAGTGACAAGACCTTTTTGGTCGTTCAGACTACAACCATCTCTAAGCATTTCCATTTTTGAGCATTTTTTTCACTTGGACGTGATCTCCTGATTAGATAATTATGCATAGACACATTGAACCAAACAACACTAGTAAATGCACCAGTAAATGCTACATTTAATCCATCTACCTCCACACTTATAACCAAAATTAAGTCCCTTGTGAATTTTGTGACTAATGCTTCTACAATCCTATATTTTATCCTCGGCGTCTACTTCTCGCAAAAGTTGTTGTAGAGATTGCATATTGTCTACCAACAGATATTCTGTAATTTTTCTCCACCATCCTCTAAGTGAATCTAATCCATGTTTTCAATGACCATAAAAATATTCAGCAAAACAATGTATTTCTAATAGCAACCAACAGATAGAAGTAGCATTCAAAATAAATGAATAGTCAAAAAGCACATTAAAACACTATCGATGGAGACCCCAAAAGGTACTCCAACTATGTTATTTCCTATCCATGTTAAACAAAAGTGCCTTAGTAGCTCCTCTTACCAAGCACCTATGTTGTATACATCCATTTCCCTAAATCCCATCTTTTGCTTTAAGCCTCCATCACTCTACTTCCTGAAGAACCCATCAACAACATAAAGACAAACCCCTAATTTTTTACTTTTTCCTTTCTTAACACTGCCTCGTTTAAAAACATTTAAGACAAAATATTTCATTTATCTTAGAATCCCCCTCCTCGTAGTAGTGTCAAATGAAATGACGTACAAGTTGTCTTTAATTGTATAAATAGAGATCGAAGGGACATAAGAGGGATTGATGTCTAAGAAATCTTGCTAGGAAAAGTTGTCTTGTTCTTTAGAGTTAGCTACCCCACCAAAATGAAGAGTGAATTTTTTTTTTGTTTTTATATAAGATAATTGAATGATAAGTGAAATAGCAACCTTGATATAAGCGTGAGACAGTAGTAGCCTGCACATTGGCAGACTTAGGGTGCACTATTAGAGTCTATTTTACAAGTCATTTTAGATTATATTGTCTTCAATTGATATGGTTTTGTCTTAATTTTTTATTGTCTTAAATGAATTTGATCTTAATTTACATTGTCTTAATATAAAGTTTCGTCTTAAAATATTTTTGTCTTAGGTTTCTTTTGTCTTAAATATAAAGTTTTTCTTTAAAATATTTGTGTATATAATTGTTTTTGTCTTAAAACATTTTTGTCTCAAACGTTATTTTCTGGGCTCTGCTACAAACTCATAGTTCAATTGGAAGGAACTAGAGCTATATTTAAGATTGGATTTGAGGCAATTGGTCATGAAAATGGAATGGAATACCCTTTCACCTGGAGCTATCCACAATCGGGCATCCTTCGCATACTTATCTTCACATGCTGATCCAATACGCTCCTCTCAGGAACGAGAACAGTGTTGTTGAATAGGGGTAGTATGTAGGTTGTATTGCCATAACTATCATTTTTTTCTGCCTCCTCGATAGGATCGCTATCCGTAGCTTTAGAATACTAGAATGGATTGTACATAAATGCATCTTCTTCTTGACTCCGTGCTTCCACAACCTCCACGGCGATTATCGATGCCAACATCTCTTTACTTGCTTTTTGAGTTTCTGTGTCCCCTGTGTCATCATGTGTTAACCATATAAACTCCTTGGAGGTTCCATCCAACTCTGCGAAAATATTGATCCTCTTCTCTTTCAGGGTCGGCCAATCTACGTTACCATGTTCTCCTGTAGTTCTCCTCTGCAAACCCTTGACAATGAAAAGTCCTAACCTAAGTTCGTAAAATCTCAAGACAATGAAAATTCCCAACCAAATCACATCCCACCGTGAATATCTGATAATGAAATGTTATAAGCTCCGAAAAAAAACCCAGGATAATGAAAAGTTCTAAGCTCCGAACAAAACCCTGGGACAATGAAAATTCCCAACATATGCACATCCTACCATAACTATCTCAAAACTCTATATGCATGAAAAATAAGTCTAAAACAAAATTAAATATGGAGGAGATATATTTAAGACTACTAATATTAGAGGAGAAATATTTAAGATTATAATATTAATGTGCTTGATATAGTGGCTTTATTTTTATTTATCATTGATAAACATATAGGAAAAAAAATATTGTAATAAAAATAGTATCTCTAGATAGTATTTATATAGAATTGTTTTTTCTTGAAATAGTCAACAAAATCTTTTCATGTGTGATTATGACCAAACATATCTCTATATAAATTCAAATTTCAAAAAAATATTATTATTAACTTTTATTTTATTTCAAATTAAAGTAAATTGTGTAGCATTCACAAATATTTATGTTTATTACTTCATCTCATAATTGAAATATCACAAGAAAAAATATGCGCATGTATTTAAATTGGTGCAAGTGCAAATAAAGAAATTGGATTATCCAATACAAAAAAAAATTGAACAATATAGTACCAATAAAGGTTATTTTAGTGAACAATGTAGTACCAATACCAAAATCATTCCACAACCTCATAATTGGGTCTTTTAGTTGAAGTCTAAAGGAAGGAACTAGAACTTGGTAATTGGGTATTTTGGTTGAAGTCTGAAAGAATGAACTAATGAAGTACGTTGGTCAATTGGAGGAGCACCAAGGACCACACTTTTTGTCAATGACACCAAAACTTCCATTGAAAGTACATCCACAAGAAACCAAGATACCATGGGGAAATAAAAGATCCATATTTTATATAGTTAATATGTATAGTAAATACAAATATCATAGTGTGGAAGAAACCCCCTTGAAGGAGAGAAGAAGGAAGGAGTGATGGCTAAGTGAAGGGTCAAAAAAGTGTAGAATGAAAACCTGGTAATATGGAAGGATGATGATGTGGCGTATGAATATGGAAGAAATCTTAGTGATGCCTAAGAAAATTTATATGTCTCTTCCAACCTCTGCACAAGAGAGCAAGGAGACCAGTAAATGTAATAGCATGGTATCAAAGCTTGAAAATTATGTGCCCAATTTCATTAGGAAACTATGTGCGTGATAGATGAATCTAGAAGTGGAGGGGATTGGGGGAAAGTGACCTAATGGTCATTTGATTATTAGGACTTACTGTTAGAGGGGAGTATATTTCTTGTTCCACAAATTCTGAGTGTGTTTTATATTTATTTAAATCATGCACATGTTTTGTATTTATTTAAATCACAAAAACAATTTTAAAGAATAACATTTTTGTGGGAGATGTAAATGAGGTAAATTTGAATTTTAATGCAACATGAACGTGCTTCATAAAACCTAAACCATTCTTCATCATAAATTTATGTGTCACCTCTAATCCAGCTAGGTGTCTTCCTTGGAATTAACTTCAGTGAAAACAAACCTAGATGTTAGAGCCTAGCTAACTAAGCTAGCACTCTAAATATTTAGTGTTTTTATTTACAATCAACAATAACATCTAACTTGACCTAGCCCTATACCTTGAAACTTGTGTGATACCGAAAGGTGTTCCTTATTCAATGAGAATGCACTATATCTATATGTATTTCACCTTGCATTGGGATGTGTTTTAATATTTAGGTGTATTATTCTTGGAGGGATCTGTTTATCTTCCCAACTCTCTCTCTCTCTCTCTCTCTCTCTCTCTAGACATGTCTATCTTCTCCTACCCATCCCCTTCCCTCTCTCTCTCCACACATCCCCCTTTTATTTTTCTCACACTGCCTCCATCTCTCTGTCACTCTCCCTTCCCCCTTTCTCTCCATCCATCCATGTCTCTTTCCATCACACTCATTCCCTCCATTCCTACCTCCATATCACACCCTCTCCCTCACTCTCTTTTTCCATCCCTCGCATTCCCTCTCTCTCTTCCTACCTGGATGATCACTGAGTTTGAATGAAGTCCCGCTGCACAAATGATCTTATAATGGTTCCTCCAAAATTTGGAGCTAGTTTATAACTCACTTGGATTGCTAAAAATTAGCAATAACCAATGCTTACCTAATATCTTAGTCCTCCAACTCGAATTTACTGAGTAAATCAGGTGACACAAGCCATGTCACACTAGTTAACTACATCCAATTTTTCTACTGATGTGAAAATTCAAATTTTCTCAATTTAATCAAGGAAAAATGAAATTGCGAATTTCTTGCTACATTTTTCAATACTCCCTCTCATCAAGAAACATATTATCAACCATCCCAGTCTTGAACCTGTGGAACTTGGAATTCCCTCTTGACAAAGCTTTTGTCAAAATGTCAGCATATTGTTCCTTTGTCGGAATGTAGTGTAGCAACATTATCTACCTCTTCACATAATCCTGTAAATGGTGATACCAGATACCTATATGCTTTCATTGATCATGATTAATAATTTTGAGAGAGCTTGATGCAACTCTAATTATCACAGTAGATCACAATTGGATCCATCATTTGGCAAAACAATCCAATAAGTATCTTTATCATCCATATTGCCTCACATGATGTTTGACATGCAACCATGTATTCTACTTTGCCAAGATGAGCACCACATACATTTGATTCATGTTGTACCAAGAAACAAATGTGGACCCAACACTAAAAATTCCATCTAATTTACTCTTTTGGTTTGATGGACTTCACACCCAATTTGAATCTGTGAAGTCACACAGCTTCACTCCCTCTATACCATAGTCCAAACTGGGTAGTTCCTCTGAGATACCATAAAACATGCTTAGCTTCCTTCCAAAATAATTTGGTTGGCCTAACCATATCTTTGCTATATCTATCATGAAATTTTTGTTAGATCTATGATGCAATGTTTTCTCAAATAGGTGACTATAAATACACCTCCACTTTCTAACAAAGATAGATTCCTTCCTTCACTAAAAATTTGAATGTAGAATCTAGAGAAAATGAAAAATTTATGTAAATGTCAAAAATTAAAATACATCTACACCAAGGTAGTTAATTGTTGTAATTTCTCTCGCTATTGATGATGTTACCTACGAAATTTCTCTGCTAATAGTAGTGTAAACAAAATTAAGGTGGGAATACAAGTAGAAGTGGGATATGTTATGTTTTAATTTTAGTTCAAGTGGGGAGTAAGCCTAATTATTCAAACATGTATATAAGGTTTTATCTTGGTGAAAAATTCAACCAAAAATATGGTTATGGTAGTTCGAGGAACTTTATAAGGGGAAATGGTGATGAAAGCCCACATTAGTTCTTATGTGGATTCATCTGGAGGGTGAAAAGGATTGCAGTGCTAATTTCTAAGATGATAAATTTCCTAACCACGTTGTGGGGGAAGCTTCTCTAACGATAGATGAAGTTCATATAGATTGATCCCTATGGTGTAGCTAAGGCCTTGTACAAGTTAAAGGTGTTATTTATAACTAAGTTCTAGAGGCTAAACATTGAACAACAAAAAATCACTAAACTGAAGGAGATTAAGAAAATGGTTGGAGAAAGTTCTCAAGAGTATGATGAAAAATTAAAAAAATTAATCAGCAAACTCTCCTATACTATCCATGAAACTCAACACAAATAATGATCCATAAGTTTGTTGCTCTTTAACAATGTACCATTAATTCAATAGTCGTGGGTGACATAGAGGGATGCTTTAACTTAGGCCATGAGGATAGAAGCTTGTAGGGTGAACATCCATTTTACTAAAAAAATCCATGCTTGGTAGGATCTAAGAGAGAGGTATGTAAGGAGTTCCTTCTAGGTAACCTTATTAATGAACCTTATTTTATATATTAATTGCAGAATGAACCTATTTTTTTGTTGGAAAGAGATAAAATTTCATAGATTCTAATGAATACTTGTACATTACATGCATTCTAATGAGTTAAAAAAAATTAATGGTACTAAGAGAGTGATGATTTTTGTTTTTGGTAGAGATATTTTATCTCTTCCTCAAATACCAAGATTCTTCTTGTATGTTCGAGCAAAAATGGAAATCCCCAATGGAGATTGTTGCCTTCACAACTACACCATTTATATTTGTGTCTTGGGTATAAAATTGGACTATTTTCTGCTAGAGCTACTAGATGTCATTTTATTGAGCTACAGTGACATGTGAGAGCTATGAATATCTCACTGAAGGTGTATCAAGAGGCTATTAGTTGTCAAATATTGTAGATGATCCCCGATGAGAACAAACTAAGTGAAACCGAAGAAAATTTCAATGGATTTAATAAATTACAAGTAAATCTTGTGCTAGGTGGAAGACCCATTTACAATCACAAACATACATAACTTAACTAGTTGATTTAGAGGCAACGAGTAGACTTCTCAACCCGATATGTCAAAAATGTATGGATTTAATATGAAATGATCATCTAGCATGGTTTAGGCTTTGAAAAGTGAACTAGCAATTGAATCATTAATTACCAAGTCCTAGATGACTAGTTTGTAGAAAAAAAATCTAGTAAGAAAAGAGAAAGGTAAATTCATCTATATGTCACTATGATAACCTCTTTAAGAGAGTCCCAAAACTCTCTTTTTGTATTTTTACCATACCTACACCAGTGATTTTTGATTTATTAAACTGAGAGCCATTGGGTTTCAATTTTCCATACTTATGTTTAAGACAATCACCACCTTCCCCAACTCGACCCCCCACCCATTTCCAGGCAACACTTAGATGATTACATCCTTTTTTTAGTCCCACCAGCTAGAAGGGACACCAATAGGACAACATTCAGTAGCACCACACCAGTAGATCAAATACCCATGAGATCCAAAGTGGGAGGGGTCTCCTACGACCCCCCCTCAATACATTTTATTCATCAATATGTTCACTAGATATAGCATTCTAATAGTCAAGTTCTAGATTGTGGTATGAGAAGCAAATTATCACTTATTGAAATCATTTCCCTAAATTTACTAAATGATAAACCATGGATTTGTAAGTCTATATTGCAAATAGGTTTCCCAGTATATCCCTCTCCATGGGTTATTGGAAGCAACTTTAATATTATCAAGTTACTTGATGAGAAGAAGGGTGATATTTGAAGGTTGTCTACAGATGCAGAAAAATTTCAAGAAAAAATTTCTTCCTCTCGCCTAGTGGATGTTGAAAATAGTGTCTTTACCTTGAATAATCAATGAGGGAGTCAACAACAAGTGACCTCGTCTATGGAGATTTTATTAATATCAAAACACATTAACACTCTTGCAACGTATTTTTCCAAACCAACCAAGTAACCCTAGGCTTCATTTACTTATACTCATTATATAGGAAAAATATCATATTGTAGTAGGCAGTTTCATACAAAATATGTTTGATCCATGGAGAGGATCAACACCAACTAGAAAAGTGGAAACTTCATAACTGAAAAATAGAAAAATTATAATTGTTTACACCTTTTTCAAAAATAACAAATGAAATCCTAAAATAATTAACTTCACCCTAAAGAAATAGCATATTTGAAACCCTGTTTATATTCAAATCTCATTCATCCTGAGTAAATAAAATATAAGCAACAGAAAATCATACAAAAATTGTTAGTGAACTAACAACTCTATGCAGCGACTGGGTAGCACAAAGTAATATTCCTTTATGGTTGACATATGTTCGATGAAAGTTGTGCTAATATGGCATCTAGGTGTAAAGAAAGCTGACCTCTCAAATATCTGACAACTCGAAGCTCCAAAACATGAGTGAAACTCACGGGTTGTGCAGCACCTTCACAACGCCTGCACAACAACTGCATAACACACATTGTTTTGGGTATATCTCCCAAACTGTAACATTTTTTTCAAAACCAAAGGAGGTTATTTTGTATGATAGTGTTGGTAATAAATACCTCTCTCCATTTCTCCAAATCCTTCCCCGTATTCTCACAAAATTCTCTGCAAAATCATGGCTCAAATCAAGAAATTTACAAACTACAAAAAATGAGCTTTAAAGATGCATGCATTGTGACACCTGCATGAAAACTGAAAGATATTTTTCTACTTTGGCCCATATTTAAGAACAAACTCTCTTATTTTTCCATAATCGGCCTTTATGTGGTCATAATTGTCATTTGAAAAGGGTGTAAAAGTAGAGTATGTGCAGCGCTCTGAAGCAAGAAAATCTAAGTAACATTGTGATGCTTTAACCTGATGGTTTGGAGCGCTCCACCTAAATTGGCATGTGAATCAGAAATAGGTAATTATTAAGTATAATGGGTATGATATCCCTGTGGTATGGGATTTTTATATATGCGAATGGGGTATTATGCATGAGGGTTATATGATATGAGTATGGGATATAGTAATGTTAATATAGGGAATGGTTTAGAATGAAAGGGGGCAATAAAATGAATGTAATATGATGATAGGTTAATGGTATATGGGAAGGGTATAGGATATAAATTTATATGAAGGGGGATGAATGGAAGGTAAATGGGCAAATGGGGAATAGGAGGTGAAATGGATAAGCATAGGGTAAATAAGAATGAGGGATAAAATTGTAGGATGTTTCAAATGACCATACCTTGTAACCATCAGAACTCTGACTACAAATGAACTCAATTTAGAAAAATTTGATAGAAAATGACTAAACCCCCTTTTACTTGACATGAAAAAAACATGTGCGACCATGAATCCCATTAACTTGACATCCTTTCAGAATTTGAATGAACCCTTCATGTAAGAAACTCAAAGATGTCAGACAATAATATAGAGGCTATGAAAACTTCAGTAGTCATACGCTCAACTAGTCAAAATTGAAAATTAAAGGATAAGGAAAAACATTTTACAATAAAACTTATGACCCTAAAACACATGACCAGAATATGAGTGGTAAACCAAGGAGTTTAGCTCGAAACCAAATTCTTTCATGGAAATTCTAGTTATGGATCAAATCCTAGATGTCAGTGATTTAAAGGGAGGAAACCACAACCATGAACCCAATATTATCCCAAAATCTTCACAACATTTCCATCATTAATAAAGTGGAATCATAACCATTGATTCTATAAAATTTTGAAAAGAGGAGGGTACTTAAGAATAGGGTACCAATTTTCTTTAACCGAGGATGTCATTTGAGAGCCAACCATTCATAGATAAAATCACTTACCCAACAAATCTTGTTGTTGTGATCTTACTGCCCGGTCCCAAAAAACATTGGAATAAAAAATGAGTTTTTGATAATCCAAATAAACCATAATTAACTTCATTCTTTTTCCACGAATGATGGAAAAACAATTTCCGTTGATTATGACATTGGGTTCAATAACTAGTGGGGATACCAAAACATTTGAATCCATGTGTATAGTTCCATGTATAGAATATGTCCCAAAGGGATAGACTCTAGACTTGGAGCAACCACGAATCTCTGCCTCAATAATTGCATGTACCAACACATTGAGTAATGGCACATCACCACCCAAGTTTCCTTCAGTATCAAGTGAAATCCTACTGATAGATGTAAAGGCCAATTATATAACAGACACCATCGACACTCTACAATCCCGCCTATATGTGCACCAAAGTAGAGAGAATTACTAAAAATACATTATGTAGTTGTGTCTGAAAAAACTTCGATAAAATATGTAGAGAAGGTAAATTAATGTCACTTATAAATTTATTGTCACCACTCGTTGTAGGTTGTTACCAACTCAATCCACTAGGAAACCCCTTCAAATAAAATTTATTGGCCAATTATCATCATACAATTTCCTTCATAAAATCTAATCGGCCACACATTCACAAAGATATTCAATGATGGCACAAACATTTAATAGATTTTCCCTCATATAATCGATGACCAACTTGGAAAATAAATACCCCCCTAGACCAATTAATGACCACAAGAGACTCCTTCACGATCGAATTCAAAATTGAAATATGTTACCAACTCCACCAATCAAAATTAATGCACTTATGTAGTTGTAAAGATCCTCATAAATCCTCTTATCGACCAATACTAACCTAGAGAGGAGCACAAATATCCATAGGAGCAGAGGTTCAGAAGAAATACCATGTAAAACAACCAACCAGTATGTCTCAGATAAACCATAAAGAAGAAAAACAGGTAGCAAATAAGATCGTTGAAAATCCCGTGGTTAACCATTCCCATATCAGGGAAGGAGCAGGAAGATCCACAAGAGAAAAGGTTCAGAAGAAGGAAAATGTAAACAACCAGCTAGTGTGTCTTAGATAGACCACAGTGTATACCAACAACTAGAGTGGAAAATAAATTGTTATTAGTGTACCTTGAAACAAAAGAACCAGTATAGATATTCCTTGATATCATTCAGAATCAAGATAAAATTTGAATCTAGTTCAGATAATTATGCATAGACACATTGCACTAAACAACACCAGTAATTTCACTAGTAAATTCTACATTTAATCCATCTACCCCCACACTTATAACCAAATTTACCTCCCTTGTGAATTTTGTGACTAATGCTTCCACAATCATATCTTTTATCCTCGACATCTACTTCTCGCAAAAGTTGTCGTAGAGATTGCATATTGTCTACCAACAGATATTGTGTAATTTGTCTCCACCATCCTTTAAATGAATCTAATCCATGTTGTCAATGATCGTAAAAAATTTCAACACAACAAGTTATTGATAGCAGCAATCGACAGATAGAAGTAGCATTCAAAATAAATAAACAGTCAAAAAACACAAATTAAAACACTATCGATGGAGACCCCAAAAAGTACTCCAACTATGTTATTGCCTATATATGTTCAGCAAAAGTGCCTCCATAGCTCCTCTCACCAAGCACCTATGTTGTCGACCTCCATTGCCCTAAATCCCATCATTTGTTTTTGGCCTTCATCGCTCGGCTTCCTGAAGAACCCATCAAAAACATAAAGAAAAACCCCTAATCCTTTATCTTAAAATAAAAAAATATTTCCTTTATCTTAAAATACCGCTTCGTGTAGTAGTGTTGAATGAAATGACGTACAAGTTTTTGTCTAATCGTATAAGTAAATATCGAAGGGACATAAGAGGGATTGATTTCTGAGAAATCTTGCTATGAAAATTTGTCGCGTTCTTTAGAGTTAGCTACCCCACCAAAACGGGAGAGCCCAAAAAATTGTTGTCTTTATATAAGATAATGTGAATGATAAGTGAAATAGAAACCTCGATATAGGCGCGAGATAGTAGTAGCCTGCACGTTGACAGACTTAGGGTGCACTATTAGAGTCTATTTTACAAGTCATTTTTGATAATATTGTCTTCAATTGATATGGTTTTGTATTAATTATTGATTGTCTTAAATGAATTTCATCTTAATTGACATTTTCTTAAGTGGCCATTGTCTTAATATAAAGTTTTGACTTAAAATATTTTTGTCTGAAGTTTCTTTTGTCTTAAATATAAAGTTTTGTCATAAAATATTTGTCTTAATTTTTTTTTGTCTTAAAACATTTTTGTCTCAAACGATTTTTGTCTTAAATATAAAGTTGTCTTAAAATATTTTTGTCTTAAAATATTTTTTCTTAAACTGTTTTTGTCTTAAATATAAAATTTTGTTTTAAAATATTTTGTCTTAAACTCTTTTTGTCCTAAATATAAATATTTGTCTTAAAACATTTTTGTCTCAAACTATTTTTGTCTTAAATATAAAGTTTTGTCTTAAAACATTTTTTGTCTCAAACTCTTTTTGTCTTAAATTTTATATTTAAGACAATTCAATTGATTTTAAATTTTAATTTAAAGGGACTAAAAGAAAAAGTCACTTTTTAAGACAAAAGATTTCTATTGCCTTAAAAAATGTCTTAAAAGTGCCCTTCATGTAGTAGTGATATACATCTTCTCGGTATAAATTGGAAAGAGCAAACTAGCGTTTGTTGTTTCTATTATTTTTTCTTGCATCTGTAGAAAATAAGGAAGGTGCAATGGGATATAGGGTTTTCAAAATGTTTACTGTATTTTCAGTGCTGGTTTTATTGACATGGAAAACAAACGCTAGCGCTTTGGTGAACCTTTTAGTGAGCCTTGAATGTCAAAGAATTAGCTATCCCAGAATTTTGTGATGCTAGGTATACATGTCAGCACGCTCCTGGTTATGATCACGATGTTTTTTGCAAGGCAACATGGTATCCCCCAAATTCAAGGCATAGGGGATTCACTCAATTAACCTAAGCCAAAGTACATGCATTCGTGGCATACTAAACAATACCCTTAATTTGACTACATATTGGAAAATACCTCTAAAAATCACTTTATTTAACCCCCTACCAATACTAACCCATTGCATTTTCCCAATTTAAAAACCCCCTACTTTCACTAGATATTGTAGGTATTTATTTTTTCATTAACATTTTTTATACCCCATTATATTTATATCCTTAACATAATGACATGATGCCCCCGTTATGACTCCACATGCATTCTACAATTCACCATTCTTCTTGTGATATACACAGGAGATGCATATTAGTATTCCCACAGTGTGATTACTCAATCCACACTCAAGCACATCTCACTATGATTTGTGGCATTTAATGGTCTAAGGCATACAAAGATCAACCATGTTTTATGAATATTGATTATGTGCATGTTTATAAAATGACATAGAAATTGATCTACATGATGATGAAAAATAAATTGATCAATCTTTATTAATATGTTTGCACCAAATAAGGTGTTCAATCACAAGTCTAGACCCTTTTCCCTTTGAAAGATTCTTGTTCAAAAATCCAACTGCAACCTCATGTACTCAAACTAGTGTCTTATTAAGGTGGAACAACCAAATTTAAAATTTCAGAGAGTTATATAGAGAAGAAAATGCAAGGTAAGGATGAGAGTTACGAGACCCTCCCTTTTCTTTAATGAAAAAAAACATTGTTCTCTATTGTTTTTAATTTAAGTATTTTAATGAGAGCCCCATGGTATATTTATTAAGACATCATTTGGAAACGACCCATGTGGATGGCATTAATGGTTTTTTAAGCTTGGTGATGTGATTTAAATAGCTCTTACCACTATGTTTCTTCTTTTTTGGATTATCAAAAATATTTTCTAAGCATTGTAGACAGTTTCCCCCAAGTTCAAATGGATGGTATTATGTGGCTATGTTTTGTGAACCTTCCCAACATGAACATGTTAGGTAGGTATACCCCCACGTTTTTCAGTAAGCATCTTTCAAAGATGGGATTTTACATTTGGAGGGATCTGTGGTGTCACAACACTATCTTGGTTGGATTGGAGAAGATTTAATACAAGAATGTGTTTTCGAAATGATACCAGAAATTTCAAGGCCCATTGGGAAGCATTGGAGATTTATTCATAATTACTGTAACAACTATACTCAACAATCTCAAGATGAATATTTAGTCATAATTACTGTAACAACTATACTCAACAACCTCAATATGAATCTTCAACAGTGTTCACAAAATGGGATCATTGTCACCATGTCACGGAGAAGATTGTTTCTATACAAATGTCAAGGTTATTGTGAAAAAAGAAAGGTCCATCATGTCGTCATTAAACATTATTATACAAATGTAAAACAAGGTCACTCACTGACACATAGGTCACAATATATTTCAGAATGACCATGTAATGAAAAAGCCTAGATCAGCAACACTTCCTACATGAAAAAGTGCATATGAATTCATGGTTCCAAAAAAAAAAAAAAATTCTGCAAAGTGTCAATTAAAAGATCAATAATATTTTTAAATAAAAGACATACACCATGCAAGTTTCATCATAATCACCTTTATGTTTTCTAGTTTCATTCTCTCTATGAATAATATTCGGAGGTCCTATCTCATTGTCCAGTCCTTTTTTAGACTGTAGATTAGAGAATATAACCACTTCCATAGGAACATGACCAGCAAGATCAGGCGGTTGATCATTTCCCATAGAGAATACAGCCTAAAGAAATGATAAGAAAATTTGAAAAATATTCATACAGGTAGGCATATTGATGCTGAACTTCTATATTGTGCTTTGTAGAACCCCTATATGAATAATTAAAATAATATTTTATTAGATTGTTTTAAAAATGTCTCGCTCTAAATGAGAGCGCCCACAATCAAATGATATGACAAATTATACATGTCCAGTGCACGTTGATTTTAATGGTCTATCTAACATCCATTGTAATTTCCCACGTTTAGTTTCTTTCCATTCTTGACAATGAGGGAGCTCTATCTCCTATTGCACTGTTATCTCACTATGAATAGTTTTCTCACCTTAGTGGATCCGGTTATCACGCATCGTTTTGACTAAAATGGAATGAAAGAATCCAACTTCTATCAATTGGAAGCCTAATTTGTTGTTCCAGGTAGATTGATTGCCACATAATCTCCATTATTAGAATCTTCTTGATCATGCTATCTTCTAATCTTGTAATTGGCAAATCGAGCCAAAATCTACATAATTCTGTTAAGGATCCCCCTACCTAATATTCAAAAATAAAAAAAACCCCATACCTACAAATGAGAGTTAATTCTAGCCTTTGATAGTCCTTGGATAGTTATTATATATTAAATGCAAGTTATATTGTGAAAGGATACAAGGCAATCTAAAGCACACTCACTGCAACATCCACAAGCCATGGCATATTTGGCTTTAGTTTTCTCCATTCCAAATTCCTTACAACAATGCTGCATTGCATAAATCAAGAAGCAGATTACAGATATACATTTTAACTATTTCTCCAAGAATACTCTCCATAGGGAAATAATTATGTATTAAAGAAAAAGAGGGATAGTAGAATTAACATTGTTGTGTTGCATTCATGAACAAGTAGATTACAGAGATAAATTTCACCTATTTGTCCTTCATAAAGTCTGAATACTATGAGAATTGAAACAATTCAATTTTAGAAAAAAATAAGAGGATAATAGAATTACCTTTCCACATAGGTTGTATTACCAATTATCGCAAATAGGAACATCAATGGATTTAGACCCTGAGAACATATTCACCGTAATTATAAATATCTCTCAATCTAGCAGAACATACCATGTGAGGTTATTTAGATATGTAAGCATAAAAATACCTCAACAGTTCCTCTTTGTACCTGTTACATCAATTTATCATGGATACCATAGTTAGTTCTCTATAAAATCTAATGCACAAATTCAAAAATTCACTTTTCAGTTTTATTGGTACAAAATTTTTAATCTCATTTATAAAATTTATATATACAGTCATCAGAACCTCTCCAGCATCTGAACATAGATTTTGAGATCTTACATTTATACAAACTTGTGGAAGTCACCCGTCCATATAGATAACAATCATAAGCCACCCCAAGCATGTCCCTACTGGACTCCTTGACTATTCTTGTATCATTAAGTCCCTTGCTGTAAATGAACTCGCTCCCTGAAATTACACACCAATAATGAACATTGTTGTTGCATTTTGAATTTTTTTAAGCCTAAGCATCCATCATTTTAATTATTGCATATAGAGATGTATTCTAGAACCTGGCGCAAGGAAGATTATAATTTTCTCTCTCAAATAGAATAAATTTATTTACAAATTTGGGTTTGAAGTTCAGAGCTATGAAGGATATATAAAAAAAAATTGAAACCTTTCAGATCTATGTCTTTCCTCAAATTTTTGAATAAAAATGTATTCCCTCTAAATACTTGAAAATCCAAAACTAGAAAGGATCTAATTAACACTCAATATTTTGAAATGTCAAAAAAGCTCAAGTGCCAAAAATATTTTTTCGCTCTGAAGGTGCAAAATTAGAATGGAATCTAATTAAAATGTATGAATGGATCTAATTTAACATATCATAAATTTTATAGTGTTCATTAAAAAATAAAATCCATATACGTGTAAGATTCTCCTCCCTGTTACTGAAACTGATGCCCTATCAACCTTAGTAGAATCAAAGACCATAGTAGTGTTATGAAGATTAATTAGATGGAAGAAATTCAGTCCACCCATAAAGAACATTGTTCTAGCAACCTGGAGAAAATAAGAAAGAAAAAAATTTTAGCTTTGGAAGAAGAAATCCATTGAAGTAGAAAGATATCGAATACTCAGTGAATTGATAGAGGAAAACCTACACTTGTTGAAAATATTAAAGTCACCTGCGTGCCCTGAGTAGGTAGAAATGGAGTACAGGAGGCAGCAGTAGTAGCATCAGAAGGTTGAGTGTGCACAGCACTCTACATTCAAGAAGAATGGAGAAAACCATAAGGAAGAAATTAATGTTGATGGGCAGCAGCCGAGTTTGCAGTTGAATTTAATGTATGTGGGTGTAGCAATGTTTTGCAGAAGGAGGAATTGAAGTTTTTCGTGGTAAAAAAACGCAACAACAGAGTTTACAGTGAAAATAGTCATTTCGGGCTTTTAAGCCCTCAACAACAAAAATTAAAGAAAATTTGTTTAAATGGCGAAATTCCTTTAAGTTTTGAAAAAGGCACGACAAAGTGGTCCCCACCACTTAAGCGCTAATCGCAATCGCAAGTTTAAGTTAAGTTTCTTGTTGATGTAAAGAATCGCAATGCGATGCAATCACAATTGCAATCGCAAATCACAGTAGAAGTGTTTTGAAGCTTAAGTGTCTTGTTGATATGGAAGTTCTGATGCGATGCGATCATCGCAATCAGAAAGAAATGGACTACCACAAACGTTCCGCGGATATAAAGTTTGCGATGTGGTCCCACCACAATCGCAATTGCAAATCACATGTCACATGTTCCGCCCATCTCATTTGTTATGTTCTGATTGAAAAGTTGCAATGCGATTGTCGCGCCATCGCACAATCGCAAATCGAAATATCATAAAGAATGTTTCCACCAAAGTTTTATTGCATTGAAATTCCACGATGCGATTGGCGCAATTGCGCAATCACAATCGCATGTTTGTTTGGTTCGTCTGCTAAACTCATTTCCGGACACGATGTGTTTTTATGAGCGTGATTGAATTCTTTCATCGCGCATCCAAAATTTCCCGTATCCAAAAGTCATTTCCAGATGCGATATCAGTTTATGTGCTGGATTTAAGAATCCATCGCGTGCACAAAATATTATGTCAGCAAGGGGCAGTTTGTAACGCGAATTCGCCAATGCAATTTGGTTTAGTTCTTTTGAAGTTTAGAGGAAAAGGTTTGTATTAAGTTTTTTTTATGTTTATTAACATTTTACGTTATAACCATGTTTTTTTCTATTATCGCACGATGAAAGGTTTTGAAACCTTTGCACTTTGTAATGGTGGGCCCGAAAGGGCATTATATAGTTTTAACTTTTAAAAATTTTATTTCATATATTAGTTTGCTTTATTAAAAGTGATGCGGCATATAAAAGGGAAAAGGCCCGAGAGGCAAAATAGATTGAATGTATTGTATTACACAGCAGTGTAGTGAGACAGAATGTCTTGTTATATTTTCTTTGTGAGACAGAGTGAAGATTGTTGGCACTGTGTTTGCAGTATTCCATAATTCTAATCCCTCTGAGGAGGAAGATCTTGTAACAGTTTTTGATTAATGAAATAGAAGTGTTTTTGTGTGCAAAACTTTGTCTCCAGCAAGAAAAAATTTGTAATTTCTCTGTGTTTAGAGGAGAGCATTGCTCTCTCCATTTTGTTCTGGAATTTTCAGAAATTCCAACATGGTATCAAAGCTAGTTCAGGCTCTTTGAAGGTTTCAAAGAAGCTGAAAGAAGAAGAAGAATTGTTGCAGCATTTCTCCAGTAGAGTGAAAGCTTAGCAGAAGACAAAGTTCAAGTATTTCTCAAAAGAAAACAGAGTTTTTGTTTTTTGTTTAAAATAGTTTGTCTTTTAGAGAAGGAAAGACAGTTTGTTTAAGTTCAGAGTTCAGTTCAAAAGCAATGGTTAGACCAAGCACTAGTATGAGTATTGGAAATGCTTAGCTTCCATAATTTAGTGGAAAGAACTATGATTATTGGGCCATTACCATGAGAGCCCTGTTTGCCTCACAAGAATTATGGGAATTTTTAGAAGATGGTTTTGATGAACCATCTGATGAGTATGCTTTTAATGCCTTAACTCAAGCAGAGAAGGATATATTGAAGAGAAATAGAAAGAAGGACTCTAAAGCCATTTTATATTTGTATCAAGCAGTAAATGAGAGTGTGTTTCCAAGGATAGCAGCAACTAAGGATCCAAGGATGCATGGGATACTCTCAAGGTAGCATACCAATGTATGGAGAAAGTGAAGACAACAAAACTATAGTTGCTGAGGAGAGATTTTGAAACTCTCTGCATGAAAGAGTCAGATAATATAGACTCATTTTTCACACATGTTACTGGAATGGTAAATCAGACAAGGTCCCATGGAGAATCTCTAGAAGAAAGAATGATTGTGGAGAAAATCTTGAGGAGCTTACCCTCAAGGTTTGATGTTATAGTTACCACCATAGAAGAGACCAAAGATCTCTCAAAGTTCACAGTGGATGAGCTTCATGCATCACTCATGACACATGAACAGAGATTGGGTAGAAATGAAAAGTCATCTCTAGAGCACACCTTCAAGACCCAAATGCCTTCAAGAAGAGGAAGAGGTCAAGGAAGAGGAAGAGGAAGAGGCAGAAGCCAAAACAGAGGTGGAAGGAACAGCCCTTCACATTCACATGGAAGGAGAAACAGTTAGAATCACAACCATGGCCAGTGCAACAGCTAGTAAAGTGGACACCAACACCAACATCCTCATGGAAAAATGTATGAAAAATCCAATGTCCAATGTCATTATTGCAAGAAATATGGGAATTATGCCAATGAATGTAGGAAAAAGAAAAATGACATGAAAAATAAGCAGAATGCTAATGTAGCAAAAGAATAAAAGAACCCAAGTAATGTGATGTTAACATGTAATGTAGCACAAGATAGAGAAGATGATGTTTGGTTCTTAGATTCAGGATGTAGTAATCATATGACTGGAAACAAAGCAATGTTTGCCAATCTAGATGAAGAAGTTAAATCAGAAGTAACCACATGAACAGATACTAAGATCTCTGTCAAGGGAAAAGGCAGAGTTAGTATTCATGCAAGAAATGGTGAAAAAAAAATTGTTCCAGATGTGTATTATGTTCCTGGTTTGAAGTGTAATCTTTTGAGCATTGGGAAGCTCATAAACAAAGGTTACAATGTAATTTTCAAGGATGATTTGTGCACAATAAAAGATATACCTCCAAGCAAGAAAATTATTTCTAAAATACAAATGACCAGCAATAGAATGTTTCCACTCAAGCTCAATACTGACTTAAAGGGAAAAAGGAAGAGTGTAGCATCTGTAACACAAGAAGTCTTTCAGAAGGAAGAGAAAGATGAAAACTAGTTATGGCACCTGAGATTTGGACATCTCAATTTCGGAGGATTAAATTTGTTGCACAGAAAAGGAATGGTAAGAGGTTTACCATTGATTGAGGAGCCTAATAGCCTATGTGAAGGCTGCATCTTGGGAAAGCAACACAGAGAAATTTTTTCATCAGGGAAAATGATAAGGGCGAAAGCACCCTTAGATATCATTCACTAAGATTTATGCGAGCTGATGCAAACAACATCAATTTCAGGCAGTAATTACATGCTGACCTTCATTGATGATTTTACAAGGAAAGTATGGGTTTATTTCTTGAAATATAAGGGCGAAGTCTTTCAGAAATTTTGCCATTTTAAAGCTCTAATAGAGAAACAGAGCAGGCTGCATATCAAAGTCCTTAGGACTAATAGAGGAGGTGAATATATATCAAAGGAATTTCTGCATTTCTGCAGAGAGAACGGCATACACAAGCAGTTTACCACAAGGTACACACCACAAAAGAATGGAGTTGCTGAAAGAAAGAATCGAACCATAATGGAAATGGTGAGAAGTATGCTAAAGGAAAAACACTTGCCGAATGAGTATTGGGCAGAAGCAGCAAATTGTGTTATGTATATTTCGAATAGATGCCCTACAAAATCTGTTATGAAAAAATTTCTAGAAGAAGCGTGGAGTGGCAGAAAATAGGGAGTCACCCACATGAGAGTTTTTGGTTGTGTGGCATATGCACACATTCTAGACAAGTTGAGAAAGAAGTTGGATAGTAAGGGGGAGAAGTGCATCTTCCTTGGATATTGTGAAGATTCCAAAGGATACAGATTGTATAATCCATCCACAAAGAAGTTTGTGATAAGCAGAGATGTGAAATTTATTGAAGAGGAAGCATGGGATGGTAGTATTGAGAAAACAGTTAACGTTAAAAGCTTTTTGTCTCATGATGAAGATGAGGAAGATGTGGTTGAAATTAATACCTCATTGGTAGCACAACCTCCACCAACACAAGGACAGCAAGGGACACCTCAAGCATCAATGAGAACACCCTTGAGAAGAAATGGGAGTGCATATCCAAGCACACCACATGGAGCAGACTTGAGTGATTCTTCAAGCACAAATACACCAAATGAAAGAGGAACAAGGTTTAGAAATATTAATGAGATTTATGAGCAGGAAGCGGAAAATGAAGGTATGAACTCTTTATTTGCTTTGTATTGTCATGTTGATGATCCCATTCATTTTGAAGATGCTATTAAAGATAGAAAATGGACAAAAGTTATGGATGAGGAAATTAATGCCATAGAGAAGAACAAAACATGGGAGTTGGTTGATCTCCCAAAAGGTAAAGAAGTGATTGGATTAAAATGGGTCTATAAGACCAAGACGAATGCTAAAGGAAAGATAGAAAGACACAAGGCCAGACTTGTTGTCAAGGGATATAAGCAGCAGCATGGAAGAGACTATGAGGAAACTTTTGCACCAGTTGCAAGAATGGAGACAGTAAGAGAAGTACTATCCATAGCAGCACAAAACAAATGGAAAGCATATCAGATGGATGTAAAATCCTCATTTTTAAATGGAATGCTAATGGAAGAGGTATATGTTGAACAACCTCTCAGCTATGAGAAGAAAGGCCAAGAACACAAAGTGTGCAGATTGAAGAAAGCTCTTTATGGGTTGAAGCAAGTGCCAAGAGCATGGTAAAGTGGGATAGATTTCTATCTACTAGAAAATGGGTTTGAGAAATGTGATGATGAACCCACATTGTACATCAAAGAAAAGGATGGTAAAATGCTCATTGTTGTGTTATATGTTGATGATCTAATATTTGCAGGTAATAATGATTACCTTGTTGAAAATTTTAAAACAGTCATGAAAGAAGAATTTGAAATGACTGACATGGGATTGTTGAGATACTTCTTAGGAATAGAAGTAGAGAAAAATGAAAATGGGATTTTTATCTCACAAGAAAAATATGTTAATCAAGTATTGGAAAGATTAAGTATACAGGAATGCAAAGATGCAATTACTCCCACAGTAATGGGATTGAAGTTGAGTAAAAATGACAACAAAGATTTTGATCCAAGTTTGTATAAAAGCATAGTTGGCAGCCTCATGTATTTGACTACAACTAGGATAGATATAATGCATGCTATTAGTTTGATTTCCAAGTTTATGGATAATCCAAAAGAAGCACATTGGCAGGCAGAAAAGAGAATTCTGAGGTATGTTAAAGGAACCAAAACGTATGGAATTTTATATACTACTTCAAAAAATTCAGAGTTAGTTGGATACACTGACAGTGATTGGGCTGGAAGTGTAGATGATCGTAGAAGCACATCTGGTTATGTATTTCATATGGGTTCAAGAGCCATTTCATGGGGTTCTAAGAAATAGCCGATTGTAGCATTATCTACAGTAGACTCGGCAAAATATGTGGCAGCTACAGTAGCAACGTGTCAAGCAGTCTAGATGAGAAGGATGTTGAGAAGTTTATGCCAAGAACAGTTAAAAGGGACAGTGATTTATTGTGACAATAGCTCAGTTATTGCATTATCAAATAATTCTGTGTTTCACAAGAGAACGAAACACATAGATGCAAATTTTCCCTATGTCAGAGAATTGGTGAACAATGGAGAAATTGTTTTACAACATTGTAGAATAGAGGAGCAATATGCAGATATTTTGACAAAGCCATTGGGGAAGAAGTGTTTTGAATACTTAAGAAAATTGTTGGGTATGACTGATAACCCAGCAGCTGACTTTAAGGGGGAGTGTTGAAAATATTAAAGTCACATGCATGCCCTAAGCAGGTAGAAACAGAGTACAGGGGGCAGCAACAGCATCAACAGAAGGTTGAGTGTGCACAACACTATGCATTCAAGAAGAATGGAGAAAACCATAAGGAAGAAATTAATTTTGATGGGCAGCAGCTGAGTTTGCAGTTGAACTTAATGTATGTGGGCGTAGCCATGTTTTGCAGAAGGAGGAATTGAAGTTTTTCATGGTCAAAACACGCAACAACAAAGTTTACAGTGAAAACAATCATTTTGGGATTTTAAGCCCTCAACAACCAAAATTGAAAAAAATCTGTTTAAACGGTGAAAGTCCTTTAAGATTTGAATAAGGCATGAAAAATTGGTCCCCACCACTTAAGTGCTAATTGCAACTGGAAGTTTAAGTTAAGTGTCTTGTTGATGTAAAGAATTGCGATGTGATGCGATCACAATCACAATCGCAAATCGTAGCAGAAGTGTTTTGAAGCTTAAGTGTCTTGTTGATATGGAAGTTCTGATATGATGCGATCATCGTAATCACAACGGAACGGAGTACCACAAATGTTATGCATATATAAAGTTTGCGATGCAATTGAAAAGTTGTGATGTGATTGTCGCGCCATTGTGCAATCACAAATCGCAATATCACAAAGAATGTTTCTGCCAAAGTTTTATTGCATTGAATGCCATTGCATGTTTGTTTGGTTCGTCCGTGAAACTCATTTCTAGACGCGATGTGTTTTTATGAGCGCGATTGAATTCTTTCATCGTGCATCGAAAAGTTCCCATATCCAAAAGTCATTTCCGGACGCGATATCAGTTTATGCACTGGATTTAATAATCCATCGCACACACAATATATTATGTCAGCAAGGGGTAGTTTGTAACATGAATTCGCCATTGCATTTTGGTTTAGTTCTTTTGAAGTCTGGAGGAAAAGGTTTGTATTAAGTTTTTTTATGTTTATTAATGTTTTACGTTATAAACATGTTTTTATCTATTATCGCACGACAAAAGGTTTTGAAACCTTTATGCCTTGTAATGGTGGGCCCGAAAGGGCATTATATAGTTTTAAGTTTTAAAAGGTTTATTTCATATATTAGTTCATTTTATTAAAAGTGATGCAGCATATAAAAGGAAAAAGGCCCAAGAGGTAGAATATATTGAATGTATTGTATTACACAGCAGTGTACTGAGACAGAGTGTCTTTTTGTATTTTCTGTGTGAGACAGAGTGAAGATTGTTGGCACTGTGTTTGCAGCAGTCCACCATTGTAATCCCTCTGAGGAGGAAGATATTGTAACAGTTTTTGATTAATGAAATAGAAATGTTGTTGTGTGCAAAACTCTGTCTCGAACAAGCAAAATTTTTTAATTTCTGTGTCTTTATAGAAGAGCATTATTCTCTCCATTTTGTTCTGGAATTTTCAGAAATTCCAACAACACTATGTAGCGCGGTTTTTGAATTCTTATTATTTGTAGAAACAAGGTCAGTGAGAAATCCTTCCTCATCTACACATGCCCGGATTAATGTAAAGGTTCGAGAACTTTGACTTGATCCATGGAATGGTGAAGCCAGATATGAACTAGGCATAGGGGTACGACCACTTGCTACTAATCTTGTAGACCTGACAGATCAAACATTTAATTAAATTCAATAATATCATGTGATTTTATGCATGGTGAAAAACCAAGAAGATGAGGGTTTTCAAGACATAAAACCTCTACTGGTGTAAGAGTGAAAACCAATAACCAAATATTCAACTATGGTATTTACATGCAATATATATTCCTTCCAATGGATGTCTCTCGACTAAGACAAATGGAAGGAATAGGTAAAATAGATGCAGTACTCCTAGTAGAGAATTTCTCCAAATCTGCATCTTTTTTCTTAGCTAGCTCAGCAAAATCAGCTATGCTATCTGATAAATTCATGGGCTTTATATTTTTTTTGAAAATTTCGTGGACAGAGCATTTCTAGCACGGCCTTCATGTGGTTTCTGCTACACACTGTGTTATCCATTGATATAACCATTTAATATTTTTTAAAGAAAATCTGAAATTGACCTAAATAATTTTGTGTTTCTGATACAAATTTTGTTTTTTTTGCTGATGAGTGGAGCTTCACTCGAAACATTCGTCATTTTAATCAATATACACAATTTCTCCGAAAGGAAAAAAATAGATTGAAAACAATTTATAAATAAACTTACCAGAACATGTTAAAATCATGTCATATACCATACGTTGGGTGATGACTTAGCTTTCCACCACTTGCAGATATAGCCATAATATATAGCTTTCCAACTTAGGACCACAGTGGTAATGTTATAAATCTATTCAAAGAGAAAAGGGTGATTAAATACCAATGCAAAAATAACACAAACAATATGACAATAGAATGGACATAGGAAAACCAGCCAACTCAAAATATTTTTTTACCACTGCTGTATAGAGTTGTGTAGGGTTCTTCATAAAGGATTAACTCTACTGTTAGAATATTAAACAAAGTTTCAATTACTGTACTTATTAAATGTATAGTTAACAGACAAATTATAAGCAAATATAAACATAAGATCAAAGTAGTTAAGAATACAAGCTTGAATGCATTTCATAGAGAACACATAATTTCAATGAAATCTTCACTTTTAATATTTAGGTTGCACATATTTATTTTAATCTCTATATTATTCAAATTTATCTATGGGGAACAAAAAAAATCATTTTTCCAAATATTCCATGGACATTTACAGCCTGTCACCTAGAGTGGTGAGGGTATATATACAGTCACATATTTTTAAAGAGTGATGAAGGTATATATATACAGAGTCAAAGAAGGGTTGGTGGGATGTGTATGATGTAAAATTAAAGCTATCAAGAATCACAAGCACTCTTATAGCCTCCATAAAATTAATTATTGCATGTTATTAACCCAGAGTGGGTGGTAGAAGGTAAAAGTTACCAAACCCACCCTCACAATTCTAAAGTGGTTTCACTCACACCTCTAAGTATCTTGACACATCTTCCATAGAAATTAGCTAATATGTGATTGATTGTATTTCTTCATGGTAAATTGCATGAAACCATTCATGAAGTATAGAGATATAGCCCATAAATTCGTACAACACCTGGCGTCTCCAGGCACAATAGTGCTAAGCCAGGAAGAGAGTCACAGTTATCGAGCATAGGCATTGAATTCCTCTAGAAAACTTGCACAGAATAGGGTATTTCTGGACAGGGATAAATTTACAACGATTACGTGGCATATAGATTTAGCTAACATAGATTTAATCCAGGCAAAATTTCAGAAAAAGGAAAAAATAAGTTGGTTGAATACTTCACCCATTTTCATCTTCAAAGAAATTATCAATTGTAAATATAAATCCTAAAAAATTGTATAATTAAATGTTATAATATTCTCTAATTTTCCTTGGCTGTAAATATTAAGATAAATGTTAATCTTAGATTTAAATTTCATAATATGCTCTGAATTTATCTCGTGGTGAAGATACATATTAACCTTACTTGAGTGAAAAATGTTAACATAAATATTGTTAAGGAAGATATATATATATATATATATATAAAGAGTACATATACTTGGATTATTTTTTTTCTATTCATTCTGGACTTGTGCATAAAAACAACTATGTCTATACTGGTTCAAAAAAACAAAAGTGGAGTAAATCCGAAAAACTTCTAAAAAAAAACATGGAAATTTTAGTTAAAAGAAATCTAATAATATATCAATCCGGAAATGGGAATGCCGCTAGAATCAACTCTGTAACCTTGCTTGTAAGAGGAAAAGTGGATGACCCAGGAGAAACCGATAGGCCTTAGGCCTCTTTTGGAGAGCATGTCCGCAGTGGTATTTTGATGGTTGTATATTTGATCATAAGAGATTCGTTGAAAAGAACACTCTATGGATCAAATAAGCTTCATCCAATGGGTAATCGATGGAAGTTGGAAGCAAGTGGATCCTCTGATCCTTTGATCCAATTGATGTAAACTTTAGAGTCTCAAAAAAAATTAGAGTCTTAGAATACCTATATTTCTTTGATGCTGATCCGATTTGCCAAGAGTAGGACACTGGAAGGCAAGAAATTGGAAATTTCAAGATACTGTAAATGCTCAAAATATATATAAATTTTCAAGAACTGTAGACTTGTCATTAAAAATATATTCAGATTCCTTTGTAAAAAATATTTTAGGCCTACATTAAAATACTAAAGCTGTAGAAAGGATTTGATATAAGTTTCTTGTAAATTGATATTTAAATATTCAGAGACAAAAGCACACCTGATGTAGAAGGAGTTTCACTTGTAGAACCCCTATGTAATATTGATGGTGATAATGGCACTAAGAACCTAATCAAAATTTGTTGGGACTTATCTTGGTAGGCTTCTTAGGTCTCCCAACTGTGCCAGTCCTCAACCTAGTCTCCTGCTGTGAAGCTTGATTTGTAGTAGTAGTAGTGTGCTTCTTTGATTTCATGTGTTCATTTAGAGAACTGACAATATTACCTGTCGAAATTAAACAAAACCATTTATTGTGTTGTGTACATTCAATTATCACTTTTTTCATGTCCTTATAGTCTGCAAGTGTTGCTTCCACCACCTTGAACAAATTAGGCTCTTGGGTCTTGTTGAAATCATCTAGAGTTTTGATTTCTTGATCAATATGAAATCGATCTCCAAACACCGTTGTTTGTTGTAATTTGTTACATGAAGGAATTTCACTACCACTTGGCATTGAAAGGCGTTGTTGATGGGATGTTGTTTTCATATGATGGTTTTTAAAGTTGCGCATTGTTCACACTACCAAGGTGTAATATTCCCAAAATTTCACCTGATATTTGGGATATTAGAGTTCTTAATTTTCTTAAAGAATTAAGTAAATAAAATGGTGGAGGGACCCATAATCCTTGATATGAATAAATATCCACTTTTTGTGTTTGAATGTGGATAAATTAAGCCTAGATCTACATAATGAGGTAGTTGAGCAACTATTAATGAGAATGGAATTGGAGATCATGTCTCATTTATGGGATAGATCATGGAGGTTGACATTGTCAACTAAGATCCTGAAGAGGTCAAATAGAAGATCATGGAGCATTCATGATAAGATGATGGAGGAATTTATGCAATTAATGCACACATGATGGAGAGGGTGTACATTTCACCTAGACATGATGAATGATTTGGTCAAACGGCGCTGTCAAACATGGAGGATTTGGTCCACATGTAGAGCACAGTCTAGATGAGGGCCAAGGCATGGGAAGGCTCAAACATTATATAAAGAAGAATAAGGCAGGGATGGAGGCATGCTGGTGATTCTTGAGGTTAAGGATATTTTCAGATCTGGGATTGTCATGTGACATTCCATTTCTTTCTTGGGCTGTTTAGCAAAGATTGCAAGTGTGTTTTAGCATAGGGTGTTCCTGATCATGAATCCCACCTCTTTCTTAGAGTGGCTCTATAAAGATTATTGTACTTCATTCTACATCAAGCATTGGTGCCACACATACTTTCCTACTCTCTACAAAACATTCATATTCAAAAATTGCAGATTTCTGAAGATTAGTTTGGAAGGTGGAAGTTGTCTTCAGTACTTCACCTGGAAAACTAGTGAGGGTTTATTCCTATCACCTTGGGCTTATAGATCAACATTCACAAAGCTTCATTTCAGATCCAGCATTAGGCCAAAATTTATTGACCTCCTAGCAGAAGTATTTCCTTCAGGAATTACATTTTCCAATTTGTAGAACCAAAAGGAGGAAGGAGGCTGCTAGCATTTCAGCTAGTAATCCTGTGAGGGATCATCCCCTCACATTGCCATCAGTATTTCCATCAGCCTGGAGTTTATTGTGGCAATTTTTAACAGTCAGACAGCCTCTGTTTCCCTCACAGCATAGTTTCTATTGGCAGTTGCGTTGCAATAGCTGTAATCATTATTGGAGGATAGAGAAGCTAGATTTAGAGCTTCTAGCTTGTAGATTTGAAGAAGGGATCAACCCTTCAAACTTATATCTGATCTTGTGACATATTTTAGCCATCTATCTGTAAAATCTAGCTTTAGATCTATATTTCCCAGCAGATAAAGGACCAAATTCTAGGAGGGTTATTTTCCAAAGTTGTAGATCTAGAGAATCCTTTATGGGTTATCTTGGGAATCCATCACCTTGGCCAGATCTTGAATCTTGGCATCATCTGAGCTCCAGATTTGAGTAGATCTTAATTTTCCTTTTCAACTTGTAGCCATATATTCATATTTTGTTGAAGGGACAGCGTAGTATTTGCTTAAGTGGCTCTCGAGCTACATAATGCCTATTTTGGCATGCTTTCTGGGTGATTCTAACCCATCTCTTTGGCTAGATCTCCTCATATTTTGTACATTGTGTAACGAAATCTTCTACAATATAATAAAATGGATCAGCTTCTCTGTAAACTCTGATGTTGTCTTGCTATTTACTATTTATTTTGCTGCACTTCTCATATTGGGTTTTAGTATTACTGCATTCTCCCTTTTGGGATATTACAGTTGTATCAGATCATGATCTTTGGCTCAACTTGTGGACGCTTCATCTTTTACATCAAAAGAAGAAGCAGATAGATAAGGTCTATCATGGAGGATGAAAATTCTGCCACTCATTTCTTTAGATCTATGCAAGATCTCTCCAAGGAGGTCAATCCAATGAATAAGGAAGGACAGAAAGAAGATCCAATAAGAAGATGTGATAAGGAAGCTCCAAGCACTTCCTATCAGAAAAGAAGAAAACTAGAGAATCATAGATCTCCTCACAGATCCACTATGCCCACTTTCTTTGGAGAAGGTGAAAGGTGTAGAAATGAAGAAGGAAGAACACCTGAAACTCATGAGACTCTCAGTATATATCTTGAAGAGTATAAAGCACAGTCTAGAGCATTCGAGGAGAAGCTAACTCTCCAACAATTCTTCAAAATCAAAGAAGAAAGAGGATCCTATAGCAGCAATAGAAGAAAGAGGCATAATAGATTCTATTTGGCTACATTTTATGGATATTCCTCAAGAATTTTTAGAGCTTGGTGGAGAGAGTTAGATGCATTCTTTAGGCTATATCATGTAGTTGAAGGATAGGTTGTTCAAATTGCAGCACTTCATCTTTTAGGTGAAACCAATGACCAGTGGTTTGGTCACATGGAGCATGTAAAGGTGACTAAATATTCAAATTTATTTCACAATTTGAGGAAGGAATTTGATGTGAGAAAACCATAGATGTGTCACGAAGTGAAACTTCCTAAGGAAGCAAATGATGATGTAAATCTTATCACTCTGGAAAAGAGGTCACTAAATTCACCACCAGCTGTAGAAGTACTTGCATACGGAGAAGATACACTTGTAACTCTGCAAGGTGGTCTTGATATCTTGATACATAGAGTCCCATGCATGATTTAGGAGGTGCATGAGGAAGAGGAGGAAGATTCCAATGCTGGTATACTTGGAGGAGAGCAGCCATCACTCTCACCAACAGTTGGAGGCACTATTGTCCAAGTTGGAGGAACTTATGTGTTCTAGCAAGAGGTTCCCACACATCAATTGATCCAAGGTATGTATGAACTTTCATCACATATTGTTTCAGGGCCAATGAATAACCAAGGGTTAGAACAAAATGTTGATTTGAAGCAGCAATATATCACAACACAGAGGACCCTTGATTAAATCAAGGAGGAGATTAAGAACTATCCCAGTTCATCATTGTTGAGCTACATTCAACCCTTTGTGTTTAAGTATAGAGTTTCATGAAATGGGATGAGTGAGATCCTATGTACAATATCTGTTTATGCGATCAGTATTGTGCCTTGCTTTGAGACAACACATGTATTACTCTACAGATCTACAACATTGTCACTCAGTAGCTATGAAAATGAAGAGGCCACATCATTCTTGGAGAATTTTGAAGGTAGCTTTGCTCATGAAGCAATGGAGGTAAAGATGACAAATGATAGACATCCTGAGAGGATGAACCTTTCTTCCTTTCTAGATGACCCTTTCTCAATGAACATCTCAAAGCTCAAAGAGAAACCTCTACTTGCAGCAGTTATAGAACTTGATTGGTTTTGGAGGGCCTTTGGTGGAAGGAGAATCTCATTGAGAGATCTCATTGGAGGTGCACTTCAAAATTTCATGAAATGCAAAGTTCTTCATCAGTTTGGGGAAGATTGTATTCTACAAAGGGAGGATACCATGATTATGCAGCATATCACTCATCATCCATATTAGGATGAGTGGATGAGGATGATAAGGAAAGGGTTGCATGACCACTTGCAGATGTATGACATGGGCGAACAAGCTTGGTTACATTGGTTTCCCTTGGGAGATTCTTGTCGTTGCCCAAAAGCTCCTATTTCTTTGATCCATGCCATGAGGAACACTTATTAAATGAAGAAGGAGGCATGGCTGCGCTGGCTGCTCTTGGGTGAGTATGGTTACCACCCAATAGCTCATAATTTTTTGATTCATGCCTTGTGTATCAATGATGAAATGTAGCAATACAAGGCATGTTCATTTTTATTTCTCTTGAGAGAGTTTGGCCACCACATGACATCTCCTATGTCTATGTGTTTTGTATTGGGTAAAGCTTGGCATGATGCTCTCATGATGTGTATTGATGGAGTTCTTTGTATTGGACTGATGTGACATTCCACATGTCTATTAGTATGTTTTTGCTTCATGATGCACATGAGGAGGAGACAAAGTAGCAAGATCTCTTGTTGCTTTGGTTGCTTTTGGGAGAGTCTGGCTTGTCCATATTACATGGAGGAGATGGAGGATGGCAACAAAGGGCCTTACTCCAGTGGTTATTATTTAGAGAATATGATTTGACATCTTTGTCTACTGATATAACTCCTTTCCTTCTTATTTTGCATAATGTTGGAATGATGCTTGGATCCAACAAGGCCAATAGGGCTAAGGATGAGAGCATATCAATGCTCAATCAAATTCATGAAGCATGGGATGAAGAGATGTGTTGTGAGATGGAGCTTTTCCTTTGTGGAAGGTGCCACTTTATTTTATGTATCTCATGTATTAATGATGAACTTGGAACTCAAATGGTTGTCACTTGGTACTTCATGGTGGAAGGAGGATATCTAACCATACAGTTGGAGGTCATTCTATATGTTTTTGAAAGAAAACCTTGGAACCAAACATACATAACACATTGCATCAAATGGAGGAAGCCTTCCTTATGTGGATGCCATTTGGAGGGTAATAGATGGCTTTGCATCTACTTTTGGAGTTTCTTGAGGACAAGCAACATTTTTTCGGGGAGGAATTTAATATCCCCAAACTTTCACCTGATATTTGGGATATTAGAGTTCTTAATTTTCTTAATGAATTGAGTAAATAAAAGGGTGGAGGAACCCATAATCCTCAATATGAATAAATATCCACTTTTTGGTGTCAATGTGGATTAATTAAGCCTAGATCTACATAATGAGGTATTTAAGCAATTACTAATGAGAATGGAATTGGAGATCATGTCTCATTTATGAGATAGATCATGGAGGTTGACACCGTCAACTAAGATCTTGAAGAGGTCAAATAGAAGATCATGGAGCATTCATGATAATATGATGGAGGAATTTGTGTGTTTATTCCTATCACCTTGGGCTTATATATCAGCATTCCCAGAGCTTCATTTCAGATCTGGCATCAGGCCAAAATTTATTGACCTCCTAGTAGCAGTATTTCCTTCAGGAATTACGTTGTCCAATTTGCAGATCCAAAAGGAGGAAGAAAGTTGCTAGCATTTCAGCTAGTAATCCTATGAGGGATCATCCCCTCACATTTCCATAAGTATTTCCATCAGCCTCAAGTTTATTGTGGTAATTTTCAGCAGGCATAAGGCCTCTCTTTCCCTCATAGCACAGTTTCTATTGGTAGTTGTGTTGCAACAATTGTAATGATTATTGGAGGATTGAGAAACTAGATCTAGAGCTTCTAGCTTGTAGATCTAAAGAAGGGATCAACCATTTAAGATTAGATCTGATCTTGTGACATATTTCAGCCATCTATCTGTCATATCTAGCTTCAGATTTGTATTTCCCAGTAGATCAAGGATCAAATCCTAGGAGGGTGATTTTCCAAAGTTGTAGATCTGGAAGATCCTTTCTGGGTTATCTTGGGAATCCATAACCTTGGCAAGATCTTGAATCTTGGCATCATCAGAGCTCTAGATTTGAGTAGATCTACATTTTCCTTTTTAGCCTGCAGTCATATATTCATATTCTTCTAAAGGGACAACGTAGTATTTTCTTCTCTAGCTCTCTAGTTACGTAGTGCCTATTGTGGCATGTTTTCTGGGTGATTCTAGGCCATATCTTTGGCTACATCTCCTCATATTTTGTACATTGTGTAATAGAATCTTCTCCAATATAATAAAATGGCTCAGCTTCTCTGTAAATTCTAATGTTGTCTTGAGATTTATGTTTTAATTTCCTGTAGTTCTCATATTGTGTTTTAGTATTACTGTATTCTCCCTTTTGGGATATTACACAAGGATACATCATGTGTTCCATAATCAATCAAATTTCACAATGGATATTATTTTATATTCTCCCTTTTCTGAATACACTTTGAGAGTATGTTTCTCATTGACAAACTCTTCCATTAAAATTTTCACTCTTTTTCCCAAGATGCCAATACACAAGGATCAACAATTGTGGCTTCTTGCACTGATAAAGGAATATTTTCAACTCTTGTTTGTTTATGCATAGGTTCCTCCATATTCTCTTCAATGTTTTTTTAAATATTGGTATTGTTTCCACTACATTGAACCCCTTCTTTCCACATAAAATGTGCCTAGTTTCCTCTTGATGCCTAAAAGTGTTGTATAAAATTTCCATTTCTTCTTTCTCTTTGCATTTAAGGCTAATCCATCCTGCATAAAATAAAAAGGGTATTCAATGATTCCATCATCCATAATTTCATCATGGATTTCAGTAAATGTACAACCTTCTCGACACCTGACAATGCCAATGACAGATTTCTCTTCATCAATAGTAATTTTATAAGACAAATCCATCTGTTTTTGCACATAAATAAATGAAAAAGTAAGTAAAATTCCACAAACATATTGGTTTATTATGAAAAAAATAGCAAGGAAGCAAGGTATGCACTTTCAATTCAAAGCTCCAAAATACATGAATAACTTTTACTATTTTGATGAAACACCTTGATTCAAAATGTACTATCGATGGATTCCTCAAATGGAACTAAAACCAGAAATAAAATGGAGTACTAAAATAGATTTGAGAGTTGATTTATTGAGTCAAACATTGACAAACTTATAAGAAATCTTAGGCCCTAAATATTCCTCAATTTTTGCCTTATTTACATCATTTTTTTGTGTCCTAAAGAGGTCAAAACCGTGTCAAAACCAAACCATCGTAGCTTTTACTGTTCACTGGTATGAAATGGATTTTATTCAATTTATTGTTCGCTAGTATCTAGGGCTTGTGAGATATAAAGAAATTTTTTTATTTTTTGGAGCTACCAATGGGTAAGGACAGTGCTTGATCTCTATGTTTTTGGACCTACCCTGTGGATCAACCATAGTTATAGTTTCAAAGAAAGGAAAGTTATTGCTAAAGAAATTGGCATTCATCAAATATCAACTGTTCATTGATTACAAACAAATAAAGTCAACCATTTTAAATATTGTATATGGTGTCTTAGGTGTTGTGATGTTAACCTTTAGCAACTTACATAATCGTCTAATCAGATGTAAATAAGTGATTGGTTGAGAAGCTCTGCATTTTTCCACTTTAAGAAACTATAAAATGTATTTTAGTATGAGGAATGAGTGCATGATAAAAAATTCAGAACAATTTTTGCATCAAAAATTAGTACACACAATTTCTAAATCCTTATCTAAATATCAAAACTCAAAAGGCCTTTCCTTTTGTAAGGAAACTGAGTTTTTCATTACATAAAAGAACACAATGTACATCGGGAAGGGAGTATCAAGTTTCAACACAGTCTAATGGAAAAATTTGAACTCTCTAAGGCAATCACATCTTATCCAGTTTCATACACATGTATCAGTTGCACTACGACACTTTAAACATCAGTTTTGGGGTTCTGCTTGATCCAATACTAGGTTGTCACTTAGGATCCCCATGGTTCTCCTTATGACCTCAATAAGGCCTGATAATCCTTTCCATGAACAATTTTCACTTCTTTGTAGTCAATTAGCTGTCATTGACCACTTTGGTCCAACTTTTGCCTTCACTCTCTACATTGGATGCTCTAGATTGTGTTGTATTGCATGGATGAGCAATCCTTGTCACTGCCACATGTAACGTATTTGTGACTAGTGTTAGTCTAAACATCATTAATTATTTCAAAATCTGAAATAACAGTGGTGTCCAGATATTTCCTTGCAAAGAACTCTTGAGGTTGGTTCCCACTTCTGATCTAGTTTTTATACAGGTTTGGCTACTGTCATTAATCACCTCTACATCCTTGATGTTGGGTATACTGCTGAATTCTTTCTGGGTAAATTTTACTTTAATTATGATGAGGGGTAAGTTTTCTCTCTCCTTTAACTAACAATAATATTCATATTAATCATGCAGCAATATTTTGTAAGTGTCAAATATTATTTGTGCTGATAGGAATATGCTAATAGCTAGTCCATTAGCTATTTCAAATGTCTTTTATATGCATTCACTTTTTCAAAGTTACCTGGTATTTCTAATGATGCTTATTTGTGTTTTATATACTCTTTGTAGGCTTGTGTGATGACATATTAGGTAAAAAACATATGAGGCTCTTCTTGAATCTATAGGAGGAGCAATATGAGTTTTGATGTAGTGTCTATTGCAAATATTGATATTTGGTTGAAGGTTAATTAATAGTGGGGAAAAAGCTGCACAATACTGCGTTTTTTTTCTATAAAAGGAATTTTTTTCATTTTTTTTAATCATTTGGACTAATTTGTGAAACTAATGGCAGGGGCCTTATATCACTAACAAAGGATCGAAGGGATGAGAAAAAAATAAACATGTCAAGGAAGTTTCCTCATGGAGTCCAAGATAAGTACCAAAGTAAACCTGCCAGAACACCTAGACTTGCTAGCTTGTTGGAGACAATGCGAATACAGATGGAGGCAAGCTACTATTCCTTTATTTATCCCACTTACTTTCATGTGCCTTTGGTTTCAATAGTGAAGTTTTGGTATGTCCAAAAAACAATTCTTCGAAAGTGGTATGATCTACTAATAGCACACAAGGAAGATTTGGGGAAGCTTATGACATTAGAAAATGACAAGCCTATAAAAGAAGGTTTGGGAGAGCCTGTAGGTGTTGTTGGTGCCATTAATCCATGGAAATTCTCACTTACCATGATCACATGCAAGGTATGTTGAAGAAATTTTGAAACTATTTAATTGGCTGAAAACATTATATGAATGAAGACATACAATGGAATTTTGGTTTAATAAGACCATTTCTGATTTCTTCTATCATACTAAATCTTCAAGAAATTGTGAAAGTATTTAATTCTCTAAAGACATTATATCAATGGAGACATACATTGGAATTTTGGTTCAATTGGGAGCATGTTGATATAACATCAAAGGACATTTATGCCTGTTAAGAGTCACTCACAGAGAAATAATGATTACCTTCTTCATCAACTCGATGATGTAGAGTGCATTACCATGCCAGGTGTTCACAAACAAACTACATTGGTTTCACATTTCTTGGAAATCTAACTTTTGTCTCATAGTGAGGAGCATTCTATGTTGTATGTCATAATGTATGTTATTTTTGTATTATAGGAGAGTGTTGTGTTTTTTTGCCAAGCCATTATTGTTAACACTTAGTGCCACAGTGATTTTTTTTAATTCTTTTGTTGGTTTGACTCATGGGTATTTTGAACTTTGAATCTCACTATTTACATTATACTTAATATCATGGTGATCACCAATTGAGTTGCCCCCAATGGGGAGTGCCAAGGTGAGTGGTTATTTATGTAACTTTTTTTTATGTATGTCTTATATTTACATAAAAATAATTAAGAAAACAAATCAATGAGTGGATGGGTATATAAAACGGTGGATGTATTTTCTTCAGACTATTAAGGCATAAAGAAAGTATGAATAGGAAATTTCATCTAATGTTTGTGCATATTTTATGAATAAAGTACCCTTGGACAACAATTTGTGATGTAATTCTAACACCACATGGTACTGAAAGTAGACAAAGAACTTGCCTTGTCTTCAAAATCAAACCTGCACCTAATATTCCGAAGGGTAAATATTAAATAGGGCAATGAATCTCAAGCACTGCCAGATCCCAATGAAGGAGGATCAAACTAGATAGCTACAATCATGAAATAAGCTGGTGTGCCAATGAATCCACCGCTAAAGAAGAAAATATGGATCTTGAATGTGCTTCCAACAACTCCTAGTGAACTGGTAGTTCCACAAGATATGCTTTACTCTTTTGGGATGGTGGCAAATATGGAAAAGACCATCATTAAGTCTCCTCTTGACCAATTTCACCTTGGATGGAATCCTATAATAAGTGCAAGCCATGCAAAGACCCAAAACTTATATGAAATCCGTATGGACCATATATTGTCTAATCTACACACTCACCTATCTTTTGGATGGACTCAAACCCATATTGCATTGAGAATAAGGGTTGATGGGAACCATTGATTCAAAAAATGATATATTTTCCATTAATTATATTGCTGCAGAGACCAACTAAAAATAATCAAGCCTGTGCCTAATCCTCCAAAGGGTAAATACTAAATAGAGCAGAGAATCTCAAGCATTATCAAATCCAAATGAGGATCAAATTGAACAGCTACAATCACAAAATAAGGCAACATGCCAATGAATCCACCCCTGAATATTGGTCCTAAATGTGCTTCTAACAAAGGCCCGAGGTCTTGTATAGAATTAAATTAAATTTTTAAAAAATAATGCAAAACATGATAGTTATTTAAATTTTAGATCTTGTATATATTCATCGCAAAGAAGATAAGATTCTCAAAATCCAGTTTTTGGTACATTAGAGCATAAGAGTGAAAAGCTAATAAAAATATTGTTATTTTCACATATTATAGGATAATGATGAAAATATTAATGGGAGGGTGTCAGGTGCATTCTATGGCTAAAAGAAGTCTTGATAAAAGCCATCTTCCTCATAAAAACAATCTTGCAAAATAATGATTTTTTCCTGACTTGTTACGTCAAGCCCAAACAATAAATACAATTAATGGTTTCCCACTATTTCCTTGCCAAACCTTATTCCAATTGCCCATTCAAGTCAAGAAACAACCATAAAGGGAAATAATTCTAGGATTTGAGCATGCTATCAAAATATATTATCAATTTGAAAAATTCCCCATTAATTTTCACAGATAAATCAATTAATATATACCTCAGTTAACTTAGTTTCGTACAAAGCATTGTTTGCTAAAATAAACCCTAGAATCCATGCTCAGTTAACCTAGTTTCAATCACAGCATTGTTTGTTGAAATAAACCCTAGCATCTAGGCACAAAAACAGTAAGAATCTATCACATTATTCTCTGCAGGTTCACCCTGACTAACATCTACTGTTGCAGGTCCCCTTGCTGCCCTCGTGGTGCCAAATGAAAAAAAATCTCAAATGAAAACACGAATGATCTTTCCCTTTCTCACAATGTTTGTTGAATGCAAGCTCTTTCTGAGTCAAATCCTCTTGCCCTCTTTGCTCGAATGGTGCAGTTGGAAATGGTGCTCGAATCCACCTTAGCTCAATATACCTCCTCCTATTCCCCATGGTCTACTATCTCATCCACTTCTCCATCATTTAGAGATTCCCTTGATCCTTTGCGAACTATCAAATTCATCTACCGCCTGTCTGAACCCTACATAGTCAACGACTGCAACTACTTGTAGTTTGTCCGCCTCTGTTGTCTGCAATGGTGCATGGTTCAGTCAGCAATGGGGCTCGAATGGAAATGGTGCTCCAATGGAAATGAAGAGTCACACTTGGACGTGCTTTTTTTTATGTTTCCATACCCGCAAAACAAGCCCATTTGGCCAAATAAATAAATAAAATATACCCTAAAATATTTATATTGCATATGTAATAAAAAAAAACCCTCTAACCCTTAGTTACATGTCCAATATAATGTTTTGGGTTTTTCTAAAAACAATTACCCCAATATGAATGCACGTGATATAATATTTCTTTTTCAGTGATGGCCCCATGCTTCAAGGAGACAAAAATTTGTTTGCCTCCCACTCTTGAAAACCCTTGTGGAGAAGCTTCGAGTGAGAAACCAAAGGTTTTTTTTTGTGATTGGAATTAACACAGATTTTAGTAGCAAAAATGGATGGGACTCTGTACGAGAAATCTGGAGGGACGAGACTCATTTAGTTTGAGCAGGAAAAGGGAAGTGTAATTAGATTTGTCTTTGAGTGCAGTGCTATCTGCAAATCTGTGAAAATAATAAAGTCTGTGAATGAATGCTATAGGGAGGGAGATTCTGCTGTGTGGAGCATTTTTTTCTAAGGAGCCTATATATATAGCTATTAGCCAAATCAATTATTTCACTTCTATAAATTTATTGAATCTCTTCCCATGCATGCAAACAACGAGCGTGTGAAAGAGCAGACAGAGTGTTGCGTGAAGGGTCGTAGAACTTTTCATTTTTTATTTGACATTGTTTAATATTTATTTAAGAGTTTTCATGTGAGTAATGTAAATCTCGTTGAAAGAATTGATTTATTTATTGTGACATTTATTTTGGCCAACTATTGTCATGAGTTTGAATCTTTGTTGGAATTGGCCATTCCAACAATAGGCAAAATGGTTTTCAGGAATTATTTACTACCAGATATGATGAAGACATGACAGCGAAAATGGCATGAAAGAGTACTGGTTGGAGGTACATCATAGATTGCAAAATCATCGATTTTGTGTGTGACCAATGTGACCAGGGGAGTAGATTCTGATGGAAACAGTGTGGTAGCGAGCATGAGGAGGCATGGTTGGAAGGAGTCACCAGCCTTGATATTATCAATAGGGGAAGTGGCATTGTGCTCCGATGTGAGGGGAACTCAATACTCAAACAAGAAATTTTGTGTGTAAAATCATTGAATTTTATGCATGTTGACAATGAATTTGTGGACAACGGAGGATCAGACCATGGAGTCCTGGATTCTTGTTTTGAGAGAGACAATTTGTTATTGTTTCTCTTCGTGTGGCTGTGAGTGCCTATCTCTCGATCATCTGTGCTGGAATGCACTGCATTTAGACCAATTGAAAAGTCGTCGATCCATTTCTTTATTAGTGGACCTCTCAGAGGTATCGTTGAGAAGAATGGTTGCTGTTATGTTTGGGAAATAGTCATCTTTGGGCAGAGATAGAGAAATTTGATGTTCTTGTTAATCTGAAAATTTTTATGTTTTTATTTTGTTTCCTGGAATCATATTTAATTGACAAAGTAGGTAAAGTTACTTTGCTAGAATTCGAGATTCTAACAAATGAAACATTAAGCATGGATTTCCAAGATTTAATTGACAAAGACAAGGATTCCTGAGATGTGAACATTTCAAATTATGATGTAAAGGAGTAGTGGAAACATTTAAAGGATGATGGACAACAAAAGTGAAAATTTGTTTAATGTGAGTTTCTTGGAATAGACTCAATAGCATGTTGTATTATGAGTCACAAATTTTAATTGTAAGAAATTATAGGATTTTTTTTTGTAGTGGCCTTTTTAAAGTATGTACGTGATAAATTCGAGAGTTGGAGCTATGTTGTAAGCCTTGTAAGGCATGTGGATTCCCGTGAAGTTCGTGGAATCTCAAAACCACTTTGTAATTACACGTTTATGGTGAGCCAAAAACCATTTTTCATAGTTGGTTTTTGGTCAGCGAGAAACCACATGTAATAGTGAAGTGGACTGAAAAAAATTATGTACGAGTGTTCGCCCATTGATGAAGAGATCTCATGAAAGGTCGCCAATGAAGGAATCCTATGAAAGCTAGCGGATGAAGAAATCCGGTGAAATTTCTTCGATGAAAAAATCTAGTGAAATTTAGGCCGATGAAGAATTCTCATGAAAGGTCGTTGATGAAGTGATTCGGTGAAGGGCCGTCGATGAAGAGATCTTGTGAAAGGTCGCCGATGAAGAGATCCAGCGAAAGGTTGTGGATGAAGAGATCCGTTGAAATGTCGTCGATGAAGAGACGTGGTAAAATTTTGCCAATGAAGGAAGAGATTTAAGACAGATCTACTCCAAGTGATAGTTCATGGATGAACGAAGAGGATGGTTACAGGTCATCCGATAAAACCCACATTGGAAGGGGATATGTGGATATGCATACATGTATGGATTGATAATGGTTGATAGAACCATGTATGCGAAGGAAATCCTACGAGACTAGCGGTTCGAGCGGTTGGTACCCATGCATTCCGGTGGATGGTTGCTCAATTATATGGACATTGACATATCCTTTTGTTATGTTTGACCACAACTAGATTTTGCTAAGTGATATTGAGACAAGTAGTCATTAAGGAAGTGTGTTGGAATATGTAATTCCTAATTGTCTTCGATTTTGAATTTCTATGTATAGTGTGACTTTCTATGTATAGAGTCTATTCATATTCCATAGGAGTTAGCTAAATCTAATTTCCTAGTTTGATGTGATGTTGAGATATTCTCTCAACCAACTTATTGTGTGTTCAAGATAGCTTCCCTATCTTGACACAATACCTCATGTTTATATGTAACTCTATTTGATTAATAGAATATAGTGTGCATAGTGACATCTTATCTAGCTCATACCACAAATTTACACAATAAAAATAATATTTTATTTACAGCGAGAAAACATATTAAATTATTTGAAATTATTTAATAAATAGTTGAATTCAAATATATGTTGTTCCGTAATCTTGGGCACAATTTAACAATCCATTTATTAACTATTTCAAGAGCATATTAAAAAAAGTCATGATTTTAGTTTAAGGATGTTGATTGAGAATACCTTGCTGAAAAAGAAATATGTATATTGGTAAAAAACTAATTAGTATAAGTTGCACTATTAAGGTAATTAATATTATTTCCAACCATGTTGACTACTACGGTCAAAGGACAATCATAGTATTCTTTAGTCAATAAAATGAGAATGATTTAAATGTGAAATCTTTAAGGGTTTTAAAATGAATCTAAATATTAGACGCTATTGGTCCAAGAGGTGGGAAAATATTCAGAAAGTATTTATTCATGAGGTAAGAATGTATATTATATGGTATTTGTTCATGAGGTCAAAAATTATTCCATTCCAACATCATTTGTGATAGGAAACAAACAGACAGCCTTAGCTTTCATGATTACTGTGAGGTGTATATCGTGATCTGGTAGTCTGCCCTATCACATACCCTTAACCCGCACACTGTGAAGTAAAGGTCTATCTAATGATTTCAATTAATACCTGTTTAAATATTTTATTAAATTAAATTAACTTATTATTATTTAAAATTTATAATAATTCATTCTTGAAAACAAATAATAATATGTAAACTTCAAAGACAACATCATCTCTCTTTTCAGAACAAAAGACTATTATTGAATTTAGAGAAAAATTGGATTGTTTTGTTGGAAATTCTTTTGATAAGGTGGTACACAATGCAGTAATATTCAGACTTCTACCCTTTTTTACTAAAAGATCTATTTTTGGGTCATTCTATTTTGTTGTGCAATGTTTAATGGCAGGTTTACTTTTCATGGTATTGTTAAGTTAAAATGTACCTATGATTGAATTAGGGTAGATTTAATATGAGTAACCATAAATTAGGGTCCTAGACTCCTTCATCACTATCAAACTATTATGTTTTCTACAGTTTCCTATAGATGCTTAAAGTAAGGCTTCATCTACTTACAAGTATTGTCAAAATGGTTGTGTTCATGAAGTTTTGTTGGAAAATTCTCTTGAACCTAGGGTCTCCCCCTATGCAACAAAAAAAAAAAAAATGGTTTTGTTGTGAATATTGAGATCTTTAGCTGAAGGGGGTGTAAATACCTAGACCTAGACTTGTAAAGGAAGATATACAATAGTGGGTGGAGATGAAAGAATAAGAGTTCATTGTAGTAAAATCCAGAAATAGAAGGATGAGTACTTTAAAATGGATGCACATGCCTATGTTTCAAGTGATTTCCATGAAATATTATTTGTTGAGTTTCTGATCATTTTGGGTGAGTGGTTATAAAAGTTGGCTTTCTATTGTACCACTTAGTTGGACCCCCAAATTGATCTAAAGGGTGAACTATGTAAGTAACAAAGTTTCTTACATAGTTTATTTTTGGTTGAATAGTCTGTTGGAAGGTATTTTGTGCTGAGTACTTAGGCATCCAATACAATTGAAAGGGAGTTATTTAAGGGATGATGAAGAAGTTAACTAATATTATTTCCTACATGGTTAAAAGTGTTGTTGTGTGATAAATGGATTATGTCATTGGAATGTTACAATATGAGTTACAAAATTTCTTTTTGTGGGATAGGGAGAATGGGGTTGACCAAAGCATTCCTTGAGGGGGGGGAGGGAAGCCATGGGATGTATTAAATGAAAAAGTGCAGGGAAAATGATATAAATATCCCTAGGAATCATAGGGATAAAAGGAAAATGATATAAATATGCCGAGGAATCATAGACATAAAAGGGCTGAAGATTCAAGAAGAGCAAAAGAATGCACATTGACCCAACAATGAAGGCAGATAAAGGAGGTGAGTAGAAAGCTATGCAATAAGACGATATTTTTGCATAGTGGTGGGATAATGAAGAGTATTGAATCAAAATGTGCCCCTATAATATGGAGGAGGAAACATAGGAATAAAGTTTGGGACCATGTGGAGGTTAGAGAATAAGGTGAAATCACCCTAGACCACTAGCCCTATAGAATATGGGGAAAAAGAGGTAATGAAATTAGATGAGATAGCCAAAGTAACTAGGGGAGAAGGAATAAGGAAGAAAAACATAACCTAACCGAGGACAAGAAGATGCATTGTATCCTAGTGATATTTCTTAGGCCATAACTTGTGCCAAACCCATGACCCCATAGACATCTCCAAGTCAAGAGGGAACTATGTCTAACAATTTGCTACATACATTCTCAATACATGCAAAAAGTAAGGATAGTATTGAAAACAATAAAAGTAGTGAGAATGTATCAAAGGTTCAGTTGGGAGGAATATCACTAGGAATTACCACACAATACATAATGGCTGGTGTTTATCCAAACTTGAGAATTCCTATTTTCATGGTAGTAGGATAGAATATTCCAACAACATTTGTTTTGTTGTGAGGTTGTATTGATTGTTACATAAATATTAAACTCCTATAGATATCATGGACAAGGGGCATCTAGAATTGAGAGGTGTGGAGAGGCATCAATTGGCACACTGCATTGAACCAAGGACAAAAATAAATGTGTGTAATTCGTTTTTTCGTTGTCTAGTTTGTGCAATTGTTTACATGTTGTAGGTGATAGAGAAGAGGGAACCTTCTCTAAGTAGAGAAAATTTATTGTCTTTTTTCATTCTAGAGTAATTCCTGAAATCCTATAAGATATTTTATCCAAAAGATAGATTGTAGGAATAATGAAAGACATTAGAAAGAATTCATGGCATTAAAAATTTGGATAAAAATTTGGAATTTTTTTTTTGTAGAAAAACATATCATAACAAAATATTTGAACCAACTAGAGATACCATCCCATACCACCACAAGCTCCTGGCCAATGCCATTGACATCGACAAAGCACAGATAATGAAATGGAGAGACTCAGAAGTGAAATACAAGGGACTGTTCCAAATAATTTTATCAAAATAAAAAATAATAAGGTTACAAATAAATTTCAAACATGATAGATTTAAGACTTTTGTTATGCATAATGTAGATGAAATGTCTTTCTCATTAATCATTAGGATTTGCTAGAAGTAGCTAATGTGGTTGATCCTCACCACAAAATCAGAATAAATATTGGAGATGCATCATTGACAAGAAATATCCATTAAAAACTAGTTGTTAAGAACTAGCCATTTAGAAAATTAGCTATAAATTAAAATTAAATAATAAATTAACTAATTAAATTAAAAATTTTAATAAAAAAGTTAAGAAACTTTTATTAAAATAAATTAAAAAATTTAGAAAAGTCGTACCACAACTCTACACAATAAAAACAGTATTTTACTTATAAGCTCAAAACTTTTACACAACATATTGAACTACTATTTAAAACTATATCCTCAAAACATTTGCACAACCTATTAAACTACTATTTCAATCTATTTAAGAAATGGTTGAACAGCAATTCAAATATGTATTGTTCAGTAATCTGGATCTAGGACACAATATAACAATGTATTTATTAACTATTCCATGGGCCTATTAATATTTTTTTTAGTTTACTGATTTTGATTAATGATACCTGGTGAAAAAGAAAAAAAAACCCTAAACCTACACTTTGTCATTTTATCCAATGATTTCATTTCAATAGCCCTTGCTGCATGTAAGAAAGAAAAGAAAGAAAATATTAAAATAATAATTATCAGTACTTTAATCCTAACAAGATCAAATAACTGTGGAAACAATAAAAGGCAAGGAGATGATTGAAATGGAAATGGATACAGAAGCCCCCTCTTCTTCTTCTAAAAAATTTGAAGAAAATGATTCTGATATTCAGAAGAGGTTCAAGCTGATCAGAGAGAAAAATGAAGAAATAAAAAATGAAGTTTATTCTAAACTTCTCAAGGAAAAACCAGGAGATAAAGATAGATTAGTAGCTGCATTTGATTACTCAACCAACCAAATGATCATGTCTTTTCTCCAACCAGTGGTAGCACATCCAAAATCAGCTTCAGACTACAAAAAGACAGAATTTGCAGTAAATGTTGATACTATCCATGAGCTGGATCAGATAGAATTTCACAGAAGTGCATCAGAAACGTTATTTTCAAAAGTAATAAGCAAAACAATGAGTGCTACTATGCTCCAAAAGACTGTATCCAACTTGCAAACTCAAATGAAGTTTGATAAAGCATCTTTACATGCCAAGGATTTGAGAATAAAATCCTTAGAAGATTTGGTCATTGAGTCTGGAGTAGATCCTTCTAATACTGAAGCTGCCAAGAAGATAATAAGACAGAAAAATGATGATATTACAGCCTTAAGAAAGAAGCTCAAATTACCACAGAGTGAGCACCCTCAAACAAAAGAAATACTTCGGAAAAATAAAGAGAAAGTGGAAAATATGCAACTTGTTTTGAAAATGACAACCTAGATAAAAAATATGGAAACTCAGATAGAAGTTCTTATGCAAGAAAATGAGAATCTGAAGAAAGCTCAGCAGGTTTGCATTCCTACAGTTATCCCAACTGTAATTACAGTTGTGAGAAAGAGAGGAAAGAAAAATCATTCTAAAGATCATCCCCAAGTGGAGTGATTCTTTCTGGGCTTTTAAACCCATGAATATAGTGTCAATGAAGAACATGAAGGTCCTATGATAGAGTCAGTTGCTATGACAATGTTATTCTATTTTATTTTTTTAATAGAATGTATAAATTTACAACAACAACAAAAAATTGTTGTTTTCTAAAATAAATAATTATTGCATTACTATATTTGTATATGGCATAGTAATGCAAGGCTTGGTTCTAGATGTAGGGCATACTAGAAGCCATTATAATCAATGTATGTACACTATCAATATCTATTCACACTTAAAATTCCTCCTTAGTAGAGTACTCTTTGTTTGAATGCCTTTCCCTTTGTTTTCAATATTTTTGATGGTTCAACTCTGTGGTTTTCTATCTAAAAATGGCCTAGGAGCCCAATATTTAGTCACAACATTTTGGTTTTATAACTCTGATCAACACTCCATCTTTTGCAATTTTGAAACAACCGAAGTTTGGTTTCCCCAATGTCAGACCATAATAAGCATTAGAAAGCATGAATGTAAACCTATAGAAAATTTTACTTGAAAAAACACACACATACACACACACACACATAAATTTTATATGAAAACTATATAAAAAGATAAAGTAATTGAAATTTAAAAAAAAAACAAAAAACAAAAAACTTATATTTCAAGTGTCAGGAATATATGTAATCTTTTACTTTTTTCTTTTTCTTTTAAAAATTTTTATATAGACTTAAAATAAAATATTTGAATATCAATGTTAACTAATATATTTCGAGATCAAATGATTCTTTATGTAGGCAACCTATTCAGTAAGATTTACCTGTTGCTAAAGAATTTTCACCTATTCCTGTAATCTGTCAGCCCTCTGTTCATGTCCTTTGGAAGTGATCCAGGCATCTCTTTTAGATGTTTCTATATTTTTGATAGTGCATTTTAAACTAAGTATTTCTTTATCTTTTATAGACATATCTTCCATGGCTTTGATTATTGCAGTTGTTTCCCCTACTGTGTTTATCTGTGAGGTTGATGAGGAAGTGGCATAGATATATTTAGAATTAATTGGCATTGCAGTTGCCAATACTCCTTGTGGTGTCAAATGTTCTGCCAGTGTCGATGGAATAGCTATACTTACAGTTGGGATAACTGTAGGAATGCAAACCTGCTGAGTGTTCTTCAGATTCTCATTTTCTTGCATAAGAGCTTCTATCTGAGTTTCCATATTTTTTATCTGGGCTGTCATTTTCAAAACAAGTTGCATATTTTCCTCTATCTCTTTATTTTTCCGAAGTATTTAATTTGTTTGAGGGTGCTCACTCTGTGGTAATTTGAGCTGCTTTCTTAAGGCTGTAATATAATCATTTTTCTGTCTTATTAACTTCTTGGCAGCTTCAGTATTAGAAGGATCTGCTCCAGACTCAATGACCAAATCTTCTAAGGATTTTATTTTAAAATCCTTGGCATGCAAAGATGATTTATCCAACTTCATTTGAGTTTGCAAGTTGGATACAGTCTTTTGGAGCATAGTGGCACTCATTGTTTTGCTTATTACTTTTGAATATAACATTTCTGATGCACTTCTGTGAAATTCTATCTGATCCAGCTCATGGATAGTATCAACATTTACTTCAAATTCTGTCTTTTTGTAGTCTGAAGCTGATTTTGGATGTGCTACCACTGGTTGGAGAAAAGACATGATCATTTGGTTGGTTGAGTAATCAAATGCAGTTACTAATCTGTCTTTATCTCCTGGTTTTTCCTTGAGAAGTTTAGAATAAACTTCATTTTTTATTTTTTCATTTTTCTCTCTGATCATCTTGAACCTCTTCTGAATATCAGAATCATTTTCTTCAAATTTTTTAGAAGAAGAAGAGGGGCTTCTGTATCCATTTCCATTTCAATCATCTCCTTGCCTTTACGCAATACACTCTATCGGGACAGAGATGATGAGGCTGATGGAAATTTCTGATAATTTCAAACAAAACAGAGAAAGCAAAGTTCCTCAACTCAACACAAAGAAATGAGAGAAATCTGGACAAAGAAGAAATGGAGAAAAACTCTATTTCTATTAACCATAAAAATGACAATAAAAGTTACAAACTTCTTCGGAACTACAGTTATGGAATAACTAAAAAATCCATACTCTGTTTTTACAAACTCTGTTTTTTAACACAGATTCGTGTTTCATCAACTGGCAGACAGTTGCTGAAACACCACACAGTCTGTTGCTGAAACACGCAGACAGTTGTTGAAACAGCCTGTAGAATGCATGCTGCTCCAAAAACACAGCGGCTCTGTTTTCTTGCTGTTTTCACTGCTCTGTCTTCTTCTCTGCCTTCTTCAATTTCTCAAACTCTCTTCTAACCTCAAAACGAACTGCTGTTCATCATATTTATAAGTAAAAAACATTTTTGACTTATAATATTTAAAAATACAAAATATCCTCTAAAGCTTATCTGCGTATTGAATGCAGCAAGCGGTGATGCCTTTTGGAACAAAACAATTCGGCTGTAGCAGGGGCAATAAATTCTGTAAATTAAATGCACAGTGATGTGAAAAATATCAAGCATGACTTTCAGGCATCGGTCTTTATGAAATATCCACAGCGAATCTGATTTTCTGTCCAGCTGTTTATGTTGCAGTTGGAATTAAATTCCAACACTCCCCCTTAATTACAACTGTTGGGTTTTGCTGCATACCCAGGCATTTTCTGAAATGATCAAAACTTTTCTTTGCCAATGGTTTTGTCAAGATGTCAGCTAACTGATCCTTTGTTCTGCAGTGCTGCAAAACGATCTCACCATTGTTAACCAATTCACGTATGAAGTGAAACTTGGTGTCTATGTGCTTTGTCCTTTTATGAAAAACAAATTTTTTAGACAATGTTATCGCCGAGCTATTGTCACAGTAAATGGTTGTGCCCTTTTCTTGTCCATGACACAAATTTCTGAGAACTCTTCTCAGCCACACTGCTTGGCATGTTGCTGTTGTTGCTGCCACGTACTCTGCCTATGCTGTTGATAAAGCCACAACTGGTTGCTTCTTGGAAGCCCATGAGATGGCTCCCGATCCCATATGAAACACATATCCCGATGTGCTCTTCCTATCATCAACACTTCCAACCCAATCACTGTCAGTGTATCCTGTCAACATGAAAATTTCAGAAGAGGAGTAAAGTATACCAAACCCCTTTGTTCCATTCACATACCTTAGAATCCTCTTGGCTGCCTGCCAATGAGTCTCTTTCGGTCTTTCCATAAATCTGGAGATTAAACTCACAGCGTGCATAATGTCCGGCCTAGTTGCAGTCAAGTACATGAGGCTTCCAACTATGCTCTTGTACAATTTTGGATCAAAATCCTTGCTGCTGTCTTCTTTGGTCAATTTCAACCCCATTACAGTTGGAGTCACAGCTGCCTTGCTGTTTTTCATGTTAAATCTCTTCAACACTGCTTCTACATATTTACCTTGGGAAATGAAAACACCATTTTCACTTTGGTCTACTTCAATTCCAAGAAAATATCTTAAGAAACCCAAGTTAGTCATTTCAAATTCACTTTTCATGACTGCTTTAAAATCAACAATGAGAGAAGCATCATTGCTAGTAAATATTAAATCATCTACATATAAAACAACAATAAGAATCTTACCGTCATTCTCCTTTATGTAGAGTGTGGGTTCACCATCACACTTCTCAAACCCATTCTGAATCAGATAAGCATCTATTCTACTATACCATGCTCTTGGAGCTTGCTTGAGCCCATAAAGAGCCTTCTTCAGTTTGCAGACTTTATGCTCTTGGCCTTCAACTTCATAGCCTGGAGGTTGTTCAACATAAACCTCTTCTTTTAACACTCCATTCAGGAATGCAGATTTAACATCCATCTGATAAATCTTCCATTTGTGTTGTGCCGCAATAGACAACACTGTTCTGACTATTTCCATCCTTGCTACTGGTGCAAAGGTTTCATCATAGTCTCTGCCTTGTTGCTACTTGTAGCCTTTCACAACAAGTCTTGCTTTGTGCCTATCGATCTTGCCTTCAGCATTGCTTTTGGTCTTATAGACCCACTTAACTCCAATGACATCTTTCCCTTCAGGGAGGTCCACTAACTCCCATGTTTTACTCTTCTCAATTGCACCAATTTCTTCATTCATTGCTTCAATCCATTTATCTTCATTTACAGCATCTTCAAAATGAATTGGGTCATCAACATGACAATACAAAGCGAATAATGAATTCAGACCGGTATTATTACTTACCTCTCCTTGTTCCTAAATCTCATTCAGATTTCTGAATCTTGGTCTTCTTGGTGTGCTTGTAGTTCCATCCGAACTTGAGGGTATTTCTGATCCCTGTGGTGTGCTTGGAGAAGTACTTCCTTGACTTCTCAAAGCTGTTCGAATTCCAGCTTGTGGTGTGGTTTGTTGTACTTGCTGTGGTGGAGGAGGACCCACCAAGGAAGGATTATTTGCTGCTGTCCCTTCCTCTTTTTCTTCGTGAGACACAATTGTCTTCACATTCACGGTCTTCTCTAAGCTTCCATCCCAAGCTTCATCTTCAATGAACTGCACATCTATGCTTACTATCAATTTCTTGGTCAATGGATTATAGAGTTTGTATGCTTTTGACTCATCACAATAGCCAATAAAGACACACTTTTCCCCCTTACTATCAAGATTCTTCCTTAGCTGATCCGGTACATGTGCATATGCTACACAGCCGAATACTCTCATGTGAGTGACAGTTTGCTTTTGACCACTCCATGCTTCTTCTGCTATTTTTTTCATGACAGCTTTAGTTGGGCATCTATTCAAGATGTAAACTGCGCAAGTGACAGCTTCAGCCCAATACTCATGCGGCAAGTGTTTTTCCTTCAGCATACTCTTTACCATGTCCAGAATGGTCCTATTCTTCCTTTCTACAACACCGTTTTGCTGAGGTGTGTACCTCGCGGTGAACTTCTTTTGTATGCCATTCTCTCTGCAAAAACGCAGAAAGTCTTTGGAGATGTACTCTCCACCTCTATCTATTCTGAGCACTTTGATGTAATGCCCACACTGCTTTTCAACAAGAGTTTTGAAGTGGTGGAATTTCTCAAACACTTCACTCTTCTGTTTCAGCACATACACCCATGTCTTTCTGGTGTAATCATCAATGAAAGTTAAAACATATTTATTTCCAGAAAACGATGGTATTTGCATCGGTCCACACACATCAGAGTGAACAATTTCCAATGGTGCTTTTTCCCTTATACTCTTTCCTGCTGGAAAGCTTTCTTTGTGTTCCTTGCCCAAGATGCAGCCTTCACAAATGTTGTACGGTTTCTCGATCAATGACAATCCCTTTACCATTCCCTTTCTATGCAACAGATTCAAGCCTCCGAAATTGAGATGGCCAAATCTCAAGTGCCACAACCAATTTTCATCTTTCACCAGTTCCTGAAAGACTTCCTGTGTTACAGCTGCAATAGTTCTTCCTTCCTTCAAATCTGCCCTGAGTTTGAGAGGAAACATTCTATTGCTGGTCATCTGCACCTGTCCAATGATCTTCTTACTTGGAGGTATGTCTCTGATTGTACACATATCATCTTTGAAGAACACATTGTAACCTTTGTCAATGAGTTGTCCAATGCTCAAAAGATTACATTTCAGACCAGGTACATAGTATACCTCTGGCACAATCATCTGTTCTCCATTTCTTGCTCGGATACTGACTCTGCCCTTACCCTTGACAGATATCTTACTATCAGTTCCTGTTGTTACCTCAGATTTCACATTTTCATCTAGATTGGCAAACATTGCAATATTTCCAGTCATGTGATTACTACAACCTGAGTCTAAGAACCAAAAATCATCTTGTTTGTCTTGTGCAATGTTACATGTTAACAACACAATCTTTGGATTCTTATCTTCTTCATTTGCAAAATTAGCATTCTGCCTACTATTCATGTCATTTTTCTTTTTCCTACATTCATTGGCATAATGGCCATATTTCTTACAATAATGACATTGGACTTGGGATTTGTCATACCTTTGTCCATGAGCTTGCTGTTTGCTTGAACCTTCATCTTGGTTCTGATTGCAGCTCCTTCCGCTTGTGCTTGCAGGATTATTTCTGCCTTTGTTTTGGCTTCTTCCACGACCTCTGTTATTTGCTCTGCCTCGACCCTTTCCTTGTCTGAAAGACATCTGAGTCTTGAATGCTTGCTCAAAAGAGGAATCTGTTCCTCTACTCAGTATGTGTTCATGAGACATAAGAGAAGCACTCAGTTCATCTACTGTGAACTGTGAGAGATCCTTTGTTTCTTCTATTGCTACCACAACAGCTTCAAACCTTGAGGGTAAACTTCTCAAGATCTTCTCTACAATCCTTCTTTCTTCAAGAATTTCACCATGAGATCTAATCTGGGTTATCAACCCAATAACCTGAGTGAAGAAAGAATCTATTGTATCAGATTCCTTCATGCTGAGTGTTTCAAAGTCTCTCCTCAACATCTGCAACTTTGCAGCCTTCACCTTCTCCATGCCTTGATAAGCAGTTTTGAGAATATCCCATGCCTCTTTGGATTTTGTTGCTGCTGCAATTCGTGGGAAAACACTCTCATGTACTGATTGGAAGAGAAAAAAGAGGGCTTTAGCATCCTTCTTCCTGTCACTCTTCAACTGGTCTCTTTCTGCTACTGTCAAAGCAGCCAACGCTGCTGCATTTGCAGGTTCAGCATAGCCAGTTTCAACCAACTCCCATATTCCTTGAGAAGAAAACAATGCTTTCATTGTTATGGACCAATAAATGTGATTTTTCCCATTAAACTGTGGCAGTTGGGAATTTGTCAAACCAGTTCTAGCATCTGCCATCTTAACCTGTATAAGTAAAGAAGAGATACTGACTGTATAATTAAAAACAAGCAAGAACTTTCTCTGCTGGAGAAAATCTGCTCAATAAGCTTCTTACAACTCCTACAGTGAAAAACAAACTCTGTTTTTGACTCACTGAGTGCCTAGACTAGCTCCGATACCATGATGGAAATTTCTGATAATTTCAAACAAAACAGAGGAAGCAAAGTTCCTCAACTCAACACAAAGAAATGAGAGAAATCTGGACAAAGGAGATATGGAGAAAAACTCTATTTCTATTAACCATAAAAATGACAATAAAAATTACAAACTTCTTCAGAACTACAGTTTTGGAATAACTAAAAACTCCATACTCTGTTTTTACAAACTCTGTTTTTTAACACAGATTCGTGTTTCAGCAACTGGCAGACAGTTGCTGAAACACCACACAGTCTGAAACACCACACAGTCTGTTGCTGAAACACACAGACAATTGTTGAAACAGCTTGTAGAATGCATGCTGCTCCAAAAACACAACGACTATGTTTTCTTGCTGTTTTCACTGCTCTGTCTTCTTCTCTGCCTTCTTCAATTTCTCAAACTCTCTTCTAACCTCAAAACGAACTGCTGTTCATCATATTTATAAGTAAAAAACATTTTTGACTTATAATATTTAAAAATACAAAATATCCTCTAAAGCTTATCTGCGTATTGAATGCAGCAAGCAGTGATGCCTTTTGGAACAAAACAAGTCGGCTGTAGCAGGGGAAATAAATTCTGTAAATTAAATGCACAGTGATGTGCAAAATATCAAGCACGACTTTCAGGCATCGGTCTTTATGAAATATCCACAGCGAATCTGATTTTTTGTCCAGCTGTTTATGTTGCATTTGGAATTAAATTCCAACAGAGGCGGCCTTCAAATCATTTAAATTTATTCTTCTGCATAATTTGGAAATTTTCCTTAGAAATCCAAACAATACCTTTGCGATTGATGCCGAAAGTTGCGAGATTAAAATGACATCTACTCAGAAACCAAACAGAATGCCGGTGGTTGTCCATAAATTTTGTGAGTTCTAACCTCCAAAAAAAAAACCTCAAAATCCCATCTCAAAGGAAGCAAGTGGACAAAATAAACGTACCATTTTTGTGGTTAGTTTAGACAGTGAAATGCTTCGAATCTTTCCATTGCAATTAGGAGGAGATGACGCCTTCGCTACAGAAAATAAATCTCAAGCGCCTGTGGCGGCAACTTCTGTAATGGGCGGGGCTGACGATGTCACTTTCTTCAAGAATGTTGTTTATACAAGAAATACAGCGAATCAAAAAAGACACTGAAAACCCCTACCTTAACATTTACCTTTGCATGGCGCAGGTATCAGGTTTAGCTGCTTTTCTTTTTCTTAAAATTTGAATATGGATAATTCACGGAATTAAATTTCAACAGGGGTGGTGGCGCAGTTGGTTAGCGCGTAGGTCTCATAGCTTATCTGAGAAATCCTGAGGTCGAGAGTTCGAGCCTCTCTCACCCCATACTCCGTTTTGCTGAACGCAGGCGATGAGGAATAAATTGCATACGTTTTGCTGAACACAGGTGATGAGGAATAAATTGCAAGGGTGCTATATTTTAGGATAAAGATTACATTCCTTAATATCATTATAATTATAAACTAAGCAAGCAAGAAAGATACGGCCACAGCTGGATTTGAGCCTGCACCAGAAAGCCCGCTTAAAATCATGATCTTCAAAGCAAGAAAAAATATAATAACCGTCGACAGCAGGGTTCGAACCTGCGCGGGCGAAGCCCAATAGATTTCAAGTCTGTCTCCTTAACCACTCGTACATATCGACTTCTTTATTTAAATTCTTTTATGTACCTTTTAGCCATAAGATATCTAAAATCATCTTGTTATGTAGTTTTGAATCCTAAGATATCTGAAATCTTGTTAACGTGGGCCAATCTTCACCTCATTTCTATTTTATAGATTGAATTATTTTCCCTTTATTCATATTTTTTTAATAAAACTTTCAAATCTAAAAGTCGGTGTCCTGCCCTTATGGATAGCGACACTTGTTTTATTTCTGACCAAGAGGATGAGGGTGTTGATGATGTTATGATTATGGAAGATCGGGATTAGACTGTCGTTATTCATCAAACTCATGAGGACTAAGCAGGGATCCCAATCCCAGTAACCCCTACAAATAGGCAGTTGGTAAACATAGAAGTATCTTTGGGTATTTCAAAGCGTGCTCATGAATCACCATCTTTTTGACATCGATAAGGAATCTTCTTCAACTCTCAATAATAATATGCAAATTACTTTGGCCAACCCACCTCTTGTTAGGTGGACCAAGGTTGTGAGAAAGAGAGGAAAGAAAAATCATTCTAAAGATCATCCCCAAGTGGAGTGATTCTTTCTGGGCTTTTAAACCCATGAATATAGTGTCAATGAAGAACATGAAGGTCCCATGATAGAGTCAGTTGCTATGACAATGTTATTCTGTTTTTTTTTTTAATTGAAAGTATAAATTTACAACAACAACAAAAAATTGTTGTTTTCTAAAATAAATAATTATTGCATTACTATATTTGTATATGGCATAGTAATGCAAGGCTTGGTTCTAGATGTAGGGCATACTAGAATCCATTATAATGAATGTATGTACACTATCAACATGTATTCACACTTAAAATTCCTCCTTAGTAGAGTACTCTTTGTTTGAATGCCTTTCCCTTTGTTTTCAATATTTTTGATGGTTCAACTCTGTGGTTTTATATCTAAAAATGGCCCAGGAGCCCAATAGTTAGTCACAACATTTCGGTTTTATAACTCTGATCAACACTCCATCTTTTGCAATTTTGAAACAATCGAAGTTTGGTTTCCCCAATGTCAGACCATAATAAGCATTAGAAAGCATGAATGTAAACCTCTAGAAAATTTTACTTGAAAAAACACACACACACACACACACACACACACATAAATTTTATATGAAAACTATATAAAAAGATAAAGTAATTGAAAAAAATTAAAAAACAAAAAAAACAAAAAACTTATATTTCAAGTGTCAGGAATATATGTAATCTTTTACTTTTTTCTTTTTCTTTTAAACATGTTTATATAGACTTAAAATAAAATATTTGAATATTAATGTTAACTAATATATTTCGAGATCAAATGATTCTTTATGTAGGCAACCTGTTCAGTAAGATTTACTTGTTATTAAAGAATTTTCACCTATTCCTGTAATCTGTCAGGCCTCTGTTCATGTCCTTTGGAAGTGATCCAGGCATCTCTTTTAGATGTTTCTAGATTTTTGATAGTGCATTTTAAACTAAGTATTTCTTTATCTTTTATAGACATATCTTCCATGGCTTTGATTATTGCAGTTGTTTCCCCTACTGTGTTTATCTGTGAGGTTGATGAGGAAGTGGCAGAGATATATTTAGAAGTAATTGGCACTGTAGTTGCCAATACTCCTTGCGGTGTCAAATGTTCTGCCAGTGTCGATGAATGAATTTCAAAGATAGAATCCGATAACTACTGAGGACATACTTTCAACAAAAACGCAGGTAGAAGGGATGGGGAAATGAAACAGAGTTGAAGCGGAGTTGTTATTGACAATGCGGAGATTAAATGAAGAGGAGGGACGGGGAAATGAAATAGAAGGGATGATTAGTGAGCCAGCCATTCAAAATAATTATACCAAAATTAAAAAAAAAAACACTTAGGATATTTACGATTGAAATAAATTAAAAACATATTAAACAAAATATGGTAATCCTCTACACAAGGATCTGCATGCAAATATCATGCTTTAATCATGGAAGCTTTAAATTTTTTCACTTTACTCGAATTAAAATATTAAAGAGTCTAGGTATTTTGCTCGAATTAAAATATTCAAGTGTTTAGGGTATTCACCCATTCATTCTGCCAAGTGATATTTCCCTACCTTTATTAGTCCCTGCTGCCTGTGGCTAGGGCAGGGACTATAGTACGGTAGTCCCTGCCGCCTGCAGCTAGAGCAGGGACTATAGTAATCGAAATATACTCCTTCACATTATTTTGGGCCGAAAATTAAAGGTGAACAAGCCATTTATATCTATGTTATAAAATTTCTTTTTTTCGGTCATCCAATAAGTTTATTTCAACCGTCTTCTTAGCCAATGACCATTTTAGAGGTTTTATTTGGCCTCAAATCGAGGCAAGCTCTATGAAAAGCTTAGCTTAAATCACAATTGTACAGAAATTTCTGATTTCATTTAACTAATGCAAACATTTTATGGTTTCTAATTTCTTATATATATCTTAAGTTTTCATTGCTTTTATATCGCTCAGATGGCTCACACACATTCTACATTGTTTTCATATGGCTCATACACATGGCTCGCTACAGACTCCACTTATCATCGCATTCAGTATTACATTTTCTCTTAAAACTTATCCATAATCGCATAGTTGTTTCTAGACTACACTACTTGTTTCTAAATTCAGTATTACATTTGCTCTTAAAACTTATCCATAATCGCATAGTTGTTTCTGGACTACGCTACTTGTTTCTAAAGTCGTGGTATTTTTGATGGCTGAGTATTGGGCAACCTAAGCGCGAGGTCTAGAATTTAGGCTCTATAAAGAGGTAAGCCAATCTCTCTGGCACACATTTTATTCCCTTTAACTGCTAAGTATCTTGCAAGGTCTCCACTTAAGCTTGCACGTCTTATGCCATTCATTTCCTTGAAAAAATGAGTTTCTCTATTCACTGTGTTGATCGTGCATATTTATACCACTGAATAGCAAATTTGCCTCAAGCATCAACAGTTGCTGCCAAAGTAAGAATTATTATTTTAGTACTAAATGCATATAGAATTAAAATGAAATTCTACAATCAATTACAAAATTACATATGTACTTAATTCTATGTACATAGAATTGAAATATGCATATGATTTCAACGTACCTCATATGTTAACTCCTCGTCTTGCTCAATCCTTTCCAATGCCAATAGCACTTAAAATAATGTTGATACATTCAACGCTGAGAAATATATTTGAAAAATTTGCAATTGTGAATAAATATATATTCAACTGTAATTGATCTTAATGAGTCCTGTGTAGTCATGCATAAATAATAGTGTTATTGTCTGGCTATTTCTTGCTATTACTGCCATGTTTATTTAATTTAATGAATTGGTATGATGTGCAGGGATGAAAGGTATGTCACTTAACAGAATGGTTAACATTAGGGATTCAACGAACTACTGTCTAATTTTATCTAGTGCACGCTTGGCGTATTTAAAGAAAATTCAATGGTAATAATACTTATCTCAAAAGCCTCTATGAAGTTCGTATATATATCGTAATATATATCATTAATTTCTGGTCAAACTGGTGTTCTGTTAAAGATGGCAGAAGTTTATTTAAATAAGAATGCAATTCTTTCATTTCCTAAATGTTTCATATTTAACATAGTTTGATGAAGGAAAATGAATACAAATGATATAATAGAATAACTTACTCTCTCTTCTAGGCTATGGCTGTTGGTTACCTAGTTTTCTCTTGCATCTGGGCAGCCTGTTTTTCTCTTGCATATGAACATACTTTCACCTGCGAAGAAACAAAACAACTTTCATACAAAAATTTGACAAAGAAAATAACTGACCAAAAATGAGCTGAAGGTCCTAAAAAAATAAGGCCAATACAAGTCCGAAGTAACCAGAAAAAATAAAATATCGAAAAATATAACCCCCGGCCGTCGGCGAGCAACTTTTACCTACGAAGAAACGAAACAAATTTCATAGAAGAATTCCACAAAGAAAAGAACTGACCAAAAATGAGCTGAAAGTCCTCAAAAAATAAGGGAAATAACCAGAAATAATCAAATAGCCAAATTTATAATTTGCAGTTATTTATTATACAGTACAGATATGCTCGAGGGTTCGACGACCATTGTTCTCACTCCGAGTATGGTAAGCACATATTCTTACAATGTCTTAAAGACCACAAGGAATGAATCTTTGATGCCACATGGTAAGCACCTAATGACATATGTATGGGTAGCAAGCCTTCCTTTCATCAAGCTATAACACCTGCCCTCTTGCTTGCTCTTTGCTCGAGTATCCTTCGTGGGCCCACGATGACAACTCACCAACAATATGGCTCTCCAAAAATAGTTCATAAATCATTCATGCTAAACCAAGTAAAAATCCATTGGTTAAAATCTATTTTAATTTATCATGTATACATTAGCATAATAAATAAAAAAAATTATAACTCTATTGCTTAATTCAAACAAAACAAAGTTATGTTGAAATATTTGAAAATTTCAGAATAATAAATGGCGAATAAAACTCCCTTCCTCTAACACAGAGAAAATAAAAAAAATTCTTTGACACGACACAGAGTTTCAATACTTTGAAAACAAACTTCTATTTCATTCAATAACTCAAAAAAAACTATTACACTTCTTCCTCACTGAGAGGGATTACAAAAATTATGACTGCTACAAAACGCAGTGCATAAAACCAACTCACTTTCTGTGAAAAACAAACATACTCTGTCTCTAAAACACTCTACTGTGTTTTTAACTTTTGCACTGTTGTGCACAAAAAACTTTTCAACTCACTCTTTCTCTCTTTTTTTTTAATACAATGGCCTACAGGCTCTTTTATATGTAGTAACATAAAATTAAAAACAACAAAATAGAAAAAAATAAACCAAACTATTTTAAAATACATATTATAAACTTTTTATTAAAAAAGTTTATAATATATATATTGGTTGTTTGAATATATATGCCCCAGAAAAACTTTCATCTGGCCCCTCAAATAAAACATAATAGTGTGATACATTAAAGTTTTTTCAAACCTTAATATAAAACGAAACTTAAATCAAAGCTTCATTGACTATCGAACTCAGACTTCAAAAAGTAAATCAAACTCTATTGCAAAGGATCTTCGTGTTCCAAAATGGGATGCTGACGTCCGCCAACTTTGTAACGCGAATTCTCAATCAAATGTGCCTTATAAAAATTCGGGTCTATTTTTCAGGTTTTCAGATTCCCTTCAAATTCATGTGATCCAATATTAATGCTTCACGTGGCCCTTTCAAACAAACAAAAACAGGCCATAAACTCCTCCGGTGTTTGGTGAGGGCTTTAATGCCCGAGAGGATTGTTCTTTTAAGACTCTGATGTTGCGTGGTTTGGAACCACAATTTATTCAATGTGAAACGGCTGTTGCAGAGCCTTTAACCAAAAACTTGTAGGTTTAATTAAATGCAGATTTTAATTTTTAGTTGCGTGAAAGAGACCAACTCCTGTAGCATTTGTCCTTCTTTGTGTTATTGCAGTTGAAGTTAAAATTCAACAGTCCCCCTTAAATTCAACTGCTGGATTATCTGTCATACCCATGCACTTCCTCAAATATTCAAAACTTTTCTGCCCCAGTGGCTTGGTCAGAATATCAACGAACTGCTCCTGAGTTCTACAATGTTTTAAAATTATTTCTCCATTGTTCACTAACTCCCTGATGTAGTGAAACTTGGCATCAATGTGTTTTCTTCTTTTGTGAAACACAGAATTCTTTGAAAATGCAATAGTTGAGTTATTGTCACAATAAATCACTGTGTGTTTTACCTGTTCTTGGCATATACTTCTCAACATTATCCTCATCCAAACCACTTGAAATGCTGCTGATGTAGCTGCCACATACTCTGCCTCTGTTGTAGACAATGCCACAATTGGTTGTTTCTTAGAAGCCCATGAAATGGCTCTTGAACCCATGTGAAAAACATAACCGGAAGTGCTCTTCTGATCATCTACACTTCTTGCCCAATCACTGTCAATGTATACAACTAAATCTGAACATTATGAAGCAGTATATAAAATGCCATATCTTTTGGTTCCTTTAAAAAACCTCAGAATTCTCTTCACTACCTGCCAATGTGCATCCTTTGGCTTCTCCATGAATCTAGAAATTAAACTAACAACATGCATTCTGTCAGGCCTAGTTGTAGTCAAATACATGAGGCTGCCAACTATGCCCTTGTAGAAGATAGGATCAAAATCCTTGCTACTGTACTCTCTGCTGAGTTTTAATCCCATCTCTGTGGGAGTGATTGCTGCTTTGCTCTCCTGCATATTAAATATTTCTAGCACTTCATTGACATATTTTTCCTGTGAGATAAAAATCCCATTTTCATCTTGTTCTACTTCTATTCCTAAGAAGTATTTCAACTAACCCATGTCAGTCACTTCAAATTCTTCTTTCATGACTGTTTTAAAATTTTCAATAAGGTAATCATCATTACCTGTGAAAATAACATCATCAACATATAAAACCACTATTAAAATTTTACCATCTTTTTCTTTGATGTAGAGGGTGGGTTCTCCCTCACACTTTTCAAATCCATTTTCTAGTAGATAGGAGTATATTCTACTATACCACGCTCTTGGCGCTTGCTTCAGCCCATAAAGAGCTTTCTTCAACTTGCACACTTTGTGCTCTTGGCCTTTCTTTTCATATCCGAGAGGTTTTTCAATGTAAACCTCTTCCATTAACACTCCATTTAGGAATGTTGACTTTACATCCATTTGGTAAACTTTCCACTTGTTTTGTGTTGCTATGGACAACACTACTCTCACGGTTTCCATTATAGCAACCGGTGCGAAAGTTTCCTCATAATCTATCTCATTCTTCTGCTTATATCCATTGACAACAAGTATGGCCTTGTGTCTCTCTATTTTTCCTTCAGCATTACTCTTGGTCTTGTAGACCCATTTAACTCCAATGACATCTTTACCTTTTGGGAGTTCAACCAAATCCCAAGTCTTGTTTCTTTCTATGGCACTAATCTCATCATCCATAGCTTCTATCCATTTCTTATCTTTAATAGCATTTTCCGGCTCCGAACTGAAAAGCCGTAACATCACATGGAAGAATTCTTAACACAATTATTCAAGATTCAACGAACGAGATGTAACATTTTCTGGTTAACAGTCATCCATAAATGGAGTCGCAAGTCTTAGGAGGCTTTAAAGAGAGGTGGCTAGCTCAAAATTTTATGCTTGTGCTCGAAATTGGAGTTGTCTGTCGAGCCCAAGAAATAGCCCGTGAAATAGCCGCATAAAACTGTCAGAATACAGTGAGCTAAAATTTAAAAAATCAAGTTCTTGGAGTGTTTGGAATCCATTTTTGACACTGGAAATGGATTCAACACTATCAAAAACCCTTAGGGCACTCAAAAAAATACTACAGTTTAACAACTGTAAACAAGATTCTGGGCAAATCTTTGTTGCCTTTTTTGAAAATCTATGCCAAATTCTGGGTGAAAACCTGGCCTTTTTAGACTACGGGCTCAGGATTTAACTTAAAACAACTGACTGATATGACTCCTCCCCCATGTGCTACAAAGGCACCTAGGCCAACTAAGAGATATCGTGTTGAAAATATTAAAGTCACCTGCTTGCACTGAGCAGGTAGAAACAGAGTACAACATGGGCAGCATCCGAGTTTGCAGAGGAGAATTAATTTTGTTATGGGCGTAGCAGTTTTTGCAGAGAAACGAAGACTTTCATGGTTAATACCACACAACAGCAGAGTTTTATTAAAGAGAAGTCTTTTCAGGATTTTAATCCCTCAACAACCAAAAATGAAGAAATATTGTTTAAACGACAAAGTCCTTTATGTTTTGAATGAGACACGTGATAATGGTCCCCACCACTTCACAGCTGATCGCAATCGCAAGTTTTGAGTAAGTGTCTTGCTGATATGAAGTGTTCCGATGCGATGTGATGGGATCACAATCGCAATCGCAAATCGCAAAGGGACGTTGCATGTTCTACATTTGAAGTTTTACCGCTGATTGAGAATTTGTGATGCAATGCGATGTGGTCCCACCACAATCGTAAATCGTAATCGCTCATTTCATGTGTCTCCCGCCATATTATTGTGTTTCATTGAATGCTTGCTATGCGATCCTAATCGCAATTGCAACATCTTACTTGTTTGTTCAGACCGTTCCACCATTTGATTTTCCGCCGATGCCGATAGTGCGATGCGATGTGGTCCCATGACAATCGCACATCACTCATCAAAATTGCAAGGTCCATCGCAAATCACAAATCGCAAATGCAAAGATCATTCCGCCAAGTTTCTTTTGTTCGACCGATCGTCGATTGCGAAGTGGGCTCCACTCGTACATCGCGCCAAAGAAGATTCAGGTTAAGTTTTATGTTTCGGGAATGTATTTTCATTCTATTTGTTTTATGTTTTTTTATTTATGTTAGGCAATATAAAAAGCATTGTATTTCACATGATTGGGTATGAGAGATATCATTGTAAGTGTGTTGTATCGCTGTGTAATCCCGCAGGCAAAGAAAAACATAGTAAGACTAGAGAGCACTGTTTTATGCAAGTTTTGAGAGACAGAGAGAAATTTGTGTGAGCAATACATCTGTAGCAGTCAGTTAGTTTTGTGAACTCCTCTCTCAGAGGAAGAAACCTATCATTTTGTAATATTTTTTAGTTTAGTTAATGAAATAGAAAGAAAATTTTTACTCTGTCATCTATGTCCATTTATTCTCTGTGTTAAGAAGGAGAGTATTATTCTGGAATTATTGTTCTGGAATTATCAAAAATTCCAACATGGTATCAGAGCTAGTTTAGGCTCTTTGAAGGTTTCAAAGAAGTTGAAAGAAGAAGAAGACTTGTTGCAGCATTTCTCCAATAGCATGAAAGTTCAACAGAAGATAAAGTTCAGGTATTTCTCAAAAAAAAAACATAGTTGTTTTTGTTTAAAAGAGTTTGTTCTTTAGAGAAGGAAAGACAGTTTGTTTAAGTTCAGAGTTCAGTTTAAAAGAAATGGCTAGACCAAGCACTAGTATGAGTATTGGGAATGCTCAGCTTCCACAATTTAATGGAAAGAACTATGATTATTGGGAAATTACCATGAGAGCCCTGTTTGTTTCACAAGACTTATGGGAATTTGTAGAAGATAGCTTTGATGAACCAACTGACGAGCAGGCTTTTAATGCCTTAACTAAAGCAGAGAAGGATATATTGAAGAGCACTAGAAAGAAGGACTCTAAGGCCCTCTTCTATTTGTATCAAGCAGTAAATGAGAGTGAGTTTCCAAGGATTGTAGCATCTAAGAGATCCAAGGATGCATGGGATACTCTCAAGGTAGCATACCAAGGTATGGAGAAAGTGAAGACAACAAAACTACAGTTGCTGAGGAGAGATTTTGAAACTCTCTGCATGAAAGAGTCAGATAATATAGATTCGTTTTTCACACATGTTATTGGGATGGTAAATCAGATAAGGTCCCATGGAGAAAATCTTGAAGAAAGAAGGATTGTGGAGAAACTTTTGAGGATCTTACCCTCAAATTTTGATGTTATAGTTACCACCATAGAAGAGACCAAGGATCTATAAAAGTTCACAGTGGATGAGCTTCATGCATCACTGATGACACATGAACAGAGACTAGGTAGAAATGAAAAATCATCTCTAAAACACGCCTTCAAGACCCAGATGCCTTCAGGAAGAGGAAGAGGTCAAGGCAAAGGAAGAGGAAGAGGCAAAAGCCCAAACAGAGGTGGAAGGAACAACCCTTCACATTCACATGGAAGGAGCAACAATCAGAATCACAGCCACGGCCAGTGCAACAGCCAACAGGGTGAACACCAACATCAACACCAACATGCTCATGGACAGAGGTATGACAAATCGAATGTCCAATGTCGTTATTGCAATAAATATGGGCACTATGCCAATGAATGTAGGAAGAAAGAAAATGACATGAAAAATAGGCAGAATGCTAATGTAGCAAAAGAAGAAAAGAACCCAAGTAATGTGTTGTTAACATGTAATGTAGCACAAGGTAGACAAGATGATGTTTGGTTCCTAGATTTAGGATGTAGTAATCATATGACTAGAAATAGAGCAATGCTTGCCAATCTAGATGAAGAAGTAAAATTAGAAGTAACCACAGGGACTGATACTAAGATCTCTGTCAAAGGAAAAGGCATAGTTAGTATTCGAGCAAGAAATGGTGAGCAAAAATATGTTCCAGATGTGTATTATGTTCCTGGTTTGAAGTGTAATATTTTGAGTGTTGGACAGCTCATAAACAAAGGTTACAATGTAATTTTCAAGGATGATGTGTGCACAATAAAATATATACCTCCAAGCAAGAAAATCATTGCTAAAATACAAATGACCAGTAATAGAATGTTTCCACTCAAGCTCAACACTGACTTGAAGGGAAAAGGGAAAAGTGTAGCAGCTGTAACATAAGAAGTTTTTCAGAAGGAAGAGAAATATGAAAATTGGTTATGGCACTTGAGATTTGGACATCTCAATTTCAGAGGATTAAATTTGTTGCATAGAAAAGGAATGGTAAGAGGTTTACCATTGATAGAGAAGCCTAACAGCCTATGCGAAGGCTGCATCTTGGTAAAGCAACACAGAGAAAATTTTCTATCAGGGAAAAGAATAAGGGAAAAATCACCCTTAGAGATCATTCACTCAGATTTATGTGGGTTGATGTAAACAACAGCAATTTCAAGCAGCAATTACATGCTGACCTTCATCGATGATTTTACAAGGAAAGTTTCGGTTTATTTCTTGAAATATAAGAGTGAATTCTTTCAGAAAATTTTCCACTTTAAAGCTCTTGTAGAGAAACAGAGTGGGCAGTATATCAAAGTCCTCATAATTGATAGAGGAGGAGAATATATCTCAAAGGAATTTCTGCATTTCTATAGAGAGAACGGCATACACAAGCAGTTTACCATAAGGTACACACCGTAACAGAATGGAGTTGTTGAAAGGAAGAATCGAACCATTATGGAAATGGTGAGAAGTATGTTAAAGGCAAAACACTTGTCGAATGAGTACTGGGCAGAAGCAGAAAATTGTGCTGTGTATATTTTGAATATATGCCCTACAAAATTGTCATGAACAAAGTTCTAGAAGAAGCGTGGAGTCACAGAAAACAAGGAGTCACCCACATTAGAGTTTTTGGATGTGTGGAATATGCACATGTTCCAGACAAGTTGAGGAAGAAGTTGGATAGCAAGGGGGAGAAGTGCATCTTCCTTAGATATTGTGAAGATTCCAAAGGATACAGATTGTATAACCCATCCTTAAATAATTTTGTGATCAACAGAGATATGCAGTTTACTGAAGAGGAAGCATGGGATGGAAGCATTGAGAAAACGGTTAATGTTAAAAGTTGTTTATCTCATGATGAAGATGTGGAAGATGTGGTTGAAATTAACACCTCATCAGCAGCACAAACTCCACCAACACAAGGACAACAAGGGAAACCTCAAGCAGCAGTGAGAACAGTCTTGAGAAGATATGGGAGTGCATATCCAAGCACACCACATGGAGCAGATATGAGTGCTTCTTCAAGCACAACAACACAAAATGAAAGAGGAACAAAGTTCAGAAGTATTAATGAAATTTATAAGCAAGAAGAGACAAATGAAGGTATGAACTCCTTATTTGCTTTGTATTTTCAAGTTGATGATCCTATTCATTTTGAACATGCTATTAAAGATAGAAAATGGATAGAAGCTATGGATGATGAAATTAATTCCATAGAGAAGAACAAAACATGGGAGTTGGTTGATCTCCCAAAAGGTAAATAAGTCATTGGAGTTAAATGGGTTTACAAGACCAAGAATAATGCTGAAGGAAAGATAGAAAGACACAAGGCCAGACTTGTTGTCAAGGGATATAAGCAGCAGCATGGAAGAGACTATGAGGAAACTTTTGCACTAGTTACAAGAATGGAGACAGTTAGAGCAATGTTGTCCATAGTAGCACAAAATAAATGGAAGGTATATCAGATGGATGTAAAATCCGCATTGTTAAATGGAGTTTTAATGCAAGAGGTATATGTGGAACAACCTCTCAGCTATGACAAGAAAGGCCAAGAACACAAAGTGTGCAAATTGAAGAAAGCTCTTTATGGGCTGAAGCAAGCACCGAGAACATGGTACAATAGGATAGACTCCTATCTACCTGAAAATGGGTTTGAAAAATGTGATGGAGAACTCACATTTTACATCAAATAAAAGGATGGTAGAATGCTCATTGTTGTGTTATATGTTGATGATGTGATATTCACTGGTAATGATGATTATCGTAGTGAAAAATTTAAAACAGTCATGAAAGAAGAATTTGAAATGACTGACATGGGATTATTGAGATACTTATTAGGAATAGAAGTAGAAAAAAATGAAAATGGGATTTTTATCTCACAAGCAAAGTCTCTGAATCAAGTTTTAGAAAGATTTAATATGCAGGAGTGCAAAGCTGAAATTACTCTCACAATAATGGGATTGAAGTTGAGTAAAGATGACAAGAGCAAGGATTTGGATCCAAGTTTGTATAAAAGCATAGTTGGTAGCCTCATGTATTTGACTACAACTAGGCCATATATAATGCATGCTGTTAGTTTGATTTCTAGATTTATGGAGAAGCCAAAAGAAGCACATTGGCAGCCAGCAAAGAGAATTATGAGGTATGTTAAAGGAACTAAAAGGTTTGGTATTTTATATACTACTTCGGAAAATTCAGAGTTAGTTGGATACACTGATAGTGATTTGGCTGGAAGTGTAGATGATTGGAAAAGCACATCTAGTTATGTATCTCATATGGGTTCAGGAGCCATTTCATGGGCTTCTAAGAAATAGCCGATTGTAGCATTATATACATCAGAGGAAAAATATGTGGTAGCTACAGCAGCAGCATGTCAGGAAATTTAGATGAGAAGAATGTTCAGAATTTTATGCCAAGAACAGGAAAAGGGGACACTGATTTATTGTGACAATAGCTCAGCTATTGTATTATCAAAGAGTTTTGTGTTTCACAAGAGAACGAAGCACATAGATGCAAAGTGTCACTATATCAGGGAATTGGTGAACAATGGACAAATTGCTTTACAACATTGTGGAACAAAAGATCAATATGCAGATATTTTAACAAAGCCATTGGGGCAAAAGACTTTTGAATATTTAAGAAAATGCTTAGGTATGACTGATAACCTAGCCACTGACTTTAAGGGGGAGTGTTGAAAATATTAAAGTCACCTTCTTGCCCTAAGCAGGTAGAAACAGAGTACAACATGGGCAACAGCCATGTTTGCAGAGGAGAATTAATTTTTTTATGGGCATAGCCATTTTTGCAGAGAAATGAAGACTTTCGTGGTTAAGACCATGCAACAACAGAGTTTTATTAAAAGATAAGTCTTTTCAGGCTTTTAAGCCCTCAACAACCAAAAATGAAGAAATATTGTTTAAATGGAAAAGTCCTTTAAGTTTTCAATGAGACACATGATAGTGGTCCCCATCACTTCACAGCCAATTGCAATCGCAAGTTTTGAGTAAGTGTCTTATTGATATGAAGTGGTTCGATGTGATGCAATGTGATCACAATCGCAATCACAAACCGCAAAGGGACGTTGCATGTTCCACATTTGAAGTGTTATCGCCGATTGAGAGTTTGCAAAGTGATGCAATGTGGTCCCACCACAATCGCAAATCGCAATCGCTCATTTCATGTGTCCACCGCTATATGATTGTGTTTCATTGAATTTTTGCGATGCAATCCCAATCGCAATCACAACATCGCACTTATTTGTTCAGACCGTTCCGCCATTTTATTTTCCGTCGATGTTGATAGTGCGATGCGATGTGGTCTCATCACAATCGCACATCACTCATCACAATCGCAAGGTCCATCACAAATCACAAAATGCAAATCGTAAATGCGAAGATCATTCCGCTAAGTTATTTTTGTTCTGTCGATCGCCGATTGCGAAGTGGGCTCCACTCGTACATCATGCCAAAGAAGATTTAGGTTAAGTTTTATGTTTCGGGAATGTATTTTTATTTTATTTGTTTTATGCTTTTTATTTACGCCAGACCATATAAAAAGCATTGTATTTCATATCATTGGGTATGAGAGATATCATTGTAAGTGTGTTGTATCGCTGTGTAAGCCCACAGGAAAAGAAAAAAATAGTAAGACCAGAGAGCACTATTTTGTGCAAGTTTTGAGAGACAGAGAGAAATTTGTGTCAACACTGTGTCTGTAGTAGTCAATCAATTTTTTGAACCCCTCTCTCAGAGGAAAAAACCTATCATTTTATAATAGTTTTTATTTCAGTTAGTGAAATAGAAAGAAAAGTTTTACTCTGTCATCTTTGTCCATTTATTCTCAGTGTTAAGAAGGAGAGTATTATTCTCTCGTTATTGTTCTGGAATTATCAGAAATTCCAACATATCATAGGTGCCAAGCTGCACAGCACAGTGCTAGATAACTACGGCCCTTTAAATCGCTAATCATTCTCTTCCAAACATTTTTCTACATTGACAACGGCATACATGTCTATTAAAAGTTCACTTTTCAGTTTCCATCCCTCACTAAATTCCAAGCCATAAAACCTATATCCTTGCCTTTGTCCTTTGCAAATGATGGGGAATGTCCAACAAAACTAGCTTGTAGCATTAAAACATTCGAAATTTAAGAGTAAATTTCGCACGGTTTTTTGCTATGTGCAGGCGTGGTGCATAAATAATAATACATCTAAGCAAAAAGTTAATATAAGCAACATTAGATTAATAAATTGTTGTACAATTATGTGTATAGATATACACACACATTAGAGAATAAAACATTCTTAAATTTCTCATGGTCTTTTGCTATGGGTAGGCGTGGTGCATAAATAATAATCCATCGCAGCAAAAAGTTAATATAAGAAATGTTAGATTGAGAAATTGTTGTACAATTATGTGTATAGATACGCACACACATTAGAGAATAGACAAATTGTACAACTATAGATTCAGCGCCATTATCTCATTCCAAATATAATCATATATTATTAGCATATATTTGATAACACGCGGAAAGAATGTGAAAGGTTTATGGTTCCAATTGTGTACTCTAAACATTATCATTTATTTATGTTTTTAAAATTAGTTCGAGCGTTCATTGTCTTGTTTCATTAGCGCACAATAGAATGTCATTTTCCTTTTGTTTTTATAATTTCACTGGTTAGGTTTCCTTATTTAAAACAACACTAATGTAACTTGTAATTGTTTTTCTTTATTCACGTAGGATGCATATGCGAGTGTTCACACACAGAAACACAATATTAGGTAAAATTTCTATTATGTTTATATATGGCGAACATGAGGCCAGGCACATGTTTATGCAACTTTCATTCTAACTTGAGTAGATACTAAGAAGCATTTCTATAATTATTTGAATATTTTTTTAAATGGTTATTAAGTTAGACGAAATGAGACTTTATTTTTTTCAGAAGTAACTTTGGCTCAGAGAATCCCGCTAGGCTGTTGACCATTTCTCTGGCTGGCGGCAGGGACTTCTTGCCGCATAGCCCTCCTTGTTTTTACTTATTCTTACTGATTTGACAAAATCAAAATCACAAAATATTAATTAATTATTTAATTAGTAAATATTGTTTGATATCAATAATATATTTTGTATTATAATGATAGTAAGAATAATTTATTAAATGATATGTTTTTAATAAATAATTAAATAAACTCATATAGCTTTTAAATTACAGTAAACTCATCATTTGTATAATAAAAACTATTTCTTAAATATAAATTTAAAAACAAAAATTTACCATTTATATTTAAATAATCAGCATAAAAAAATTTATAATATATTTAATAAATTTTATTAATCTAAGCATTAAATTGTATTTTTAAAACTCTTACTTGTTTAAATATTTTATTAAATTAAACCAAGCTATTATTATTTTAAAATTTATCATCATTTATTTTTTCAAAAGTAATAATATGTAAACAACAAATATAACATCATCTCTTTCTTTCGAGAACAAAGTAATCCAAGTGAATATTGATGGCCACCCACTTATTTTATTTGTACCTGCATCATCAATTCTTTCATTTATTCAGTTTGAGCAAAACTTACAATTTTTAGTAGTTTTTTGGGTCATAAACTTCTAGAGCCATTTTGAGGCCGTAATGATCCACGTGAATATTGATGGCCGCCCACGTATTCCATTTGAACCCCCACCATTAGTGTTGAATTTTGCAACAAGAAACACTAGAATTGGCATCAAGAAACAACATGAGATCACCTACACTAGTGTGGGACGAGGACATCCAAGCAGCACCTAAACTAGGGTGGGACAAGGAGGTCCAAGAAGCACCTATACTAGTGTGGAACCATAGGTCCTAGCAGTACCTACACTAGTGTGGGATAAATTTGGTGCATGTCTATTTTAATTTTCCCATAATTAAAATGGATAATAAAATGTAATCTGTAATATTCAAAAATAGGGAAAACAAGAATATTAAACATAAATCTCGAAATTGTAGTAAATATCGATACATAAAAAAATGAAAATATAATTGAGCCATTTTATTATAGATAATAGCAGAAATGAAGTACAATATCTTGAGGAAAAAGACACTCAAGCTAGGCAAAACAAGCCTGAAATGACCCAATACACCAAGACATGAAAAACTAGTGTTACATAAAATGTCGAAAGGCTATGACTGCATGGTCCTGTTGGGAATGACTACAACTAGAAACTAAGAATACAAGGATCTGATGATAGGGTGCTCAGAAAATGCCGAGATCAAATATCTAAGCTTTCAAGCACAATTCCAAGGTAACCGAGGAGGGGTTTCTTGAAATACTCAAGATGGAAAATGAAACCCTAGGGCTGAATAACACACTGCAACTGAGTAAATACTGGGAGGTGGCTGATATGATATGAAAATAACTGATACTCATCCCCACTGACCTTTCAGATGAAGGGTTACTCCCCTCACTGGAAAACAAGCTCAAGAACTTGGGTTCTCAACTCGCCACTACAACTACCCTCCTAAATTGCGCAATTCCAGAAGGAGGCTGCACTCCTAAAGGTGGCTGAAGATTGGTTTGATTCCGGATGATGGAATGAAGCTCAAAGGAACCTCTATGGATTGGGCACTCGATGTCCCACAAGGATGAGGGTGGGATTTCCACTAAGAAACACCCTTGTGCTAAACAACACAACAAACTCCGCTAAACAACTGAAGCATGCATAAAGTCATAAAAGACTAGACATAGACAATATTCAAAACTATTTCTATGGCTTCCATCCCCTTCCTTATATGCTTGTGAGCCCTCACCCCCTTGGCCCCACATAATAATGATGCTACTCTCATGGCGACTAACCTCCATTGTGAATATTTTTTCCTCCATTGTCTCCACTACCTCCATAATTGTGCTATTCATTTGTTCAAATTGACCCCATCCACATGCAATGACCCAGATTCACACCAAGAAGTGGTTTATTCATCTTAGCCCCATCTAGATGGATTGATTCTCATTCACATAAAAAAGTGGTTTTATTCCAACTAAAGGGATTTATGGGTCCCTCTACCCTCTTATTCATCTATTAATTAAGGAATACAAAATTTAATATTCTAATTAGCTAAAAGCTAAATTAGGAATATTACAATCCTCCCCGCAAAAACGTTGCTTGTCCTCAAGCAACTTCAAATATGTGGGCCACCCTGTTGACCACATGCAACTAAGACCAATGCCCGGATCCCATACAAACCCCTTAGTGTGGCTATGTCCCTGTGTCAGGCTACCTGGAACAGACCCCTCAATTGCAGGATCCCAAATGGATCTCTCACTATATGTGTCATCAATCAGTCCTCCTGGATCCCAATGCCGCCATGGCTAATCATCGCTCAAGTCCCCTAGCTTAGACTGTGCACTGCATCTAGCTATATGTACTGCCTCATGAGGTGAAGATGGCAAACATACATTAATGTTCCATCGCCCCTAATGTGTCGTATATCTGACTGTATAAGTTGGCCCACCAAATTAATACCAACTCATCACCTCTCCCCTTGAATCAATCCAATGTTGATCCTGCTCTCCCGAACTCAGGATGGAATTCTAAAGAGTTGTTGACATGTGCCCCACTCCCAACTATGAACCGTAGTACCTATCATGTCTACGGGTCCCTGCTTTGCTATGCACATGACTAACAAGATCATACCATCCATAGGAAACCAACTCATGATCTCCCACTAGTTTATCCTAGTCGAAGAATCTAATGTGGTGATATCTTCATACGGAACATGTCTAGAGTGTGGTCACCAACTCACACTTAAGTCATGTTGCTCTATATGGCCTGTCAATGAGAACTACCTCAGAGGGAAGGCCCCTCTCTCTATCATAGGCTAAATTGGGCAACGTGTACTGCAAGCCCCATTGATGTACTCCTAGAGTGTGTTGCTCCAGGAAAGTACTACAATCCTGCTAACTATATATGCATATACCGATATCTCATCAATGGGTCAGCCCAAAGATGGATGCACCACCATCGCCAACAACTCCTCCTCCATGGCTAACCCTAAGATTAGCCGCATATGACTTGTTGGAGCAGCGTCTCCCAAAGGCTTTCAATTTTGTCCATTTTTGTATATTTTTGTATTGTTTAGTCCAACGCAGGGGCTTTGGGGTGGGTCAAAGCCCCTAACGCATTGTAAATGTGTCAAGGATAGACCAAGAGTCTTCAAACCATAGTTTGTGGACCATTGGATGCATAGGCTAAATTTCTATAAATAGATGAACCTTTTTGAGTCATAGGTAGGAAAGAATAGAGATTGATGCAAAGTACGAATTGTTAGATTTTTGGTAGGGTAGTTTGGATTAGGACCCGTGCTAGTTGTGTGTACGAACCCTGCTGGCTGTAAGTGGGGGTGAGGGGTGGCACTGTGGGGAAACGGTAAGAGTGATTTTTATAAATTTATATATATATATATATATATATATATATATATATATATATATATATATATATATATATGTGTGTGAAAGTATTGTGGACCTCTGATGTATCTAGATCTGATCTGTTATGGCTGATGTGAACTTGAGTTATATGATTAAGTATCTATTGTGGTTGTGAATTGTCTGTGTTTATGGTACATGTATTTGTGTTTTGTTACTCTGCTGCGATTATACTATTCTGTGATTATAGCTGATAGTACACACGTGGATGCGAACCTATTAAGTAGATCTGATAAGGTGTATTTTGGTTACTTATTGGAACTCCTGTGAATAGCCCCTTGCTGTATAGATCTGATAGTTGTGTACCAGCTTCACTTACCTACTCTCTCCCAGGGTGTGGAAACCTAGTTCCAGCGCCCTCCCATACTACTTTAGGTGAGACTTTGGCCTACGCAAGCAGATCGCTGCTGAAAGGGCCAATAGTATAGGGGTTTGTTGGCAAAAATTAACCTCCGAACTTGGGTCAAGACCCCTCGAGCCAAAAAATGGTACCATTGCCAGCACTAGGAGCATTTTGAGAGAGATCAAGTAATGCCAAGACTGTATTGGAAACCTAGAGAAAAGAAATCAATGAATGGTTTGAAAAACAAGTTCTGGAATTTGCAATAAAAGAAAATCACAGTAAGGAATTGACCACAGAGGAGTGGAAGAATAAGTACATTTTCATGTAGATCTATGAGATTTTATTTGTAACAATTGCGATCGAACTCTAGGAGTGGCTCGCAAGGCTTTTCGAGTTTCAAAAGTGTTTGAAAGACCAACAGGCCATGCAGTGGTCCCCAGACCGGATCCTGTAGCTATAAAATACCGACAATACTATCACTTGTGTTGTACACTTTTCCCTCCATTCAGTTTTAGCCATCGATCCCTGTTAAACCTGTTTCCTTTATATTTTATGGCTAAAAAACCCTCCTGCTGCTCTAAAAATACGTTGTTCGAATGTTTAAAATTCATATTTTATGTGTCGGGCCAAAGCCCTTTTGATTATAGCCCCTCCCGCCTTGATCTTCATATGACCCGAGTCCAGGACCGCAGGCCAGGAAAAGGAGGGCTTATCACTTGAGTCCCGGGCGTCGTTTGCAACCGTCCGATTCAATTAAATCAACAGCGCGGCGATCATTGAAGAGAGAGGACCCCACATACGACCCCAGTACACAACAAAGCCGACAGTTTTCCCCCCGCACCGCTCTTGTCGGCTGGCGGTATTTACCACGAGGCCAGCGATTCCACAGACGTGGTGCCGCGTGTCCTCAATACGGCGGGGAAACCACTTTCCTCCCGCGCGATAAAGATCACACCGTGGCCGGGTAGCGGAATTTGTTGGGGCCGTTGGATCTGTCAAGCCCGATCTGACGGTGGACTTCCTCTTAAGTTGCTCGCTTGCTATTTTGTCCCCACCGTATTGCATGGCCCGCCACCGTGTCATTGTTGCGTCCCTCTGCCCATTAGTCCACTCGCCACGTCGCCTCCCATTTGCCCCCTGTTAACCTACGTGTCTCCCCTCCGTACATCCCTCCGTGCTAATATATATATATATATATATATATATGTATATGTGTTTTATTCGCATCTGCCGCTAGTTTTTCCTCTCGACCCCACTGTGCGACATTTCGTTCTTTTTGTAAAAGCCCCCATTGTTCGCTCCCAACACCCCGTATGTCACCATTTTCGATCTGTCTCCCCATCATCCCTTCCATCCACGCTTCCGTCACCTCTGCCCTCGTCCGAGTCAGTTTTTCTAACAGTTTCGGGGTTTTGCAGGTTCTAAATGGTAGAAGAGATGCCTAAACCCACCACCTTCATTCCAGAGAAGCAAGAATATATCAGAAGGTTATTTCCTACGGGCGAAATTTAATGGAAGAGACTAAGAGCATATGCATGAAAGGACAACCATTAAAGAAAATACAGATGAAAATTCTCGGAACCCTCCAGAAAAGTTCACCTTGCATTTAAGGTCTGGGACTCCAGTTCAAAATAAAAAGCTAGGCGTACAGTACTGAATGGAAGTTTTTCTCAGAACCCTCATGGTAGCAGATTTGCCTTCAGCCAGAAGCATCCCGATGTATATATTTTATTATTTCTGTCTTGTACAAAAGGAGATTTTTATCTGCCAGCATTAATTTCTGTATACAGGTGGTTAGGTATTTATTTATAACTTGTCATTCATAAAAGGGCGCGAGTATTTTCCGCCATGGGATTGAAATTTAGTCATTAATTGCTCCTTTTCCTTTTCCCCCTCCTCTAGAAGTTTCGTTCTTCTCTATAAATACCAAAAAAGAAGACATTGTTGCGGTTCCAGATTTCCGTAAGCAAGCTGAGCAGTGAGAAGATTACTGTATTCATCTGGTGACATTTCTGTATGAAGTTTCAGAGCCCGTAGGGTCTCAGTGAGGAGGGGTTATGACTGTATTGAGGATTCTGGTCTTTGGTATATTACAGTATGTAATTTCTTTCATGTGTTAATATATCATCCTTTTTCATGCAAACTTTCTTCTTGTATCATGTTCTAGAATGCGAGTGGCTCACTAGTTTGCAGTAAGGATTCATCTTAAATGGTGCCCTTTCTGAAATTGGTCAAGCGCTTTAAATAGGCCTAGAAGTGATATGCTGTTCCATGTTCACTCTTTTCATAATTTCTGCTATATTAGTGGCTTAAGGATTCGTAAATTGATGCGCCCTTTTGTCAGTAATATCTTCTTATGTTTCTTCACTGCCCGCTCCTCTTGATATCTGATTTCTGTGATATATTATTTGAATCGGCCCTCTTTACAGTAAAGCGGTCTCTTAACTGTCTGATACTACCATGCTGAAGTTTTACCTGATGTCTTTACTTTATTCTTATCTGTGTATCAGCCACTGAAAGAGAATTGGGACCAATTCAATCTATTTCAATTTCCTTGTTTAAAACAAGAGATAGTAAGTGAGTCCCTTGGACTGACAACCCAAACTATAAAGGACTCCTTGCTATATTAAGATGTCCTAGGCACTGGTCTATGGCAACTCTAGGCTATCTCTAGGAGGGTGACAAAATCATCCACAACATCTTTCTGGCGCCGTTGCCGGGGAGCGAATTCAAGAATATCAGTTTCCCTGGGTTTTCGACTTTTTATTTCACTCTCTAATCAGGTGAGCACAGAGAGGTGAAGAGTTGCAGATTTCTCACCTTGGCGACTCCACTGGTCCTTATTTGATAAATCTTATTGGTAGTCCTGGCTCCTCGTAGGCCGCATTTGAGGTCAGATACATCTCAACTGAAAACACCCTACGTGTCTGACCCGGAGAAAATTATTCATAAAAGAATTTGGAAGGAGAGGAAGTTAGCCCGTACTGAAGGTTCCGAGTGTTCTGTTGAAGATTATCCGCCCTCTTCTTCTCAAGAAGTTAGAACAGAAAATTCCGAAGTTTATCTAGAAACCCCACGTATTGGAAGTGCTTTAATTGGGGAAGCATCTTATCCTATTTTCGAGGCTGAAGAAATTAAAGAGGTCACTGAAGTAGCTCCTGTCAATCAAGAACTATTCCCATCCACACCTTAGACCTCGGTCCAATACATTCCCATTGTTATTCACACTCCGCTTCCCCCTACCCCTCTCCCTTCTTTCGTTTCTCAGACTGTTGTGCAACCCCCACCACCTCCAATGGCCAATGTTCCTGATTTTCTCCTGAACAAATATGCTCCTCTGGCCCTACCCCAAGTGTTGAATGATATGCCACAGGATTATTTGAAGATTCTGCCAAGGTTCAATGGTGAAAATGATATTGATGCTCAGAAACATCTCGAGACCTTCTGCTCTTTTGCAGAAAATCTGAATGTTGAACACCTGGATGTAGTTTTGAGATTATTTGTGCAGTCTTTAGAAGGAGAAGCTAGAAAATGGTTTAAAACATTGGGAAATCGTTCTGTGACAACCTGGGATCAGATGGAAAACTTTTTTCTCAGGAAGTGGGGAGAAAAGAAGGATTATGGAATGTGCCTTACTGAGTTTAATACTATCAAGAAGAAACAGAATGAAGGGGTATCAGAATTCATCAAAAGATTCAACAAGTTATATCTAAGCTTGCCTCCGGAAATGAAGCCAAATGAAGCTGCTGCCAAGATAATTTTCATAGCAGCCTTTGATTTTGACTTTGGATTCTCCTTAAGAGAAAGAAAACCTGCCACACTTGATGATGCACAATCAGATGCCCTGGAACTAGAAGCGAACTTTGCCTCTACAGGAAAGTTAAAAGGGAAAATTGAACCAGATGCCAGGAGGAAAGGTAAAGAAGAAGTTTCTACCTCTAAACATGATAAAGATTCAGATAAAATGGATGAAATAGGTAAAATGATAAAGAAGATGGTCAAGATGGAACTAGAAGCTAAAAATGCAGCTCCCAAGAATTATTACAATGCTCCGAACAGAGGGTACAATCCCCAATATAAGAGGCCACCTCTCCAAATATTGCCGAGAGAGACAAGGGAGTAGCAAGATCAGGTACCCCATCCCTTGTACCTGGAAGGACCAGTAGATGACTCCGCTGGAGATGCAGCTTATGGGTTAGAAGATTCAAATCTGGCCTTTTCAAACAATGATGATATGGAGTGCCCAGTGCAAGCAGAAGACGAAGAAGCTGAGATTGACCATTACTGCAAGCAATTTGCTGATTTCATGGAAGCCCAGTTCAACGTCAGATATGATCTCAGATCCTCAAGGAAGAGGACCAGAACTCAGGAGCAAGAGGAAGAGATACCTCAGAAAGAAGCATCTGCTCAGAAGGAGTCAGCAACAAAGAAGAATGTGGAAAAAGGTAAGAATTTTCTAAACACCCCCTTGCAGTCAAATGATCAAATTCCTTCTTCTTCCAAAATAATCAGCCCTCCTAATACTGAGTCAGTGTCAAGAGAGGTCAAGTCCCCAGTTGAGAATAAGGAGTCAAAAGAGGTAATGATAGAGAAGTCTACATCTGCCTTTAATTTGCAAAGAGAGCTTGAAAAGATTAAGATCCCTGTTCCTCTGACTGAATTGTTAAGACAGCCTGTATATCAGTCTCAGGTCACCTCTTTCATGCCTCTTCCTGAACTACCCATTGCGCCTGATAGTTTAAATCTTCAAGAGGAGAGACCTATGGTAGTCTTTGGCCCACACGTTGAGGAGATAGACCCTTCTACTCCCCCCTTTTATGTGTCCCTAGTCATTCATGACCTGCTGCTTCACAATTGTATGCTAGATTCTGGAGCTTCCCATAATCTTATGCCTCTGTCTGTCATGGAGCAACTAGGACTGCAAATTACAAGACCATACAAAGATCTATATTCATTTGATTCTAAAAGGGTTAAATGCTTGGGAATGATAAAAGATTTAGTTGTCAATCTGGCTCAAATCCCAGTAAAAAGTGTGGTCATGGACATTGTGGTCGCTGATATCCCAGCTCGCTTTGGCATGTTGTTGTCAAGGTCCTGGGGTACTAATATTGGGGGATCAATTAAATTGGATTTGACATATGCCACTGTCCCGGTCTTTGGTGGTCAGGAGAGGAGACTTTATAGGGAGACCAGATTTGTTAAAATGGTGACCACTGCTGATTGCTCAGACAATGCTCCAGTTTATAATAAAGAGGGTGATTTCTCATGTTTAATGTTAGAAGAGAATCAAAACTTTTCACATGAGTCCCTCTCTGGTCAATTCCAAGCCGAGCAATCCAAGGAAGCTCAGGAATCGGAAATGTGGACTTTGCATTTTGATGGAGCGAACTCCAGGGAAGGTAATGGGGCTGGGGTATTGTTAATCTCCCCCGCAGGAAAATGGGTACCGCTGTCTTTCAAATTGGAGTATGAAGCTACAAACAATGTGGCTGAGTACGAAGCATTGTTATTGGGCCTACAGACAGCTAAAAACATGGGCATCCAATGTCTGAAAGTATTTGGGGACTCTGAGCTAATAGTGAGGCAGATTAAGAATGAATGTCAAGCTAAACATCCTCGGCTTAGAGCATATAGAAACGAAGTATGGGACATGATAGAAAATTTCTTCTCAGCATTTAATATACAGTTTATGCCCCGGGAACACAACAGGATAGCAGACTCTCTTGCTGTGGCTGCCAGTACCTTCCAGCCTCCTCAGAACCCATTATTGAGATATGAAGTGGAGGTACGTTACAGACCATCTATCCCAGAAAATATAAAGCATTGGCAGGTCTTCGAAGATGACGAACAGATGAAGAGATTCATGGAGACAGTGGGAGAATTCACAGGTATGGAAATTGATGATGATGAGGGGGAAGAAGCTGAAAATATTTCTGAAGATAAATGGGAAGAGAATATAGCAGGTGATAGAGTATTGCAGTTAAAAGGAAATTTCATCCCTAGAGGTCTAGTGCCTCTAGAAAGATTATTCAATAAGAATGATGTTCCCATGCAGCCAAACAAAGCAGTACAAGAAGATCAAATGAGAGATTTAAATCTGGGTACTGCCACTGATCCCAAGATTGTTAAATTATCTAAAAGAGTCTCAGAAGAATATAAAGAAAAGTATTTGAAGTTATTTCAGTCTTATAAAGATGTTTTTGCCTGGTCCTATGAGGACCTAAAAACTTTTGATGTAAATATCATACAACACAAGATCCCACTCAGGGAAGATGCAAAGCCATATAAACAGAAGCTCAGGCAGATTAATCCCCTACTTCTTCCCTCAATTGAGAAAGAAATTAGAAAATTGTTGAAGGCAAAAATAATTGTGCCCTTGAGGTACTCAGAATGGATAGCGAACCTTGTTCCTGTCAGAAAGAAGAATGGAGAAATCAGGCTGTGTGTGGATTTCAGAAATTTGAATAGAGCATCTCTCAAGGACAACTATCCACTACCTAAAATGGATCACATCCTGCAGAAAGTGGTGGGAGCATCCAGAATGTCAATGATGGATGGATTTTCAGGCTACAATCAGGTAGCTGTTTTTCCAGAAGATCAGAAGAAGACTGCATTCACCACGCCATGGGGAACCTTTATGTATGCAAGGATGCCATTTGGACTGATCAATGCAAGTGCTACTTTTCAAAGGGCAATGGACATAGCCTTTGTTGGAGAACAGGACAAGTTCTTGGTGGTATATCTTGATGACATCACAGTGTTCTCAAAGAATGATGATGAGCATATTGAACATTTAAGAAGAACTTTCAAAAAATGCAGAAGGTATGGCCTTTCTCTTAATCCTCAAAAATCTCTGTTTGCATTAGACGAAGGAAAACTCTTAGGACATATTGTGACTAAGGATGGTGTAAAAATTGATCCTAAGAGAGTTGAAGTAATAAATAGCATTTCTCTGCCAAGAAATAAGAAAGAAGTGCAGGTGTTTTTGGGCCGAATAAACTTTTTAAGGAGATTTATTCCTAACTATGCAGAGATAGTTAGGCAGATAACCAATATTTTGAAAAAGGACAGTGAAGTTAAGTGGTCCCAGGAGTCTAGGGATGCATTCACAAGAATTAAACAAGCATTTGCTGAAGCTCCCGTGCTAGCAGGACCAGATTACAGTAAGCCATTTATGGTATTTTCATTTGCTTCACCTCACACAATTGCTGGAGTGTTATTGCAGAAAAATGAAGAAGGATATGAACAGCCCATAGCTTTCTTTAGTCAGGTATTGTATGATGCTGAATTGAAATATAATATACTGGAGAAGCAAGCATATGCCCTGGTAAAGTCCCTTAAAGCTTTTAGAGTTTATATTTTACAATCCCATATCACTGCTTATGTCCCCACAGCAGCTGTAAAAGACATTTTAGTTCAGGGAGACAGTGAGGGCAGAAGGGGAAGATGGATTGCAAAAATTCAGGAGTATGATTTAGACATAAAGCCTACTAAACTGATCAAGGGACAGGGACTTGCCAAGATGTTATCTGAATCTAATCATCAGGCTCTGGGCATTAATTTATTCATAATGGAAAATGAAGAATCAGAAAAAGAAGAGGAGCAACATGGACTAGAAATGGCCACACAAAAGGTACATGTGAAGTATCTGACTACTCCTTGGTATAAGCGAATAGTTGAATATCTGTTGACACTTAGCTGTCCTCCAGGATATGACAAGGCAAAATACAGAGCTGTAAGGATGAGATCTCAGAAGTATGTCATTGCCAATGGACAGCTCTATTGGAGAGACCCTTTGGGTATATTGCTGTTATGCCTCACAGAAAATGAAGTGCAGAATATAATGACAGAATTCCATGAAGGAATATGTGGAGGACACTACAGCTGGAGGGCTACTACCAATAAAATCTTGAAGGCTGGTTTTTACTGGCCAAAATTGTATTCATATACCTTTGCTTGGGTCAGAGCATGTGACAAATGCCAAAGATTTGCAGAAAGACAGAAGTTAGCATCTTTTCCCTTGATCCCCGTTCATGTAAATGAACCCTTCCAGAAATGGGGATTAGATTTTATAGGAGAAATACACCCCCCATCAAGCGGCCAACATAAATGGATACTGACAGCCACAGACTATTTTACAAAATGGGTGGAAGCCATACCTACAAGAAGAGCTACAGATGCTGTAATCATGAACTTTATAGAAGATAATATCATATCCAGGTTTGGCTGTCCTGCAAGGATTGTAACTGATAATGCTCAAGCTTTTAAGTCTGCCAGATTTGTAAATTTCTGCCAAAGATATAATATTGTATTAACTCATTCCACGGCATATTACCCCCAGGGGAACGGTTTAGCAGAATCATCCAATAAAACCCTAGTGAGGGCCCTCAAGAAAACAATAGCTGAAAATCAGAAGAACTGGGACTCTCAGTTGAAGTTTGCTCTGTGGGCAAATAGGATAACCAGCAAAAGAGCAACAGGCAAGTCTCCATATGAGCTGGTGTATGGGCGGGCTGCAGTGTTTCCTGTGCAATTGGCACTGCCAGTGGCACGTTTTATGCAGGAAAACCAGGAAGAACCAGACGAGATGATTAGGAGAATTAATCAATTGGTAGAACTGGAGGAAACAAGGAACCAGGTAGACCAAAGACTAATAGAATACCAAGAAAAAATGAAGAAGGTCTTTGATCAGCACGCAAAGGATAGAAATCTCCAAATTGGAGACCTGGTTCTTAGATGGCATGTTCGCAGAGCAGAAAAGGGCAAGCACGCTAAGTTTGATCCATTATGGTTTGGTCCATTCAGAATCGTGAGTAAAGGGGGGAATAATACTTTTATGTTGGAGAACCTACAGGGTGATTTGCTGGATGCGCCCGTGAATGGCCAATTCCTCAAGCCATATTTTCAATTCTGACCCAGGTAAAGAATGCCAGACTGTATATACTGTATATAAATTGTTTTCATTTTAGTTTTTACAAGGGAAAAGGATGCTGATAGTTACCAGAAGGAGAAGCGCAGGAGAAATTGAGTGGCAGAATTGAAGTTTTGAACGGTCTGCATGTTCTCGACATACCCGAAGTCGAGCATGCCGTCCCCAGATGGAGCCGATGTTGTACACTTTTCCCTCCATTCAGTTTTAGCCATCGATCCCTGTTAAACCTGTTTCCTTTATATTTTATGGCTAAAAAACCCTCCTGCTGCTCTAAAAATACGCTGTTCGAATGTTTAAAATTCGTATTTTATGTGTCGGGCCAAAGCCCTTTTGATTATAGCCCCTCCCGCCTTGATCTTCATATGACCCGAGTCCAGGACCGCAGGCCAGGAAAAGGGGGGCTTATCACTTGAGTCCCGGGCGTCATTTGCAACCGTCCTTTTCAATTAAATCAATGGCGCGGCGATCATTGAAGAGAGAGGACCCCACATACGACCCCAGTACACAACAAAGCCGTCAGTTTTCCCCCCGCACCGCTCTTGTCGGCTGGCGGTATTTACCGCGAGGCCAGCGATTCCACAGACGTGGTGCCGCGTGTCCTCAATACGGCGGGGAAACCACTTTCCTCCCGCACGATAAAGATCATACCGTGGCCGGGTAGCGGAATTTGTTGGGGCCGTTGGATCTGTCAAGCCCGATCTGACGGTGGAATTCCTCTTAAGTTGCTCGCTTGCTATTTTGTCCCCACCGTATTGCATGGCCCGCCACTGTGTCACTGTTGCGTCCCTCCCCCCATTAGTCCACTCGCCACGTCGCCTCCCATTCGCCCCCTGTTAACCTACGTGTCTCCCCTCCGTACATCCCTCCGTGCTAATATATATATATATATATATATGTATATGTGTTTTATTCTCATCTGCCGCTAGTTTTTCCTCTCGACCCCACTGTGCGACATTTCGTTCTTTTTGTAAAAGCCATCATTGTTCGCTCCCAACACCCCGTATGTCACCATTTTCGGTCTGTCTCCCCATCATCCCTTCCATCCACGCTTCCGTCACCTCTGCCCTCGTCCGAGTCAGTTTTTCTAACAGTTTCGGGGTTTTGCAGGTTCTAAATGGTAGAAGAGGTGCCTAAACCCACCACCTTCATTCCAGAGAAGCAAGAATATATCAGAAGGTGATTTCCTACGGGCGAAATTTAATGGAAGAGACTAAGAGCAGATGCATGAAAGGACAACCATTAAAGAAAATACAGATGCAAATTCTCGGAACCCTCCAGAAAAGTTCACCTTGCATTTAAGGTCTGGGACTCCAGTTCAAAATCAAAAGCTAGGCGTACAGTACTGAATGGAAGTTTTTCTCAGAACCCTCATGGTAGCAGATTTGCCTTCAGCCAGAAGCATCCCGATGTATATATTTTATTATTTCTGTCTTGTACAAAAGGAGATTTTTATCTCCCAGCATTAATTTCTGTATACAGGTGGTTAGGTATTTATTTATAACTTGTCATTCATAAAAGGGCGCGAGTATTTTCCGCCATGGGATTGAAATGTAGTCATTAATTGCTCCTTTTCCTTTTCCCCCTCCTCTAGAAGTTTTGGTCTTCTCTATAAATACCAAAAAAGAAGACATTGTTGCGGTTCCAGATTTCCGTAAGCAAGCTGAGCAGCGAGAAGATTACTGTATTCATCTGGTGACATTTCTGTATGAAGTTTCAGAGCCCGTAGGGTCTCAGTGAGGAGGGGTTATGACTGTATTGAGGATTCTGGTCTTTGGTATATTACAGTATGTAATTTCTTTCATGTGTTAATATATCATCCTTTTTCATGCAAACTTTCTTCTTCTATCATGTTCTAGAATGCGAGTGGCTCACTAGTTTGCAGTAAGGATTCATCTTAAATGGTGCCCTTTCTGAAATTGGTCAAGCGCTTTAAATAGGCCTAGAAGTGATATGCTGTTCCATGTTCACTCTTTTCATAATTTCTGCTATATTAGTGGCTTAAGGATTCGTAAATTGATGCGCCCTTTTGTCAGTAATATCTTCTTATGTTTCTTCACTGCCCGCTCCTCTTGATATCTGATTTCTGTGATATATTATTTGAATCGGCCCTCTTTACAGTAAAGCGGTCTCTTAACTATCTGATACTACCATGCTGAAGTTTTACCTGATGTCTTTACTTTATTCTTATCTGTGTATCAGCCACTGAAAGAGAATTGGGACCAATTCAATCTATTTCAATTTCCTTGTTTAGAACAAGAGATAGTAAGTGAGTCCCTTGGACTGACAACCCAAACTATAAAGGACTCCTTTCTATATTAAGATGTCCTAGGCACTGGTCTATGGCAACTCTAGGCTGTCTCTAGGAGGGTGACTAAATCATCCACAACAA